>CM052890.1:27925346-28129387 GCA_028534135.1 Potos flavus
AAAAAACAAAAAACTAATGTTAATAAAAAATTTATATGAGAACCTTGAAAAAATACCTACAAGAAAACTATGGTCATTTACAACAAGAAAATAATATTTGTATTTGTATCCATCAGGGTTCTCCAGAGAAACAGAACCAAGCATCCTCTTGGTGCCACATATAAAGATATATAGGAAAGTATTTATTATGAGGATTGGTTTATACTATTATGCAGGATGAGAAGTCCCACAACCTGCCATCTGCAAGCTGGAGGTTCCAAGAAAGTCAGTGAGTTCGAGCTCAGGTCCGAAGGATTGAGAACCATGAGCATCAGTGTCTGATGGTAGAAGAAGATGAATGTCCAAACTCAAGGAGAAAGCAAATTTACCCTTCCTCCACCTTTTTGTTAGATTCTATCCTTCAGTGGATGGGATGATGCCTACCTACCTTGATGAGAGCCATCTTCTTTACTCAGTCTATGAATTCAAATGTTAATCTCTTCTAGAAACAACCTCACAGACATACCAAGAAATGTCTTACCAGCTATCTGGGCATCCCTACACCTAGCCCAAATTGACACATAAAATGAACTATCACAGCATTGTTTAGGCCAGGGCAGAAATAGTCTACGTTTTCTTCAAGAATATATAGATAAAATGTCATAAGAATATAATCATGGCTGAATCTTGAAGGAGATTAAATAGCAGCCCCAAAGGCATTATAATATTGCCATTCTTTCTTGTTTGGCCCAACTTGGGTTTTTGGAATGCTATAAGCAGACAGATTATAGCACACAGGCTCTAATCATTTAAACAATCTAAAAGAGTCTTCAGTGCAGAGTCATTCTTTTGCTCCCTCCGGGTTTCCACCACCTCCCTTTCCAGTGGTGATCTCATTCTTCACAAACAGTAGTAACAAAGTAACATAATAAATCAACATCTCTTCCATCTGTAGTGATGTCTCTTTTCATGTCTAAGATCATGTATTTGTGACATCTTTTTATTCAGTTTTGAAGGACTTTTGTCCATTTTATTCGTCTTTCTTAAAGAATCAACTTTTGTCTTTGTGATCCTTTTGACACTAATTTTCTTTTTTATTTCTTTAATTTCTGCCTACAAGTTTATTTCTTTGGCTAACACCTTTGAGTTCATTCTTTTGGTTCTTTTGAAACTTCCTAAGTTAGGTGTCAAACTCATTTACTTATACAAGTATATTTTATAGGTATTTTATTAATATGTAAGCATTCAAAGCTATGTATTTCCCTCTGGATATCACTTTAGCTTTATCCTTCATCTCTTTATATCTAGTACTTTTATTATAAAGCAGTTCCAAATATTTTGAAAATATCCAGTATCCTTTTTTTGGTGACACACGGTGGTTTAAAAGTAATTTGTTAAATTTGTTCATCTGTATTTTAGTTAACTTTGGTAACAAATTCCCACTTTAATTATACTAAATTCTTAAAAAATGTGGTCCATGTAACACCAATGATTTGGAACTTGGCAATGCTTGCTTGATAGCCAGTGCATGGTTACTTAGTTGTAAATGTTTCACGTGTGCCCGAAAAGAGTCTTACTCTCAGTTCTATATACATCCATTGGGTCAAATCTTAATTAGGAATGGGAGAATCACGGCATTTATTGTTTAAGACCTCATCTTAGGATAAAACAAAGCTACGCTTACCATCTTCTTATGTATGCAATGGCTCTTAACACAGAGATGGGTGAAAAATAAATTAATGTGAGTGTTT
Source organism: Potos flavus (assembly GCA_028534135.1). NCBI lineage: Eukaryota > Metazoa > Chordata > Mammalia > Carnivora > Procyonidae > Potos > Potos flavus. Next base: position 27,927,077 of record CM052890.1, read on the forward strand.
GGACGGCAGGAGTGTCTGTACCACTGTGTCATTCTAGACACATAACAGAGAACTCTGTCAGTGTCTGTGGAAATAAAGAATGGTGACAGACCCTTCATTTTGTTTCCTGATAAGAAAATTGAATGAGGAAAATAAGAGAGAGAGAAGCTTCAGTCGACTTTATAGGTAGTAAGACAGGTTATATTAGAGTGGTCCTAAAATCCCCTTTTGCTGAATTTCTTTACATAAAGAAATCAATGGCCATGCTCGGGTTCAATTTATGTGGGAACTGCCTGGTGGTCCAGGGATGAAGAGGGAGATGCTGAGAAGAACATAGATTCTCAGGATGTGCCTCTCAGATATGCCAATACTTTTTCTGGTTGGTGGGGTAAGGAGACATTTCTGTTTTGAATAGAATAAAGCATTTTACCACCCATTGATATTTAAAGATCTTAAACTAATGATCAATAAATCTGATTAAATAAGATTAGGGGTCTCAGAGTGCTGAAAATCCCATGGCTCCCATGGAGCTCTCTGTCTGTCTAGCTGCTGTCACATTGGGGGATAAATCCAGTCATTAAACCATAGCCTTCTACCACTCAGAGCTATCTTAATGGCAAAGATGAAGGGCAGAAGGCAAGCTGTGTGTCCTGCTTGTATCTGCACGTCAGTGAGCTGAAATAGAGCATTAGGGGTAAGATAGCTTTCATTCTGTCTTGTTTCTCATCTGAAATATATTTTTCTCTAGTAATGATAATAGCCAAAATACCTGTAGTTGACATATAGAAGTTTATTTAATCCTCTTAAGAGCCCCATGTGGTAGGTATTGTCCTTATTATTGTCATTACCCTAGTTGGTAAATGAAAAAATTGAATACAGAGATGTCAAGAGATTTGCCAATGGGTAGATTAGCTAATAAACTGTAGCTCTTGTCACCTGCCACTTTAGTAACTCTGATACATCTTCCTAGTTGAAGTATCTCTCTTCTGTTGGGTGGAGGGGAGATGACTCTGTGCTTGGAACTCAAGTAGCTTCTGTAGCTGAAGATGCTATCCTCAATGGCAGGGCTAATGTCTTTCTCTGTCCTGTGAGGCCTGAAGTTTTACTCAGTGTATCATGTGATTGACTGCATTACTTCTCTTTTTATTTATGCTGGTTGTCTTGGGGTATTATGCTGGGATCTTGGATGTCTCCTTGCAAAAACAAAGTATCCACAGACTTGTAGACTGGAAGGGAACTTGGAGAGCATCAAGCACAGCGTTCTTACATCATGGCTGACGACTTGTTCTTCTTATTGTAAATGCAGGTAGTATCCATTGTTGGAGAACCTAAGAATCACTCTGAATAAGAACCAGAGATCTCTTCCTTGCAAATCCCATCTTAAAATATGTATTCGTGGAAGTCCAGAGAGGCAGAATTTCTTTTCTCAAGTTCCTTTAGTTTCTGCTGGCTAATACCAGAGTCAGGGCTGACATCTGACAAAACCTGAGTTTCTGCTTGCAATATAAATTCTCAAACCAGCATCCCACTCCAACGGTGCATCCCAATAAAAAATGAATCTTAAAAAGCCTAAAGATAAAGGCCACAATATACATGGTTGCTGCTCACTTTGCTTCCTAACTCATCTCTGTTATGCATGGGCTTGATTTTAAGTGTTTAGAAGCTGGGGGGAGAAAGGAGAAAGAAAGTTTGATCTGTAGAAGATGTTTTGATGGGAACCCTGGGATGACTATCGGGTGAGAAGAGTTAGAGAAGGCAAGATCCGAGAAGGAAAAAGCAGGTGGTTATGGCCCATAGAGGAAGGAAATTATTTTCACACTTTGTTGTGAGCCACGAGGTAGATAAGTGCCACTGAGAAACAATAGCAAATCAGGGAGCAAAGCTGTATGGCAGAGAAAGGACATTTCTGTGTTGATTTCTCACTGTGCAAAATGAGACACGGAAGTGGCAAATAGAGCAGGGCCCTCTTGGGTTGGGAGCGGGGCACAAGGGACTGAGCCAGCACCTACAGTCTGCTAACCATCGTCAAGAAAGGAAGAATGTGGGTGGGGGAGGCCACCCCTGTGCTGTTCCCCGATCTGAGGTGGAAGCATGTTTATTAAGTGACAACTAATTTGATAACAATGAAGCTAAGTTGCCAAGACATTTAACAGGTACTAAAATGTCATATTGATTCGAACCTTGCTCTAAATGGCACGTTATGTTGTTAGAGGAGAAAATTAAAAGTCAAAACATGAGCAAGATATTTAATTAAGAGCAATCCTTTTGCATAAGAATGCTGCAAAGAGGGTATTGCAGGCCAGGTTCCCTCCTTTTTCAGATACCACTAAAAGCCGACTGCCGAGATACCGCCCCATGAAATGGAAGCCTCTCAGCCGGCTTAGGGTTACCAAGCTAACTGCTTAAATGTCATCTGGGCGGCGGGAGTGAGGTTCAATCCAGGAGCAATTCAAATCCATAATGAAGTTACTAGAGCATTATAGAACAATGAGAAAAGGGGACTTGAGTCAGAGAGAGCCAGGCTTAATTTCTGTCTCCAAATCCAAGCAAGTTCTGTTATCTTCCCTCACCTGTCAAATGGAACCAATATTAGCTTCCTTGCAGAACTGTTGGAACGAATGTCATTTTAAACTTGTCAACACAAGAGACTCAATAACTGGTAGCTATTAGTATTATCAGTAGTAGTAATATTAAATAATATCATGAAAAATAGCATTTGCTGTCAAGAGTCTCGTTCTGCTTATTTTGTCATCTATTTTGTAATGCGATTTCACAGATGTAAACTCACTCATATCAAATTACTTCACCAACGTTCAGTCCCCCTTGAAACTCTTTCTGGGCCGCTCGTCAGGGAGAGTCATCTGTGGTGGCAAAGAGGCGGGTTTCCCATTCTTCCGCTTGGATTCTAACCTAAGGTGTATACGCCTTTCAGGAAACCCATTTGGGATGCTGAGTAGCTGGACCCTTGGGAAAGAGTAAGATAAATCTTGAAGATGAGGTTACAGTTGACGCAGATAAGGCTGACAGACAGGCGTGGGCACAGGGACATAATCTCGAGTGAAGAACTGGACCTTTGTTTTGACTCCTTGTAGGGATTGCCTTTTGCTTAGGTATTTATTGAGGCGATCCATGTGTTTAAGGATAAATACGAGATGAGCAGTTGAATTGAGCTGCCAAATGTCCTACGATCTCATGGCGTCGGAGCCCTGAGAAATCCTGCAGAGGAGATCCATGACATTTGGAAACAGAGGAGATGCATGACATTTGGGAACAGAGGAGATCCACCAGTCTCTGCATAGGCGCCTGTCTCTGTAAGATGTAGGGACCCCTCCCCCAGGTATGCATCCCTTGCTCGGGATTCCTTGTCTGCTATACACTTTCAGTGGCAGCATGAGCTGTTGGCTTTCTTTTGTAGACTCTTTTAAATGAAGAAGTGAAGCCTGGATTCTGTGTCGAAGAGAGATAAGTGAGGGCACAGTGAGAGGGGAGGCTGAGGCAAAGGGGCTTTGCTCCCTTGCAACATGAGTTGCATTTCCCTCCTACAACCTGGATTCCTGAAATTTTATTGAAAGGGCCAGTGACTGTACAGACATATCAAGGGGATTTGGAGATTTTAGAAAGGAGTTAAAGCTGGAATGACAAAATCCATGAATGTCAGAATACCCCCTCCCTGCCTTTGTTTAACATGAAGACACAGCTAACTGGATTTATCCCCTACAACCTTTTTTATCTCCCAACAAGGCTCTGAAAGCTATCAGCTGTAAAAATGGACCCACACCTGTACACACACACACACCACACACACACACACACACAACCCGCTATTATGCTCAACCCACTATTTATTATGGAATTATTTGCTATATCAAAAGACCAGAAGCAAACCCGAATGTTTGTAATTGAGAAGGTGAATTATCAATGTGTCCTCACAGTGAAGTTTTATGCAGCTGTAAAAAGGAATGCAAAATATCTCATTGTGTTGCCCTGCAATTATCTCTAGAATATATTGCTAACTTAGAAAAGACAAGGGGAAGGTAAATATTTATAGCGTGTTGTGCTTTATCTCGGGGTCACCAAATAGATGTGAAGGGAAATTTCATTTAGTTATATTTAAGTGAACAAAGAAGATGGAATAAAGCTCTCATAATTCACCCAGTTGAGTCAATTAGTGGATCTAGTCAGTAATCATAATTGGCATATCATCACAAAAAAAATAGAACCAGACATCATATGCTTCTAATATAAGTACACAATGTCATTTATGAAGTATTCTTGGCCAAAAGAAAATCATTGAATGAATATGATCAAACCTCTAAGTCCAAATGTAAATTTATAGGACACATAGGAGACAGAGAAATAGGTTAAAATACGTGTTTTATATAATCAGTAAAATCCAAACTGAAAAATTCTGCATGAACATTATCTTTTTTTTTTTTTTTAACATTATCTTATTTATCAAAAAACATAGGTCGAGGATATAAAGGGCTGACCTTTGGATCAAACAGGATTTTTTGTGATATTGGGAATTTTTCTGAATATTTAGGTGTGAAAACGGAATGGAGTTATTTATTTTTAAGGAGATCATATACATACTTCAATATTTGCAGATGAAATCATGGAACAGTTGGCATTTGCAATAAAATGATCTAGAGAATGAGGGTGGAGAAGAATGAAAGTTGTATATTGATGATTATTGAGTTTGAGTGTTAGGTAAATTAGTTTCATTATACTATTTTCCTTGTGTATGTACTTGCAGATTTCTGTAGTACACATTTTCAAAAAATCCTTGTATTCTTGGTCTCAAAGACAAAATGAAGACCAAAGAGGAAGACATTATGGATAAGGATTTTTCCACTCAGATGTGTAGAGACAGCTATAAGCTACATATCTATCGTTATCAATAATAATTAATTATATTTACTTACTACGTACCTACTAATTATATTTGTTTACTACTCTCTGCCATTGGATTCTAAGCACTTCATCTATTTTAATTGATTTAATCATTCTCACAATCCTGTGAAGTTAGTACTTTATTGTTCCCATTTTACAGATGAGGTCCCTGAGATGTAGAAGTCAAGTAAGCTATTCAGGGTCACACAAGGTCAAGGTCCTGACTGAGTCAGGAATCCTTTGGTGGCAGCCTAGCTCCAGAACTCATGCTCTCAACCATGAACTGACGCGTTTGGATACATGTTATGGAAATGAGCCGCAGTAGCATCAGCAGCCAGGAGAGCGAACATTTATTCTGAGCACTCTTCTGTGGCATGCACTGAATAAATAGTTGATGTCAGTTATCTTTATTTATTTTTTTAAGATTTTATTTATTTATTTGACAGAGAGAGAGATCACAAGTAGGCAGAGAGGCAGGCAGAGAGAGAGGGGGAAGCAGGCTCCCTGCTGAGCAGAGAGCCCGATGTGGGTCTCGATCCCAGGACCCCTGAGATGACCTGAGCCAAAGGCAGAGGCCCCAACCCACTGAGCCACCCAGGCGCCCCGATGTCAGTTATCTTTAATTCAAGACAGTCCTATAGAGTATTCTTGTTGTTTTCACTTACCGTGGAGAAAAACTCAAGTTAGTAGCTGGTCTGTGATCAGTGAGATAGACTCTGGTGGAAGGAGGATATTATGTAAGTTGTTGCTGAGTAACAAACCACCCAACACTTACTGGCTTGAAATACCAGCCCTTTAGTTTTCGCTCAAAACTGCAGGTGGCCAAGGTAGTCTGGGCTCAGTTGGGTGATTCTTCTGACCTTGGCTAGGCTCCCTCATGAGTCTGTCAACAGCTACATTTTGGCTGCGTGGCTTTGCTTGTGAGAGTTAGCTGTCTGTAGGTGGAGTCGCTTGGTCTCGTCTTCCCCAGGGTGGCTGGATTGTACTTGTTCTTATGGTGGAAACCTGGGTCTAAGAGCAAAAGCGGATTCATGCAAGACATCACTTTTGCCACATTCTGTTGGTCAAGACCAACCTCACAGCCAACCCAGAGGCAGGGAGTAGAAAGGTAGACTTCCATCTTTTGAGAAGAGAATCTGCTAAGTTAGTCACATTGTAAATGGAGTGCATTTTGCGAAGGAGAGAAAATTGGGGCCATTTTGGCAGTTCATCGACCAAAGGCACAAGCCTAGCTCTGAGTAATTTGAAAATGGTTGCATACCTGCCCCTCGTTTCAGGTTCTACTGCAAATTTGGATTACTTATGACCAACCCGATCTGAATTTATCTAAATTCTCCATCCAGGCAAATTCTCAGTGCTGAGCCAATGCGTCCTGGGAGCAAGATACCGAAGGTTTGCTGCTGTGACCTGCCAGGGGACAGGATTACACTGCAGGAAGGCAGAAGACTAGGCGGCATGGGAAAGAAGAGCATTGACAAAAAGGTAATGAGAGAGTCTGACAAGTAACAACAGCATTGTAGCCATAATAGAATTTCAATGAGATAAATTCCGCTTTCTGCCCAAGTTTAGCCACTCAGGGAAGAAACAATTACCTTGTGAAAATGGAACACTCACCCTATATTATCCCTTCATTAAAATATTCAAATGAAGGTAACAACACTGTTATAAGCTCATTTATAAAGAAAAATAACATTAATGCATTTGACGCTAATGCATTTACCTCAGAGCGCTTCCCAGAGATGTTAAAATGTGAAGTTTATAAAATGTTCAGTGATGTTGAACTTGAATTGCAACCTAATGCTTGAATTGCTACATTTAACATTAAAAGCTTGTTATTAATCTTCAATTTAGGGGAGAATAATTTCACTCACTGTGCAAGGAAAAAAAACTCAGTTATGATGGGATTTCATTCAGATCAAATTTGCTTTAATTGCAATTCTATTAAATTAGAAATAGACATTTTATCCTGATATGATTCTTTGATGTCTTTAGTTTTAATGCTAATAAAAGCATTATCACCACAGGTGTGAGCTGCGTTATGTACAATAATTAGGACTTAAATTAAAGATGTGTCAAGCTACCCAAAAGTAATTTGGGAAACTAATGCAAAAGAAATGAATCAGGTGAAATTTTGGGGGCAGGTTACTTCCCTACACCTTCACCAACATCAGTTTCTCATTACTGTATTTTCTTTTAAGAACAATAATAATACCATCAAGAAAAATACCTTCCAGACATGGTTTAAGAAAGTCTCGTAGAGTAATTGAGTGGAACGCTTTGCAGGCAAAGGAAGACACTGTAGAAGAATATTTAATAAAATGAAGGGATATAAACAGTGCATATTAAGTAAAGACAAAGCCATAAGTTAGTATGTATAGTATACCATACTTATATGCATAAAAAAATCTGGGAGGAAATACAAGCAAATGTTAATGAGTCATTAATCTTTAAGTGGGGGGGTTATAGAGTCTTCTTTTCATGTTTTGATTCTGTGTTTTATAATCATTTTTAATAATTAGCAAATATTCTGTTTTGGGGAAAGTCATATGAAAGAACAAAATGCATTCAGGATGACTGAGCTTGTCATAATCAAAGACTGTTTCATATTTCTTTGTCGGATCTAAGCACTGAGATGCATTCAGGCAGAGCACACCCTCTGCGGGAATGAATGAAGGAAGGAAGGAAGAAATGAAGGAATGAGTGAATATATGAATGAAGGAATGGGTGGATTATAGAAGCTGGAATTTAGTATGTAGCTAATGGGACGGTGGTCAGGAATTACAGCTTTGCGTGTTTTGTTTTTCCTGTGAATACCTCTCTTTAGATTCAAAATCTCTTTTACTGAAGCTTGTTAGAGGAGAGAGAGCCAATGTGATCCAATCACATACGTTCTTCTCCAAAATGGACGAAATCTAGGGACAGAACCAGAAAATGCGAACTCAGTGTCAGTACCTCAGGGGAGAGACAAAAGTCCCCTTCTCTTCACACAGAAGTAAATTGACCTACATACGGCGATGTAACATGAGACTTTGGATTTTTTTTTTTTTTTTTTTTTTTGCTAACCTTTGTTAAATATTTTATTAATGTTCACACCCACCGTGTATCAGGGAAGGGACCATATGCTGTTGGGAAGGCAAAGATTAATGGAGACATGTTTTCTGCCCTCAGGGTAGCTTGGAGTAGAGAAAAGGGAATAGGCTTTAAAAATCCAACATTCCTAGGGTTCCATCCAAGCGCTACTGGTTACTGGCTGAATATAGCCAGCACTCAGAAAAAGATAACCATCCTTATGAAAGAGTATGAGACAAATACAAAGAAAATATTTTAATGTGTGTTACACTTGATTTAGGCTGAATTTAACTGATTTCCATGTCCACCTGGTCTTACCCTCCCCAGATGCTGAGGATAAGGGGGATCTTCTGTGCTTATAGGAATTGCATTATATCCCAGCAGATTTGATTGCTACTGTGATGGCCTTTTGCCAGATACTAAGAAATTTCTCAACACTGCCATGCTTGCTACTCCTTAGCCTCTCTGAATCTTCAAAAGAACCCTCTAACGGTTGGACAAGGGTATCTGAGTCATCTGTTGTTGCCTGACAAGTTATTCCAAAACCTAGATATGCAAACAACACGCACTTATTATTTCACAAGTTCTGTGGGTCAGCGATTGGGGGTTAGCTTAGTGAGTGTTCAGACTAAGCACTGGCTGGAGGTCAGAGTCTCATCTCAAGATTCGACTGGGGAAGAACTGGCTTCCAGTCCCACTCATGTGCCACGACTGGCAGGATTCAGTTCCTTGTGGCTGTTGGTCGAAGGCCACCTCCATTTCTTGCCACATGGGCTCTCCGAAAGTCAGCTTACAACAGGACGGTTGGCTTATCAAAGTAGGAGGGAGAAAGAAAGGGGAGGAAGGCAGACAGACAAAGAGAGGAATCTCTTTGTAATCTAATGTTGGAGGTGATATCCTATCATTTTGTTGTATCCTACTCAATAGAAGCCAGTCTTTAGGTCCCGCCTATACTTCCGGGGAAGGGGAGAGAGCATTATGTAAGGGACATGAATACTGGGAGGTAGGCATCACTGGGGGTATTTTAGCTGCCTTCGATGATGGAGGCTCCAAGAATCACTTACTTGAATAAGTAAGTGATACTTTTAATACTTGAACCTATGCCTTAAAAGTCCCAATGTTGGAAGCCCAGGAAGGGCTGGTTTGGATCTTGAGGTCTAAATGGTGACTCTTGCATTCTTCCCTGTGATGTGTAGTCTGTAGGCCAACATGCTCAGTTATAACTAAAGACGAAGAGGACAGAAAGAGAGCTAAGTCATCAAGGTCATCGAGAATGACCTTGGCAAGTCAGCCCACCAACTGCACGTTTAGGGAAGGGTGGAAAAGCATGAAGAGACGATCTTGGCTCAGTGTTCCCAATGCTCACAGAACGTAGGGATGGATGCACGCACACTTGCACACACACGTGTAACCACGCCAGCACACACACACTACGTGCCAGCCGCTGTTCTGTGTGCTTTCCAACAATCCTCTGAAGTCATTGCCGTTTTTATCATCATCCCTATCCTACAGATAGGGAAACTGAGCCTTGTGGAGATCGAGTTTCATAGTCCAAGTGCACATAGCTCATAAGGTGGGAGGGCTGGGATACAAAGGAAGCCCTCTCTCGATCGCTGTGGTATAAACTTTCCCTGAAGCCCAGCAACTCAGCTCAGGGTCCAGGAAAAGTTCTGGGCTGTGATTCTTAAAATTAATAGCCTCCTCCTGAGCCCGGAACTACAGAGTGGTCAGGTAGTGGCAGAAGCAACCGGGAAGGGGAAATCCTATCCCTGCCCCTCAACATGGCATCGCTCACCCTAGTCTGTAAAATAGTTAAGGACCATGCAGTGTTTCTTTTCTTCCCTCATGCTACCTTGCACAGGGCCTTGGACACAGAAAGCTCAATGCGTGACAATCCAGTGGTTCTGCTTTTTGTCCCTGCCACTCTGTACAGACTGGCCAGAGGCAGGGGCATCGTGTGTCTCAGCGGGGCGGTCCTGATAAGCATGGGCTTGGGCCTCTGACACAGCTGAGTTCACATTCTGGGATTCCTCCCGTTAGGGTGACTTGGACCTTACTTATCGGATCCTGAACTTCCCCATAACGAAAATGAGAGAATCGTGTCGTCTTACAGGTTTGTCATGATGATTCCATAAAATTCCATGCCAAGTACCTAGAATGGGGACATGCATTCCGTAAAAGGTAGCTGGTTTTATTCTTAGCAACCATCATCCAGATTTTCGTCAGGGGACTTTGCTTTCACTTTACAATCCAGCTTCCCCCGTATGATTAAAAAAAAAATTTTTTTTTTTACTACCTCCCATCTTAAAAGGCAGAACCTTTGTGCACAACGTTGAAAAAGGCAAAGCATTTGAATCTATTATTCAGAGTAGGTGAACGCTGCTTAAACTCCCTCACCCTATATCTCAAGAGTTTTATAAATATTTTCTTTTCTTCTTTCCTATAAATCAGAAGTGAGGACGGGGCCCTCCTGAGCAGCTCTCCTCCATGCAGCCCAGTGGGGTCCCAGAGCCCTTTGATGCTGTGGTTCCCTCACCTTGGGGCTCTGTAGCCACAGGGATGGGATTAAGAGGGCTCAGCAGACCCCACCGCACATTTGGCGCCTCAGCCTTCCAAGAAAGTTTCACCCTTTCTGTTCCTATTCCTTTGGCCAAAACGAACCATGTGGTTTTACCCAGCTGCAAAACATAGCTGAGAAACACAGTATTTGTGTGCCCTAGAAAGAAAATCAAAATGGCATTGTTCCTGGCATCATACATGGCAGGGAACTGGGTGGATAGAAGGTGCGAAAACAGTACGAATGAATAATACCTCCGTGTTAGCACAAAGGATGGTCCCACCGACCGTGTCTCGTTTTGGTTTTAATACTTGGTCTTACACCTATCGTTGGAAAGGCTGCATAACTAGTCTAGGCTGTAGTTATAATTTTCTGACTCATTCCCTTATCACGGGGCAAATGTTTTGGATCATTCTGGTCCTCTTCCCCGGAATGTTACAGCTTTCTGCTGTGAACACTGATTATGTCGAAGCGCCTACCACCAATGAAGGTGCATTGCTGGGCAGTTACGAGCCAAATGCCGAAATCAGCCAGTGTAACTCTCATGGCTCCTTAAGCAAAGGAATATTCACGGTCCCGGAGGCCAGTCTGACAGCTCTAACCCCAGGTTCATTGCCTCTGAATTAGAAGGGGAGGGTTAGATGTGTGCCTGAGTCAAATTAAACTTGGCATGGGTTGTATTTTCTTCCATAGAAGGCAGCCATCTATATTATAATGCTCAGTGGCCAGAGGCAGGGAAGAACAGCCGTGGTTTCAAATGATCGCGTGGCTAAAAAATCAAAGTATGGTAATGCTTGCCGGTGAAGCTCGCCTCTGTGCGCGGTGCAGCCCAAACGCTGACTGCGGTCTGGATGACACGGGATTGCAGGAAGAGTGCAAATAAAATGCAGATTTGCTTCCATTTCATTCCATTCCAACAGCAGTGACTCATAACAGCTTAATGTGCAGCCGCTGCATTTCCCAGATGCAACGTGCGGAGGGTTTTGTGCAATGAAAATTGGTTTTATAGGCAAGGGAAATGCCACCAGCACGGCAGAATTGCCGCTGCACTTTTGCTCCTGGATTTAGCTCTCCAGGATGAGAATTCAGATCCTGGAATAGTCATTGCCTCCGTAATGCAAAATCCAAACTACCCAGAGTCAGGATTATGCTGGGAAATTCACAGGCACGCGGAGCAGCTTATATAATGCTATAAATTAAATATGAAGCCTCTTTGTGCTTTCAAAAAAATCAGAGAAAATCAAAGGCTTGTACAAATTCTTCTTACTCTGCTTGGAGACATTGTTACCCTTGTAAGCAGTGTCCTGAATCCTGACGCCGTTCACATTCCTCTTCCTTTCTCTGCCATTTTCTGCAGGCAGAGAGTTAATCACAAGTGACCTAAATGGCTTTTTAGTCTGTTTTATGGCACTTTAAGGCAGACCTGTTCAGCAAAATCTAAACCACATGGCAAATATCGGGGAAGGAGGGAGTGCGAGGCAGGATTGTACATGTCTGTGTGTGTGTTTATATATATTATAGATACACTGTATGTGTGTGTGTTTATATGCATGTTTATACATGTGTATATTTATATACGTTATATATTATTTATTTATTTTAACCCAGTGTTGTTCTCAAAAACAGTTTATTGTTACAACTGCCGCAATTGATAGTGGTGGGAAAACAGGCACCAAGCAGGGAGACTAGTGGAGTCATTGCCAAGCAGTATTGAAGACTCACTGGTCAGAACATAATCTTTATACATGAAGGACATTTTTCATGTATAAAGATTACGTTCTGACCCACAGAGCTTAACGCTGGTTTTTCCGGGATTGTACCTGGATTTGGTCTGATCCATTTTTACTAATCCTCACTCTTTTCAGACCAGTGCCCCCTGTGTACCTTCCATTGGTTTGATATTTTAATTTTCAAAGTTGGGGCTATGCCTGTGTTTCCCTGACATTGCCTCTAGAATACAGAAACCATTCGCGAATTCACCACTCCTTTAAACTGAAGTGTCCAGGTGAGAGTTCCCCCCAAGACTGTGATGAGCAGGGAATGTGCTCAGTGTACCCCAACATGGTGGACGGCATATACTCCTGTAGCATCCACGTTGGGGTTGAGACAGACAAGATACTGCATCCCACAGTTGCCACAAAGCCACGATTGCCGAAAGCAGCTCAGACCGTGCATGGCGGCTTCCCCATCATCCCCTGACCGGGGCATTAAAACAGGACGTGCATAATCAAGTAATTCTGATTCATTTTTTGGGAAGTGATGGCATTTAGCGAAATCCAGTAAATTGTCCCTTTCAGCACTAATAACATGTTCTGAGCTTTCCCTACTAGACTTTGTGTAATGGTAATATAATAGGATTGCTATGGCAATTAAGTGCTTGCATATTTTTGGGCAATGGAGGGCATCCACTGGGGCACATGCTGTTAGTAAAATGGAAACCTTGTCACAGGATTGGTTGGAATCTGGCTCAGGAGTTGGAGATACGAGCCATCATCTATTTTATTTCTTCAAGAAATTTGGGGGTGGGATTATAAAATCGCTGAGCTCCACCCCTCACATGGGGATTCCACTGGGAAGGGTCCAGTAGAGTCACATAGTCAGTGACCATCCTCACTATTAAAGCATCTAACTAATACTGATCTGCACAGATGCTGGAGAAAGTGGACTATCAGAGTTGCTTTCTGATGGCAGAAGGGCAATGCGGAGGAGGGCATTCGATACCTTGTAAACCTCAGTGACTCCTTCGTTTGCAGACTGGGATTTCCTTGTCTGTCTCCACATACTTAAACACCAACTGTCCTGTGAGATGAATAGATAAGAAAACATCCCCATTTCACAGATGAGGATACTGACTTCTGATGGCCAGTCCCAGTTCAGCTTAAGGCCATACAACTGGGCAAGGCTGAAGAGGTGACAACTTGCCTTAGGTCCTCTTCCCCACCCTGGGCTGCCTGGCGGCAGTGAATCTCTGGTCTTTTGCATTTTTTCAGCTAGCATTACAAGTGTTTGTTAAAGCTGGATGTTGATACCCGGGTGATTGCTCTCCATTGTTTTGTGCTGTCTGCTGTGTTTGAAATATTCCCTAAAGACAAAGGACCAAAAATAAAATAAGTTGATTATTTAAAGTAGGGATGACAACCCCAAAGTATTTTGGGGATATTACCCATATAAATTATGACACTTACCAAGTGCTCATTTCTGTATCCCCATCCCACCCCCCCCCTTTTTTTTTCTGTTGTTGCCTGTATTACTATCTTTGGAGGAGTGGTCATAGGGTAGGGTCTTCACCCCCTGTCCTGTACCAGCAAGGTGTAGCACCCCAAGAAGTTTTGAGCCTTGCAAACAGCGCATTGCAGTGTAGGGCCAAGTAGGGCAGAGAATGGGGTCTTCCCGGATGACGTCCCTTCCACACAGAACCTTCTTTCTCCACTAGCAGCCATCTCCACCAAGTGTCCTTGTTCTTCCTCCATGATCCCTTAGCAATGTCACAATGAGCTAACAGTTTAAGCTGTGCTGCTCTAAGACATCGTCTTCCATATGCCATGGTAAATTGGGTCTCCTGCTTTCCTTATGAATTTGCCTGTCCTGTGGGTTTCCATAGAAATGGAATCATGCAGTATGATTTTATGTCTGGCTTCTTTCACTTAGTGTACGGTTTTATAAGGCCTTCCATGTTACAGCATGGATCAGTACTTGATTCCTTTCCAGTGGTGCCATCAAGAATGTAGGAAGACAATCCACAGAATTGGAGAAAATATTTGCAAATCATATAACTGATAACGATCTGTTAATCCCAAATATATAAAGAGCTCTCACAACTCAACAACAAAAAGACAACCTAATTTTTTAAATGGGCAAAGGACTTGGATAGACATTTCTCCAAAGAAGATAGATACAATGGCCGATAAATGTGTAAAAAGATGCTCAACGTCCTTAGTCAGTAAGGAAATAGAGATCAAAACCTTTCTTTTAAAAACTCACCCTACCCCTTGTATTTATTGGTATATCACTCTTTGGTTCGTATCTGTGTCCTCCCTGGACTGTAGGTTGCTATCTCTTTTCATTTACTGTTGCAGTCTCGGCAGTGTTTGGCACCCGATCAGCCTTCAGTAAATATTTGTCGAATAAATGAAGGGATGGACAGGGAGAAATAAAGTGCTTTAGAGGGTCAAAAAAAGAGAAACAATGTCAACTTTTTCAATTTTAGAAATACCGTGTGTGGTGGTGGATGTCATGTTCATGGGCAAAGAAAGTAGCTTTTTTCTCCTCTGACCTCCACTCCTGGATTGCGCGTCCAGACTGCGAGACATCGTGATTGCATTGTTTTCGTTGTTGGTTGTGGTGGTGTTGGTCTACTCATTGTTCATTGAATGCCGTGAGTAAGGCGCGCGTGCTAGGTGCTGAGATTATGACTGAATTAATAAATGTGTGGCTTAAGCTTCACATGAATTCTTGGGCACAGATTTCACTCTCCCACTTTGTATAGGACGGAACTAAGGCTCAGAGAACCCTTTAAGTGAGTAATTCAAGGACACTCAGATAGGACCCGAGCAGCTGTATGTTCAGGCATCTTACTTTACGGCCCCATTGCCTCTGCCTTCCCCACATTGGACACAGGGCTCAGGAATGAGTGAACGGCTGAAGACATTTTAATTACAGACTGTGGATAGTTACCAGGAAAGAAATCTTGGGGAAAAGAAAGGAAGGAAAGAGAGATTATAGTTTGGACATTGCCCAGAATGAATAAAATGGTAACAATAGCTAGTATTTACTGAGTGCTTACTATATGCCAAGCAGTGTGCTAATAAGCACTTTGCCGTCATTGTCTCACTGGATTGAAAAATTGGATATAGAATATAGATACTATTTATTGATTATCACTATTTTGAGCAGGAAACTGAGACACAAGAACTGGATTCACTGGCTCAGGGCCACCCAGATGGCAATGAGTGGAACCAGGATTTGAACTCAGGGCTTCCAAGTTCAATGACCATGTCCCTAGTCACTATAAGCTATCAGTGCCTGCAAAGGAGAGTACAGCTCAGGGGCTCAGGCTAAAGAATCACAGATTCCTGTCCCCTTCACTCATGTCCCTAGGCAGTGACATTTTGGAGAAACAAGTGCATTGCTCCTGGTGCCTTAGATACAAATTGCCCCCGGCAAGTGGGAAAGGTAGGGGCTGCACAGTCCCTAAAAGCTGGCGGAAAGAAATTCCTGCCCCCCTCAGGAGACTTCCCTACCTTCCCTAGAAGTGAGAAGCCAAACAACACGCTCATCCCTCACAGATTGCCCCCGGGGCTCCAACAGTGGACAGAGGCGGATGTGTCAGGTGGCGGGGGGGGGGGGGGGCAGCTGTCCCTGGAGAGTCCATAATGGCGTGGGCTGTGCATACCTTGAAGTGAGATGCCAGCTGGGAGAGCAGGAAAAACAGAGGACATCAGAGATGGTTGCCTGGACCACCTCAAGGACCCTTGGTGCTTCTCTCGCCGTGCGTGGGTTCTCCCTCCATATCCTTATGCCTCTGGCCCTTCTCACCTCCCAGATCTTGGCCGACGTATCGCATCTTCTTGGAGGCCTTCCCAAGCCGTCAGATTCCCAGTAACTCCCGCCTCCACCAGTATCCTGTTAACCTATTTTATCTTTTTCATAGTACCCATCGTTATCCAGAATTATCTCCTTTATTCTCTTATTCATCTGTTCATGGGCTCACTCCTCTCCATGTGACCTCTGTAATTGTTTTTCCTGGTTATTGCTGGGACTGGGAACAAGACAGGACTCGTGTTGAGAAAATAAAGAAGAAAGGAAGGAGAGAGACTTCAGTGATCACTAACTCATCATCATTTGCAGAAGGCTGCTGAGGCACAGAGAAGGTAACCAGAGTGTCCAAATACACACAGCAAGTAAGCAGGAGATCCTCACAGATTCGTGTTGGTCGGACTCCAGCACGTTTACCTTTTCCTGTGATCTCTCACTGTCTTGATGGTTATCATGCTCATGTGTATGAAGGTTTCCTGAAATAACATTCATGCTTTCTGCCTGGAGGATAATCTGACTTTTCCTCTGGCTTTTACGCGATTCTGGAAATCTTTGTTATCAGTTTGAGCCTCGTTGATGTTCACATGAAGTTTTTTTCTACAAGTTTTTGAAACAGAAGAAAAAGGTCCCTTGTTCCAATCTGTCCCATACCCCGAAACCCCAAGCAATCTTTGGGGAAAAAAAAAAAAAAAAGAGTATGGATAACTTAGGTTCTCATTCTCCACTCTACAACTGCTTGCTGTATTGGTTTAACAAATGCATGTTGTTATTTTTAGGATGAACAGTAAATGAAAGGAGGGAAGAGGTGGCATTTCCAGAATGCTACCATCTAGAAAATCTCTTCTTTAGATGAGTTTTTGCTTTATTCCAGACACTTAAAACGTCGAAGTAAAAAAAGCATCCCACTTTTGATCATTTTTAAGTACTCACTGAAAACAAAACAAAACTTAATTGAAGAAGAAACGTGAAGCCCTCTTGATCTCTATGGAAACAGCCAATTATCAAGCAATTTCCAAATAACCCAAAAGCTTGTATAAATGTCTCTTAGCCCTGGAAGAGTAAAACTAAATATTTACCACATGCCAAACAAAATTAAGATTTATCTGGCACCAAAGGAAAAAAAAGAGAAAGCTCCTTCCACATGCTGAAATCCCACCGCTACAGAGAGAAGCAGTAACTTTTGAAAGGAAGACATTTTCACTGTGTTTATAAGGGTCGTTTCAATGTTTTCAAAAGTCTGGTTCTAAATAATGCGTGTCACCCAAGTGGAACCCTGAAGCCGCCGAGTGCTTGAGGGTCTAGATGTCCAAGTGGAAGAGAAGACTCAGCCAATGGGGATAGTCTGATTCCTTTCTTCCCAAGAGAGGGTGGCTGGGTGGGGGGGGGGTGGCACGGAGGACTGGCCTTTGGGGTCTTGTACAACGTTGACAGATGTTTCCTATCTCATCAGGACATTGGTTTGCAGGAAGGTAGGGGCAGGGTTGTGGAGCCGAGAGATGCTTATCCTGGGAGCTTGGTACTGTGAGACCCAATCCCAGCCCACTCGTTTCTTCGTGGGGTCCATTATCTAACTCGGGGTGGCAGCTGAATGGGAAGAGTTGTTTGGTTCTCCGAGTCTTAAGACAATTAAATAGCATGTGTAAGGGACGCCTGGGTGGCTCAGTCGGTTAAGCATCTGCCTTCGGTTCAGGTCATGATCCTAGGTCCTGGGATCGAGTCCTGCATCGGGCTCCCTGCTCAGCGGGGAGTCTGCTTCTCCCTCTGCCTGCTGCTCCCCCTGCTTGTGCTCGCTTGCTCCTTCTCTTGCTCTCTGACAAATAAAATCTTTAAAAAAAAAATAAAAATAAAACATTAAAAAAAAATAGCATGCGTAAGACACAGTGTGTAAGACACAGTGCCTGGCACATAGTAAGCACTCAGTTAATACTAACTGTCTCAATAGTGGTAGGAGGAGTAGTATCCTATGGGCAGAGGCAGCCATCACCGCCCCTGTGCTCCTCTGTGTTTCCCAGCTGCCTCTGCAGGTAGACTGGGTCACGTGACTCGTGGCCAATGGGCTACCAGCCCAGAGGATACGGGTCACTTCCAGGCAGAGGGAGGTAGGCGGGTAGGAGTGGGTGTGTGTTCGGAGAGCTCTCTCCTCTCCTGCTGTGGCAGCCTTGGGAACCACAATGATAGGCTGGCGTCACAAGTTAGCAGAGCCTCCATGAGTCTGATTTCTGGAGAGGGATGCTCCCCACCCCCCACCCCCCGACCACATGGGACATAGAACATGAGTGAGACGTGCATTTTTGTTATCAGGCAACTGGGTTAGTTTGCCACTGAAATACGGCTACGGTACTAAGACACTTCGTTGTTATTTCTCTGATCATTCCTCAATCAAAGCAGATTCAAGAGCAGATTCGAGGGGACCAGAATCCCTCAAAGGGGGATATTCTGAGGCTGTTTTTATACACAGATTTTTATCAACTAATATCTTCTCCGTGTGTGTGTGTATATATATATATAATCTTTTCTCTCTCCTTTAGGTGAGTCTTTGCTTTATTCCAGACACAACATTGAAATAAGAAGAGCATCCCATTTTGGATCATTTTTAAATACTCACTGAAAAAAACAAAACTTAAGAAGGAATGTGAAACTCTCTTGATCTCTATGGAATCATTGCCAAATATCAAGACAGTTTTATATATATAATATAGTATCTTCTGTGTATGTGCGTGTGTATATACACACATACTCTCTGTCCTCTGTGTATGTGTGTCTATGTGTACACACATACACACAGCGTGCATATATTTGTGTGTATGTGTATGCATGCCCTTGATTCCTGCTGGCTTACGGCTTTTACCAGCCCACGTGAGCAATCTTAAACAATTTCTTTTTTTTTTTTTTCTTAAACAATTTCTGAAGTCAAGAAGGAAAGTATACATTTCCTTCTGATGCATTCTTCCTACCACTGCTTTTTTTGTAGTTAGAAAACCCATCCTGTGCTCCCATATTTCATTGTTCATATTTCTACCATGAGAAAATAAAAATCCGAGCACCTGGGTGGCTCAGTCCGTTAAGCATCTGACTTCATGGTCATGATTGCCGGGTCCTGGCATCGAGTCCCGCTTCAGGCTCCCTGCTCAGTGGGGAGTCTGTTTCTCCCTCTGCCTCTGCCTCTGCCTCTGCTTCTGCTTCTCTCCTCGGCTCATACTTGCTCGCTCGCTCTCAAAGGGATAAATAAAATCTTTAAAAAATAAAAAATAATTTAAAAAAATAGAAATCTCTTCCCCTGACAATCAAGGCTCTCTAAGACCTGGCCTCTTCTTTCCCATTCCTTTCCAAAGACTCTGCTACGGTTCCTATGGCTTCCCCATCTTTGAAGGATTCCGGACACTCCAAGTGCCCACATCTCTGATTTTATCATATTGCCATCCTGAAATGTATCTCTGGCCTCCTTTCCAACTCTTTAAAAAATAATAAGAAAGCATTTATGAAATACTTAGTGTCTATATTTCTTGAGGAAAGGGACCCTGACACAGGACACTGAGGCTTAACAGTTTTTTTTAGAAATTGTCCTCTAGATCTCATGGACTTTGTCGTTAGCTTTTTTCTGATAGCAGCTTTTTTGAGGAAGAACTGGCCTACCGTAAAATCAATCTATGTAAAGCATACGTTTAAATGGATCTAATATAATCACAGAGTCGTGCAACTATGATCACAATTTTAGAACATTTTCATCACTGATGTCCCCCAAAACAATCCATACCCATTAGCATTCAGTCCCGTTTTCCATCACCTCCAGCCCCTGGAAACCACTAATCTACTCCCTGTTTCTATAGGTTTTCCTGTTCTGGACATTTCATATAAATGGAGTCACTGTGTGAGGTCTTTTGTGACTGGCTTATAGAATTTAACCTAATGTTTTCAAAGATCATCTGTATTCTAACATCAGTCCTGCTTTCTTTTTAAGGCTGAATAATATTCCGTGGAATGGATACACTACACTTTATCCATTCAACCCTCGATGGACATCTGGGTTTGTTCCCACTTATTTTTGGTTTTACTATTTTGAGTTATGCCGATAGGGACCTTAGGGTGTAAGTTTTTGCAGAGACGTGTGTTTTCGTTTATCTTGGGTGCCATCCACCTTGTCTGTGAAGGTAATGGCAGTTACAGCGGGGAGCATGGTTCATACGTCTATCCAAGTACATCAGTTATTTTTCATTTCATCAAACTGACATGACTGATATCATAAATCACTCCTTTGCAATCAAAGATTGAAAATATAAAATAACAGAAATTAAACATTTTTAACCAGGCTTATTTTTTTTTTCTAATTCTCTTTAATGTCTTTCAGATGGTGAAAGATTTATGTGTTCATTATAGAGTATGTCTGAAGAAAATAATGTAGGGAATTTGGAAAACCTGGGGGGGGGATACTTTATCCTTAGCCCTCCCCCTTAGAAAACACCACTGCTCTGTCATTTTTTGTTTGCTTTAAATTCATTGAACAGGAGATTGGGATTGGAACAGGGGGATTAAAATCCCCAGGTGTGGAATGGGGCTGGAATCTGATTCCCAGCTCCATCACCTGCTGACTGGGTGACCTCAGGCCAGGTAGGCAACCTCCTCTAAGAATTCGGGAAGCTGACACCTACCTTTGGGGGCCATCGTGAATTCGAGGTCATGATGCAGATACAGTGTTTAATAGCAAGTCAAGCACCTGCTAAGGATCCAGCCGCTGGTCATTATTTTGTTTAACGATGATGCTGGTATTTTTATTTTCCTGAGAGCCGCTTTTCCATGTTATTCAGTATTCTTTAAAAACATGACTCTTTGGGTTGCCTCGTCTCTGACTGATCTACCATCGTTAATATATGCCAGCTTCCTAATTAGGTCCTGGGTACTTTTGATCTCCAGTAAATGAAATCATGCCGCCATTTCCCTGTTTACTCTCAAGTGGGCTTTACGTTGACGTCATCGTCCTCTGCCTCCCCCGGTCCCCGGCCACCTCTGGGATATCCTCGTCCCATACCCATTGGTGCTGGCGGGACAAAGACACGCTGCGTGAACAGCCTCGTTTCCCTAGACACAAACCCTCCAACGGAAAATAAAATCAACCTTCTTTCCTCGGCAGAAGCCACGGTGTGTTTGCTCGCTTGCAGCCCTCCTCTGGCATGGGGGTAATTTGTAGCTTGAACGATTGAGACAAACACTTGGCGTGAGTCGGAGAGAAGTGGGATGTCTGTAATTGGAAGATTTTGTCTCATTTTTTCTTGATAATGTGCCATATTCCACTCCATCAGCCAGAGGTGATTGTTCACGGAATGCCTTACACCTGGTGGCGGGGCTTATGAAAAGCAGATGTGGTTCATTGTTAGATGCTGTTTTAAAGCAAGGATGAGCCATTTTCCTCCAAAGGCCCCCCCCTTCCTCATCCTCTCCCCTTTTCCTGCAATTGTTTGCCCTCCCCAGGGTTCTAGTTACATTTATTCGGAGTCCAGGGAGGCTGGCCCATTTTTACTCAAGCCTGGGTAATCTATTCGGAATCCCCTGCAGGTCCTGGGGGATGGAGGGTGTATTGGGGAGGAGGCAGGGAAATCCAGAATGATCAGAGGAGATTGGAGCCCTGTGGGTTCAGGCATCTCCTGGGGTGGCACTAATCTGTCCTGTGGTCGCCAAGGTCAAATCAAGGGTACTGATGCTGCTTTTTGTCTTTTGAGATAATGACGTGGATGTCTGAGGAGCCTTTGCTGTCCTGGGTCTCCACAGATTACAGGAGGAAGAGAGGGGCCTCATCAGGCTGGCTTCCCCAAGGAGCTTTGTCAGTGGCAGTCCCGCCGTTTAGATGTTTATAAGGACTAACCGAGGAATTTATGCAGCAAAGCACTAGTGTCGCTCCAAATACTCTGAATTTCCAGGGAAGGGTTCTGGGCATCTGCATTTCCAACAGGTCTCCTGCGGTGATCCCATCAGGGCCAAATCTGGGAAAAGTTGGTCGGGCGGTAATACGCCTCAACCTTTGATGTGCCCAGTCTGGGGACTTGGATTAGAGGCGGGTTCTGATCCTATAAATCTGGGGGGCGGGTGGGAAGGGAGCCGAGAGGATGTTTTTCTAGAAATCTCCCGGATACTGGTGCTGATGGGGTTTTGGAATATAGGCGAGGTTCGGTGGGGTGAGGTCTAGAGCTGGCCACCAAGGAAGGATTCTTGAGACATCTTTGGTGCAAAATGGTGGTTTATTAAAGCACGGCGACAGGACCCGGGGGTGGGGGGAAGAGCTGCTGCCCCGGGGATTGTGAGCCATGGCTGATTATATGCTATGGGGTTGGGGGACGACCTAAGGGAAAGGGAGGTTTCAAAAGGATTTTCATATGTTAAGGAAGACTCACAGGATACCGGAGGCCTTGCCATTGTCAAGTTAAGGTGGTTTTTCCCTCCAGCAAAGCATTAAGGGGAAGATAGGTGGGAGCTTCCTGGAGGAGCATTCCATTCTGCCCGCCTCAAGTATCTGTCAATGGGCTGCAGGTTATAAGGACATTTAATTGTATCTACATTTCCTCTGGAAGCTGGGTTATTGATAGAAATGCTTTGTTCTTGTAGATTGCTAAGGCGTTTGTAAATTGAGGGAGACTCCTGTCTTGCAGGATTGTGATCTCTGCAAGTTAACTATTTGTTTTTCCTATCCTTAGCTTTAGGGCAGCCAGGAGTGCCCTGGGAATATCACGTATATCCCATCTAGGGGGTGGGGTCCTCAGCTTGCCTTCTGTTCCCTCACCCGTGCTGCCGATCCCGGGACCACGTTCCGTAGCAGAGGTCCGCGCACTCCACCGCTGCCTGTCTTCCTACTGCCCGTGACCTAAGAGTGATTGGGCAACAGAAATACGCATCCAAGTAGCATGTCATTACACTTGACCATTATCGGGACACGGCCACACTCACTCACTTCCGTCGTGACCGTGGCTGATTTCGGACAACGGGGCTCAGAGTTGGGAGCTGAGGTACAGACAGTACCGCCCCACGAGCCCAAAGCTTACTGTCTGGCGCCTTGCAGAAAGAGTTTGCCAATCCTGGGTCCAGACCTGGAAGCAAGAAAGGCAGAGGTGTCCTTTAAAGGACATGGATTACTCAGTCCAGCTGGAAGGGGGGAGATAAGACTGAGGATCCGGTGTGTTCAGTTTGAATATCAATAATGATTTGAAAAATTAATATTACCCTAAAACAGGAGATGAATTCTGACAAGTAAAAAAAAAAGTCTCCAAATCTTTATTCTTCATACCTTCCACCTCCTGACCCCAATTTCTGACTTAGAGTGGCCATATATTTGCATAATGGTTTTCTTTTGTTCTTTTTATTGCCAACTAATTGAATTAGGATGGCAAACAAACAAACAAACAAACCAAAAAACCAAAAAACCCAAAACCTTCAGGCTCAGACCAGTTCCAGACTCCTATAAATAAGCCTATAGGTAAGAGAAGGAGGGAAGAGTAGGTTTCTCTTTCTGGGGCAGCTATAATAATCTAGGTTTTATTTTTGTTTTGTATCTCCGTTTGCTTTTTATATTTAGCTTATGGACAATTAAGGGAGTCAGTGATAGAATTTTGATAGATGAGTCTTTTCGGGAAAAAGAATTAAAATTCAGCTTGCACCTGCCTTCGCTGGAGAGCTTCTTCATCTCCCCAGGTCAGGGCATAGACGGGGTGGAGGCAACTTGGAAAGTTTGGCAAACTTGTGCCTTAGAGAGTCTTTAAAAAAAAGCGCTTGAAGTCGGATTTTCTGCCCGCAAATTGATTTCCTTCTTAATTTTGTTGCCCCAGAAGCCTAATGGCAGAGTCTGGAGGGCTGGAGGACCTGCAGGCACCTGCCTTACCTGATGGCGCCAGGAAACGGTGAGCATTTCCAATGCG
This sequence comes from Potos flavus, assembly GCA_028534135.1. NCBI lineage: Eukaryota > Metazoa > Chordata > Mammalia > Carnivora > Procyonidae > Potos > Potos flavus. The sequence goes on from CM052890.1 coordinate 27,951,005, forward strand.
GCGAATACAGTGATCGAGATGCACACCCCCCACCCCTCCCCCGCCCCGTAACTCTTGCCTGGGGACCAATCAAAGCATGCTTTGAATCAAACCATTCGGGCATTTTTAAATTTATTTGACTTCTTACAGGTAAAGGGGATTGTCCCCTGTGCCCTGTGTAGTTATTTTGTCGGCATGATGGGTTATATGTGTTTAACTCTACCCCAGTGTGATTTCATGCCAGAGCTCAGGACTCAAGAAGAGCCCAGCCAAGCACTAGGCTTGTTGGCATCCTTCTCCTGAACCCTGCATCTTTCTCGCAGAGACAGGAATGCCTCTCTTTGCTCTTTCCCCTCGCTCCACGATGGGATAAAAAACGAAAGGTGCACTGCGTTCTCTGCATCCCAAAGATTTTGGACCATTGTGTTTTCATTTTCATTTGTCTCCATGTATTTTTTTTTTTAAATTTTTCTACCATATGATCCAATAATTCCACTACTGATTGTTTACCTACAGAAAATGAAAACACTGATTCAAAAAGATACGCACCCCTGTTTATTGCAACATAATTTGTAATAGCCAAGATATGGAAGCGACCCGGTAGATGAATGGATAAAGATGTGACGTGTATACCCGATGAAGTTTTAGAATATAAGTGAGGTTCAGTGGGGTAGAGTCTGAACCCGACAACCAAGAAAGAATGCTTGAGATGTCTTTGGTGCAAAATGGTGGCTGCACTGGGGTTGTGAAGGGTGGCTGAGTATATACTATGGGGTTGAGGGAGGTAAGGAAAAAGGGAGGGTTTGAAAGAACTTTCATATGCTAAAGAGGACCTACAAGATACCACAGGCCTTGCCATTGTCAAGTTAAGGTGGTTTTTCCTTTTAGTAAGGCGTTAACAGTAAAATAGTTGGGAGCTTCCTGGAGGAATGTCAAGCTCCTGCTATCACGGGTCCTTATCGATGAGCTTTAGGTTTAGAAGAAATTTAACTGTATTTACCTTTCCCTCTCCCTCAGCCTCCCTCAATTTTAGGGAGGGGAAGATGATGTTAGGGCTTCCAGAACTGAGTTATGGGTCTCTGGAAGTTAGGCTATTGATAAGAAAGCTTCTTCCTTGTAAATCACTAGGACATTTGTAAACTGAGGGACACTCAGGTCTTGCAGGATTGTGATCTCTGTAAGTTAACTGTTTTTCCTTGAGGGCAGCCAGGAATGCCTGAGGAAGGTCACATATATCCCATGGTGGGGGGGGGGTGGGGAGGGTTGCGGGGTGTCAGCTTCCGCTTTGTCCTCAACTTGCCATCTGTTCCCTCATGATACCCACATGCGCGTGCGCGCGCACACACACACACACACACACACACAGAGAAGCACGCGCGCGCGCGCACACACACACTCCAGCCAGAGAGCGCAAGCATTTGCAAAGATCCCGAAGTACGAACATTTTCTAACTTCAAGGTCAGCTGAGCTCTTCCCACTGTATTCAACCTGACTTTCTCTCTGCTCCTGGTTAGATAATTCCTAAATAAATAACCCCAAAGGGGCCATAGCCAATATCATCTCTACGATTTTTGGTTTGTTTTGTTTTCAACCCTAAAGAGCATATAAATCAATTTTCCTGCAGGTGGTTCCTGAAAATACAGGAGTGAAGAAAATCCAAATAAATTTTTTTTCACTTTATTATTAAAAACAAAACAAAACAAACGAACGAACAATAACCACCACGAAACCCCGAATATGGTCCAAATATGGCTTAAGGAATCTCTGGCTTCTTTTGTCAGAACCGATTTTCCCATTTATGTAAACCTCCAGACCTCCCCCCGAGTGGATGGCCTAGAGCCCTACCCACTCCCGAATGCAGAGAATTGATCACGCCCAATTCCAGTAGAACACACTGGCAGACTGGGTTTTGTGGGGGGTTTTGTTTTCTTTTGTTTTTTTGGTTTTTGCTGCTTGCTTCTGTTTTTGTCTCTATTTTTTAATTTTAAAAAATGGACATCAGCAAGGGTGGCCTTCAAGCCAGCGCAGGAAGGCAAGTGTGTGGGTCTCCACCGTTGTTAAAATGCATTCTCAGTGAGGTCTGAGCCCTTCAGCTCAGGGGGCTCCTCTGAAAATGTGTCAGGAGTGGAGAGCCTGGAAAGTTCGCCCAGCCCCGTGCTTCGCCACATTCTGCTCTCAAGTCAGAGTTCGAGTCCAGTTGTCTGAAGTTGACTCACTTCAGTGGAGTGAGACCCCTCAGCGTGGGCACTCCGACCCCATTATTCTTCTCCAGCAACGTGGGCATGCCAGGTTTGGAAACTTTTGAACTGTGTCCTCAACACTCAAAATCCAATTTCCCAGGCTTCTTCCCTGGAAAAAAACAGGACGAGAAGCCAAGAGCTGCTGATGGTGAGGCTAAGGGGATGTGTTTTTTTTCTTTCTTTTCTTTCTCTTCGCCCCTTTCAGAAAGCAAAGTGACTCCTATTTGGGATGCACAGTTTTAACTTTGTCTGGAGGATTGTAAGGAATGTGTCCAGCGCCCAACACTTAGGGAACCGTGTTTCCCTCTCGATAGTCTCATTGTCCTGCTTCCGTGCAGTGCTGATTTTATTTCATCCTCTTAATTTCTTAGACTTGTTGGGCACAGCTTTCATTACTAAGCCACGGGACGGGAGGCATGCAGTATAGGAGAAGGCAGGCATGCCCGGGTGGCCCAGTCTTCCCGTCCTGACTTTCTCTCCTCTCTTGGTTTCCATGACACCGTGTTCTCTTGGTTCCTCCTCTTCGCTGGTCCAGCTTGACCTCCTGACTCCTCATCGCCTTCACGGATTCCCTTCTACCTGCATCTCCCTTGTCGTTGTAGGTTCTGTCCTGGATCATCTCTTAAAGCCCCGAGCACTTGAATCCAGAAGTCATTCCACCTGCCCCCACCCACCAGCTAGACTTCACCTGGGTAACCCCTGGGCGCCCCACCTTCAGTCCATCCCTGCCTGAAGCTGCCACTCCTTCACGTCCTCAATAAAGTGTAAACAGGCCACCAACATTTGGTGACACAGTATCAGGACGAGGAGCAATGTTTTATCAGCCTTGCTGCTGGAGGACTGGACAGCTCTTTGAGAGCAGTCTGGTTTGAATCCCCAAACCTTTGCGCGGGAACTGGACACTGTTGCTTCTCTTCATACCATGAACAGATTCAGGTCGTCCCTGCTAATTTTCTTTTCGCCCGTGGACTCTGAGTCAGTTGCAGACTTAGTTTACCCTTTAGTGGACAAGCGGTAGACAACTTGGCATCTTCTGAGTGAAGTGACTCTTTTCGATGTTTCTGGAAGTACTTTTGGTCCTGGAGGCCAAAACCTGATGGTGGCAATTTGGGTCATCTTTGAGAACCTGGATCAGAATGTGCTCCTTTGAGACATATCACGAGTGTCTCCTATGAAGTCTCTTGACTTCTTTGCTGGGATATCTTGGAATCTACAGGAAGATATGGTCATAACAATGATCCCAACTGGTTTTCACATAAGGAGATGAAGGCTTAGGTCCATGGAGGAGGTAGGGATAGCGCAGGATTTGTTACCCAGTGAACCGAACCGAAGGACTTAGTTACAATGTTGTATCACGTCTAATGGTTCTCTCTGGTGGAACCATTATTTCTCTCCATCCTCACTGCCATAGCTTTCCTCCAAGACCTCGATTTCTCGCCTAGATTATAGGAGTAGTGTCTTTGTTCTTCAATCTTTCCAATCTTTCTCTAGTCCATTTTCCTGTTATCTTTGTGAAATCAAGATCTAATTATGCTGTTTCCCTTTGGCTATAGTGCTTTACCAAACCCAGACCAATAATGTTTTGTTTTCCCTTCTAGTATGGAAGTAAAGTTCATATAACATAAAATTAACCATTTTGTTTTGAAGATATTATTATTTTTTTTTTTTAAGTAATCTCTGCACCCAGTGTGGGCCTTGAACTCACAACCCTGAGATCAAGAGTCACATGTCCTACTGATTGAGCCAGCCGGGTGCCACTAAAATGAACCATTTTAGTGTACAATCCAGAAGCTTTCAGTATATTCGCAGTATTTTGCAACCATCACCTCTGTCATTTCTACCCCAACATGAAACTCCATACCCATTAGGCAGTGTTTCTTCTTTTCCACCCCTGTCAGCCTCGGGCACTGTTAATCGGCTTTCCGACTCTATGCATTTAGCTATTCAGGATATCGTATATGAGGGAATCATACCATACGTGACCTTTCGTGTGTGGCTTCTGTGATACTTTCAGGGTTCATCCATGATGCATTGTGTCTCAGTACTTCATTCATTTTTGTGGCCAAATAGCATCCCACTGTCTATAAACATCCCGCTTGCTTACCCACTCATCAGCTGATGGGCATTGGGTTGAGTCTCCGTCTTGGGACCGTGAATGGCACCGCTACCGACATTCATGCACATGTTTTGGCTTGAATACCTGTTTTTAGTTCTTTTGAGTCTGAAGCTAGGGATGGAATCGCTGGGGTCATATGGTGATCCTGGGTCGCCTGCTGAGGAGCCACGAGAGGATTTTCCACAGGCGCTGTCCCAGACTACGTTCCCCTCAGCAGAGCACAAGGGTTCCCACGTTTCCCCAGGTGGTATTTCCCATTTTTGCTTGTTTGTTTTGCTTCTTACGTTATAGCTGTGTTGGCTTCTTAGGGTTGCCCCAACAAAGTACCATAAACCGAGGAACTTAGATCTTTGGGTGGGTCCTACCCAAAGGATAGGATCAAAGGATCTGTAGGATCCTCCTACAGATCTGCCTTCTTGGGCAAAAGGGAGAGCATGGATAGAATCATCCCAAGGTTTCTTTTGGGGTTCACAGTGTAGGATCCTGAGGCCACAAAGTTGTCCTATGCTTGAAGTTCCCTAGCCTTGTTCACACTGCTTGTAGTAGGGTTTCTACTCTGAGATGCAACTGTCTGCTGCAAGGATTTCCCGTGCGGGGTGCTAGGATAGAAATCCCCTCATGGCAGAGGGAGGCACTATGGCCCACAGGCCAGTCACCGCTGAGAAAAAGCAACTTGCTGTAGGAATGTGAACACTTTTCTCATGTGCCATAGACCAGAGGACTGGGAAGCCCTCGCTAATAGAAGGCAGGACGGCCCAATTGAAATAAAATCCTTAAGCTGAAATAGAAGTTGCAGCTGTGCCCATTATCTCGTCTCCAGTGTCGGCTGGAGCCCCTCTCCTTGTTGGGGGCGCCTCCTTCCCCTTAGAACTCTGGTAAGCCAGACTTCCTTCAGAGGCTCTATCAGTAGGGTCTGGTCAGGAGACAGAATTCACACCAGTTATCTGAACAGAGGGAATTTAATAGAAAGAATTATTAACTAGGTATTGAACTAAAAAGGAAAGAAGAACACAGAGATATCATAGGTAGAAGGCAGCTCCTACCCCTAGGGCTGGAGGAACAAAGATAAGAGGTTGGAATTATTAAAATTTAAAGGGTTGCAGGAGGCGTCCTGCCCAGCGGGGACTCAGACCTCTGAGCGCGTGGTCTGGCTGGTGGTGCATCTCTGAGCTCAGAAGAGGGGCGGCACTCTTATCCGAGGAGGGGGCGCCGGCCAGCTGGGGCTTGAGTCTCCGAGGGAGGATAATGAGGCTGGTTCTGGGAGTCTTGGAGAAACCGAAAAGCAGAATCCTTTGCTGCTCCTGGAACCGGCCGCTGCAGCCACGCAGAGAAGCCGGGCTGGGATGACGCAGATCGAAACAGAAAGCAGAGAGGGAGCCGCCGGTGACCTGACAGGCAGGAGCAGCTTCCTGCTTCCTCCTCCAGCTTTGCAGGGTCCGCTGGGACCTCCGTTTGCACAGCGTGACTGGGAGCCACTTAGTAAAGCGGAAGTGTGGTTTGCTCAGCCTCTTTGGCGCAATGCAGGGTCTATAAAAGTAGGTTTGAGACTCAGAGGCAGTAGCGTATTACCTGTTCCCGAGGCCCCGTCGATACTTTCTCTTGCTGTAGCCGAGGAGCCTCCTCGGGGCTCCTGCAGCCCCTTGCAGTGTGCCCTTCATGACTCATCTTCAGAGTTCTCTCTTCTCCTTTTGGCAATGAGCCATATGAGAGCAAGGGTCGCTATTCATGTACCTCCGTGTCCTCAAATACTCCGGCACCGTATCGTAGTAGATGCTCATTAAATGGCTGTTGAATGACTGCGGGGCTGAGCGAATGGACACAGAAAACAAGGGAACGAGGAACCCGAGAGAATGGAGCCAAGATGAAAAATGTCAAACCACAGCGGTGACAACAGTGTCTGATGTCTCGGACCCGCACTTGTTCCCTGCACTTGGGTTTTCAGGACTTGTGGCCAAAGAGACGGTGGTCCCGCCATCTCTCCCAAGCCACCAGCCGTGCAGAGAAGGCCGAGGTGCACGAAGCCATCCCCTGTTGGGGTGGGGGCTGGGGGGATAATCAGACACCTGCTAGGCCCAAGGTGCGGAGACAATGCTCAGCAACAGGGAGGCACATCGGGGGAACCAGGACAAAGCCGGGAGGGCGAAGGCAGGAGGGGACCAGAATGCGGGCCCTTCAGAGCCAGGAGCCAGCCTGTTTCTCCAGCTCCGATGCTTAGCAGTCAAACTCCATTCAGCCTCAGTCCACAAGTCACTCCCTGTAGCTTTCCTCCGCCTGAAACTGCAGCCTCTACCCACCTGATTAATTCTTAATCATCCAGAAAAACTCAAACCGGTTGTCTCCTCTTCCGGTAGTTTTGCTTCCCAAGCTGCTGCTTCTCTTAGGCATCTGCAGCTCCCCATCCTTTTCCCACAAAGGTAGCAGACGGCAGTCATTAATCCGGGCTCTGGAGCCTGGGTGCAGACAAAGCCAGACACCCTCAGTTGCCGGTTCCCAGCTGGGCGTCATTTCTTACCCGACCTCAGTTTCCTCCTTTGTTAAAAAAAAAGAAAAAAAAACAGTCCTCATCATGCTCCCTGCTGCAGAGTGTGTCTGGGACCATTGCAGCACGGAAGGCATTTAAATTGCTTTAAGAGGCGCCTGCGTGGCTCCGTTGGTTAAGCGACTGTCTTCAGCTCCGGTCATGATCTCGGAGTCCCGGGATCGAGTCCCGCATCGGGCTCCCTGCTCAGCGGGGTATCTTTTTCTCCCTCTGACCCTCTCCCCTCTTGTGCTCTCTCTCTCTCAAAGAAAAACAAAACAAAACAACTTAAATTGCTTTAAACGCCGGCTATCCTAGAGAATGTGATTGCAAGCGCTGATGGTTAGTGTGATTATCATCCTGTATTAGAATTGCTTCTTCCAGTGAAATCTCTCTTGCCACGTCTTTGTGGGGGTTTTGGCTTGTTCATCATTGTCTTTCCAGGGCCTGGTACGTAGTAGGTGTTCAGTGACCACGAGAGGTAAACCAGAGAGCATGAAAACATCCGAATTTTGATTAAGTGGCTTGCCCAAGGCATCACGGGTTTCCTTAGTGGAACTGCCTGTCTAGTAAGGAATTCACAGAAAATTCATCTGGTTGCCGAGAATGTTTCTACGTTGGAGAAGCATATTTTCCTGTAACAACCGTCTAGTTAGGGTAAACATCATTAAGACTTCGTGCAGAAACGGCCTGCAGGTCGACACAGCAAGCGTGAGAGCCCCGATAGGACTATAAATGCAGATAACGTGAGGCAGGGCTCTTGTTGGAGAGGGATAGAAACTCAGCTGGAAGAAAAAACCCTTGGATTCGTTGGAGGCTCCTGGGACGTCGAGTAGCCGTGGGGAGAGCGCCGGGCCTGGGGGGACACCTGGAACCAGGGGCTTTCACGCTCTTGTCTTACTCCAACTGGTCTTCCTCTGGATTTCACTGTTTGGTTTTACTCGTTTCCAAATATCCTAGAATATAAGTGATGCTCGGACAGGGACTCTGTGGTCCTATCCTAGGGCTGCTGCAACCAAAGACCACAAGCGCCGTGGCCTCAAACAGCACAGACTTCCCTTCCTCTGATTCTGGAGGTTTCGAGTGCACAATGGATGAGTCTACCTGGTAACGGGGTTACCGCGAGGCTAGTCAGTGGGGCTGAGTTCCTTCTGAAGCCCCCGCATCATGGTTCCCTTGCCTCTTCCACTCTGCAGAGGCTGCCCGTGTTCCTTGGCCTGTGGTGCTCTCCCCACTTGCAAGGCCAGCAGCGTGGAAGGCAGCGTCTTCAAATCCGACTCTCTGATGCTGAACCTCCTGTTGGTTCAAAGAACCTCTGTGCGTACACTGTGAACGGAATACCTGTGAATAATCCAGGGTAATCTCTCCATCACAAGATCGGCACACCTGCAGAGTCCCTTTTGCCATATAGGGTAACACTTTCACAGGGTTTCGGAGATCTGAGTATGGATATCTTTTTTTGACAAGGCATGGGGAGGTAGGGGGTGGCAATCATCAAAATGTCTCGTTTAGGGTAGTGTGAAAAATGTCATTGATTGGGTGGGTAAGAGTAAAAACGCCGCTCTGCATATCACCTTCAATCTCTCCCTTCAAACAGGCTTCCTCTCTGTGCAGGAAAACATGGCAGTCAGTAGTTCCTGAATCTTATAATCATCCCCCTCCACCACCACCCCCCTGCCGCTCCCCGCCCACTACAATCCCAGGATGCTTGATTCCTTTTTCAGTTCCCTTTGAAAAATCTTGGAAGAATGATTCTGATCAGTCCTAATTGGTTCAGGCCTGTGGACCAGCCACCTTTGAAGATATCAGGCAGGGGTGGTGGTGGGGGGTTCTACTTTAGCATATAAAGGGTTATTGTTGAACATGGGGAATAGTTCATCTCCATGATACAGATGACGTAGGAAAATGTGAGTAGCCTGTACCTATCTGGAAAGCAAAGCACCTGAAAATTGATACTTTTTAAATGTGTACCCATCATTCTCTGTAGGAATTCATTATCCTCACTTTTGCCCCAAAATAGATCATTGCATGAGAATGTGCCTGGTTATGTTTCTGATTATGAGGGCTCTAGATTGATGGGGGATTTTTTGTGGGTTTTTTTTGTTGTTGTTGTTTATTTTAATTCAGGTACAGTTAACATACAGTGTTACATTAGTTTTGGGTGTATAATATGGTGATTCAACAATTCTACACATTTCTCAGCGCTCGTCTAAGTAAGTGTGCTCTTAATTCCCATCACTTGTTTAGCCATTCCTGCCCCCCCCCGCCCCCCGTAATCATCAGTTTGTTCTCTACACTTAAGAGTCTGTTTCTTGGTTTGTCTCTCTTTTTTTCCTTTTGTTTGTTTGTTCCGTTTCTGAAATTCTGATAGCAGTATCTTTCTAGATATGTCTCCTGAGGCAAGGGAAACAAAAGCAAAAATAAACTATTGGGACTACATCAAAATAAAAGCCTTCTTCACAATGGAGGAAACAATCAACAGAACTAAAAAACAACCCACAGAATGGAAGAATATATTTGTAAATGACATATCTGATAAAGGGTTAGTATCCAGAATACATAAAGAACTTATATAGCTCAACACCGAAAAACACAAATAACCCAATTAAAAAATGGGTTGGAAAATGTGAACAGAAATTTTTCCAAAGAAGATATCCATATGGCCAACAGACATAAAAAGATGCTGAACATCACTTATCAGGGAAATGCAAATCAAAACTACAGTGAGCTATCCCGTCACACCTGTCAGAATGGCTAAGATCACTGGTTTTTAATTCTGTCAGACTCAATGCTCCCTCTTACTAAAAATAATATCTGTCTCCCCTTTTATAATCTGAAGTAAAATTCATAAATATGTACACTTGCACAATTTTGGAAACAGTAAATGTTCAAGATGTAATATGAAAGAGAATTTAAAAAGGTGATTTATAATGAAATACCTTGTATTTCAGTATGTCAATTACTAGGCATGGCTACACTATAAATAAAATAGCATACTCCTTCACAAAATTCCAAAATGCTGGTAGATTGCAGTACCATCTGCATTGAAAATCACTTCCTTTGATAAATAGGCATTGTTACTTGATGTATGGCTAACCTCTATCCTAACCCATGCCACGTAATTTCTATCAGAAATTCTTCCCATGCTTCATGGTACTTACTCCCGCCTGAAGCTATCTTGTTTATCTGTTGACCCATTTATTGGCTCAGTCCTCTACTTGAACATAAGCTCCACGGTATTGGGAATCCTGTCTTCTTCAGTGCCCAGCACACAGTGGAAACTTAATATACATCTGCTGAAGAAGTGAATCCTCCTTTTGACAAATTAAAGCATTTCAAAGCCGGAAAGACCCTTCTGATTATCAAATTTGATGACTGCACACCAAGGGGGGAGGAATGGATTCGTTCATGGTGGCATGGCTGGTAAAGTGGAAGGACCTGGGTCTCCCAGCTCTCAGTCCGTGCCCTGCATGCAGGCATCAAAGATACATTAAGTGTGTCCTTCAGTAACCAAACAGAGAGATTGTCATTTAGGGACGTGAATACTTCTCTTTATCCTAATTAATCAGGCAGTGGGGATTTAAACATGATCACTTTTAATGAAGACAAGCAATCTTTATACTAGCTGGCATGTGAGACATTCCATTTTTTTTCTTACTTTTTCTATCAGTCTCCCATGTATGTCCTATAGAACCCCAAACTGCCCACTCTGGGGTGCTAAAGTAGCACTTCCTCTTCAACAATTAGTGCAGCGAGTGCATTTCATTTATTTATTTATTTTTTCTGATCAACCTTCCAGCAAGACAAATTTCTTGTTGAGAAGAAAGCAAGAGTATGCTTTACAGATGGCATGAAAGAGGAAATAATGACTGAGAGTACAAATTGCTGAAAATAGCATGTGCCAAGGGCTACTTTGCAGTATTAGTTTATGAATTTTGCCAGCTCAGTAATGTTGCAGCAATAGCAAACCACTTGGAGGTTTTCCTTGTTTATTACATTCAAAGAGATGTTGCATCTTAGCATACAAAGCAATATGTAACAGCAGTTGGGTCCGCTTAGATTTGGAAGTGAGCTGAGAGAGCAGTTTGCATTTGCTTTTCATTTTTCTATGCGAGAAGGAAGCAGTGATTACTCGCAGCAGCTCTGAAAGTCATATTCTGAAAACCAGACAGATGCAAGTGAGAAAGCAACACAGGTGCATTTAAGAATGAATAAGACCAAGGGGGAGTCAGTGATGTGTTTCTGGGAGCCGCTGACCCATTTATAACTTACTTCAGGCTCAGAAATAAAGCCTGTAAGTTCACCTAAAACAAATATGGGTATGAATTAGTAAAGGAGCTATTTCAAGTGTAGCTGAAGCTTGGGACTGAAGAAGTCACGTTCTGATTTCTTCCTGAAACAATTGTATTTATCAAGTCTTACAAAGATCTAGGCTTGTTTCTTGACTCCGAAGGAAGACTTCCTATAACGGAAAATAGCACTTCACTGCACCTGCTTTCCTATAGAGTGAGGGAACCCCCAATTTTATTAAGGGATTGTTTCCTAACACCTAATGATTACTCTGGATCTGGATGACTGAAAAATTTTAAGCTTGGTGGCCACTCGCCTAAATTGTCTCACATAAACTGAAAGAAACTCTAACGTGTGGTTATCATGGGTGTAAGGGGCATTAACCAGACCAGACTCTTCCTTTCACCTGTTGGGAAGCCAGCCTCCCCAGAGATGTGACCTGTCCAAGGTCCTGAAGTGACCTGCTGGCAAGTCTTACATTGGAAACGGGGCAGTGGTTCAGATCCCTGCCTTTCACTCACCAGCAGCACTCTCTGCAACAAGTTATATCACCTCTTTGTGACTCCATTTTCTCATCTGTAAAATGAAGATAACCAGAATAGCGCCTATCTCACAGGGTTGGTGAGGAGGACTGAAAACGTGACACGCTTCGTGTGGTCCTTTGTACATATAACCTGCCCAATAAATAGAACCTTTCATTTTCTGGGTGGTCACCATCTCCACCGCCACCGTGACTATATTTATTCCCAGTTCCACGTGTGGGTCTTGTCCTGGCTGCAGACACAGCCCTTCCAAAGCCTGAAACACAGAGGAACTCTAACAGGGAAACGGACTGAAAACTGAATCTATTGTCTCTGTAACTTGTCTATACTACATCCAAATGTAGCCAAAATAGATTTCTTAATTAGGCATCACTCATGCAGGCCTTAGGTTTAATGCTTCAAAAACAAAACAGAGAGTTTTTTCATGACAAGTATTTGGTTCATGTTTTTAAAGAAGAAAAAAAAAATCAGGGAGGAGGTAGTACCTTTTCATCCAATTGACCCAACTGGTTTTGTCTATTTTTCCTTTTTAATTATTAGGGGAAATGTCAATGGAGCAGCTACGCTCTTAGCTGCCTGGGACTGAATTATAAAAATTAAAACATTTGTTTTACTCAAATTGCCAGTAGCGAAGCTAAGATCAATCCCGCTGGGGTTTATCTAAACCTCAGTGAAGTGATGAAGACATCATTGGAGGTCAAATCTTCATACAGCCAGACATTCAGCCAAACCAACCAGTTTGCTCTCCCTGGGCCTGAGTCTAGCTTCCTGATTAAAAAGTTAGAGATAGAAGATTTGTCAGATTTAGACTAGAGAATCCGAATGAGAAGATATTGCCTAACTGCCCTCAATGTAGAGGCAAGCTTGTTAATAAATTTGTGTGAAGTTTCTGTATATGGACAATAGGAATGTAACTGGCCCCAACAGATGGTCTAGCAGACTCTTGTAGGGTAGGAGCTTGACCTCTCTTGCTTATTGTTACATACTCAATACCTTAGAAGTGACACATATGCATTTAATTAATATGAGAGTGAACTGAAGGAATAACCCCACACTGCTCACCTGCATGCAGTGAGACACTAGACATGCATACTTGTATCCAATCCTTGTGGCTTCTCTGTGCAGTGGCTGCTATGACCTTCACAGGTGGGGAAACTGAGGCTTAGAGAAATGATGCCACTTCCACGTAGTTAATCAGCTGGAAAGTGGCAAATGCAAATCCAAACTTAGATCTATGTGCAAAATGGGTATTTCTTCCTTTATGACACTCCGACGCAAACTATGTTGCTGTAATGACATTCATCTCAGTAAAAAGAACTTCAGAACAGAGATTGTCTCTGGAAACCATGAGTGTTGCACATTGGCTCTATGCTAGCAGGGGGTATTTTGGAGGGAGGCTCTCTGGCATTGGAATTGGCCAGAGTGTTGGACAGAGTGACCTTTAGTGTCTCTGTCATCGATGGCATTGCCCATTCATTCATTCATCTGTCCATTCATTCATTTATACTTCTGTTTCTCTTCATAAGTGTACACAATTTTTTTTTTACAGATTTTATTTGAGAGAGAGAGCATGCTTGAGCAGGAGGAGGAGCAAAAAGGGAGGAAGAGGGAGAGGGAAAGAATCTCAGGCAGACTCCCTGCTGAGCACAGATCCCAATGCAAAGCTCCATCCCAGGACCCAGATATAATGACCTGAGCCAAAGTTAGAAGCTTAACTGACTGAGCCATCCAGGTGCTCCAATAGGTATATACAATTAAAGAAAGATGCTCTCAGTCATTAGGGCCAGAAGAAACTGTGCTGCTTCTAAACATCTGGGTTCGTTTTATCCGGTGAATGATATAAGCCATAAACTGATTAGGGGGGTGTGTGTGTGTGTATGTGTGTGTGTGTGTGTGTGTGAATGTTTCCATGTTCACTAGTTGGTTCAGAGCAAAACTGACAGTCCACCTCTAAAAAGGGATTCAGCTACCTCGTTGGAAATATATTTTATTAATCAGTCAATATTATTTCTCTATCCCATTCCACATTTGATCTTAGTTTCTTCAATTTTTCCATCGTGTGTTTCTGGGTATATGTATAAGCTGCATCAAATCCTTTCTCTGGGGCTAATACTGCAGATGCTTCTGTGTCTGTGTGTGTGGTGTGTGTGTCTGTGTGTGTGTGTGTGTATGTACCTGTATACTCCTCTCTGCTTTCAATCTTGAGCTTTTGAACTTCAGCCAGTGCAAAGGAATAGAAATATTGCTGGCACTAACTTCAATTAGAGCCAGCCAAAACAAGCGGGCATGCTGAATGTCTGTTTTCCCCATCTCTGATCCAAGAGCATCCCATCACAGGATTCTAGCCAACCTCACCCTCTCTGGAACAAGGGCCGTTTCTCTCTTACAAGCTCTAGGGCCCTAAATCTGACTTCCTTGGAGGGGAGGACAGTTTGTGTCTGCCAAGGGTAACTAAGACCCCTGCATCTGTCACACTGATCCATCCAGAGCTGTTGCCAGATCTAGAATGCTGATCCATTACTCTGACCTGCTAATACTAACATTAGCGCGACCGTGCCTAGAGCCAAAGGCTGGAAAGCAAATCTATAGCAAAGAACTGCCCGGGCCAGCTAAACTGAACCAGGACTTAGTCTGTTAGAGAATATTCCGTTTGCTCCAATAATGAGAACTCTGTGGAGATTGGTTAATTCAATTCTGCCCATCTTATCAGATTTATTTTTAATGAAACTGAACAATACTTTCATTTGTTATGTTATTAGTTTTCCCAGTAGAAGCAATGAGACTTTAACACTGAACGCAAAGCCGACAAGTTGTGCCAGTGTCTCTGGCTTATCAGTGATATGTGCCAGTTTGGATCGCACACAGTGAAAGGCTTCTGTCCTCTTCTGGGTCTCCTTTCTTGCTCCTGGGACTTGGAGCTGCGAGGCCATCTCCTCTCTCATGCAAGCTCTCTGGGCCTCATCTTGTCTCGTCATCCCTTGGTCTTAAGCCTGCCGGGGCTCCCGACGGCCACTCCTCCCCCAGATGTGAGCTGAGTGTTATTGGCAAAGGGACTTGACCTCCTCAAGCCTAATTAATTTTTTTCATTTGCACGGCGGCGATAACATAAATCACTCCATAGTATTTTCATAGGAATCGAACGTGAAAGCGTCTTAGAAATATGTAATTTGTGTGGCATGCAGCAGGTGCTCCGTAAATGCCATCATCCCCTGGTTTCTTTGTGTGTGTGTGTGTGTGTGTGTGTGTGTGTGTGTGTGTGTGTCTACCTCAGAAGGTGAGGCGCTCCCTCGGGGGGCAGGAACGACACTTTGGGTGTCTATTCCCAAAGTGCCTATCCTGGCTTAACTCTAAGGGAGTGGTTGAGTTGATGGATGTGTCCCCAAATGTTGATTCCTATCATCCTGAAACTTCTCCTATCCTTTCAAGGCTCAGTGCAAACATCCCTTCCTCCAAACACACTTCACTTTGAGACTCAGAAGATGGAACCTACAAGTAGAAGACACTTTGTGTTGCATTTTGTACCCTGATAAAACAAAGCAAAACAAAACAAAAATCTGTCATCCTTAGTTCAGATTTCATTTTCAGATAAGATAGTCCTCTTAAGTTGGGTTCCCTTCTCTTCCTGGGCAAGCGATTATGGAGTCAAGGAGCTCAGAGAAACCTTACAAGATAGGAAGAATGGAATAAGGCAAAAAGTGGACAGACATGGGGTTTCCTGAGCAGTCCAGCCACAGCCTGATCCTGCGGGGATCTCTGGAGCGTTGACTGCACCAGAGTTTTCCCATTCTCAGGAAGGGGTTGACAGACAAGCCCACCACCCACACATTGGGTGGGCATCGCGCCAGCGGGGGAGTGTGCACAATCATCCCCTGTGCGTCTTCAAGGACGTGGCCTCTGCCAGTCATGGTCTTTCTTCAGGGAAGGATATAGATGTGAGTCAGAAGCAGCCAAAACTCACAGAAGCTGGGAGATAGGGCACTGACCTGGGGAAGGAGGAATGTAGCAGGGCCTCCAGTAATATAGTCTATAATAACCAGGGGCGATATTGGGTCTGGAGTAAATATAAGAGACTTTTGGTCCAGCAACTCCAAACTTCGCAGAAATACAGATAGCCTCTGGTCTAGATGCTTGGAAACAGCTTGGTGGCATTCAAGAGTTGAGTCCTTTATTATTTCTTAGAGGGGAGAAAAAAAAAATTAGGGAGAGTTTTGGCAGAACGGCTCTGATACCTTATCCCCACCCCCACTTTCATTCTGAACATGTTTAATTGGAGTGTTGGGTAATTAATTGCATGTCTATTGCAATATGGTGTTTACTTACAAAGCACTGTGGGCCATGTCACCGATTAGCCATTTTCTCTGACGCCTGTCGGAGTGCTAATTACAAGCAGACGCCGTACACTTTCTCTGACAAAGACAGGGGAGCGTGGCCCAGAGTTTTCTCCCACCTCTCTGCATGTTCCCTTCGTCTGGACCGGGCTCTGGTTGGCTTCCATAATGCTGATGCTGCAGCTCAGGAGAAAGGCTGCCAGGAATCAGACAAAGACCGTGTGAGGTTTGTAACCGTGGTCCAATTGTGTTGTCATCTCATGGGCACCCTCCTGTCCCCCCTCCATCCCCCCCAGAATGTGTTCCTCGCCCTGGAGATTCTGAAAAAGTCAGACAACCTGTAACCAATAAATCACAGAGCTGGAAACCCTTTGCCATCCTCCCAGACCCTGCCAAACAATTATGCAGTGAAATGTTCTAATTGTACTCTGATTTTAATGTTAATACCCATTTCCATAATTTCTCTGGATCTTTACAGTACTGTTTAATACTTGCCAATGAAGCAAATGAACTAGAAGGAACACCCACAGATGGCTCATGTTTCCCATTAAGCTGGTGCACTAAGATCTGCTTTGTTTTGTGTTCGGTGTGGGCTGCCGAGCTGTTCACAAAGAAGCCGGCTTGAAAGCTTGCCCAGATCTCTAAATGGCCACCTCAAAACCCACTGGTCTTGAGTGAGTGGGAGACACCAGGAACAGAGTGGAGTGTCTTCTACTGGGTGAGATGGGATGGGGGCTCTTCCAAGTATCCCTGGCTCAGTTCCTGCCTCCCTCTGCCTTACCCTTCCCACCCCCACAGTGGGGGGGGACGCTCTGACCATCAAGTAAGGATGTCCTTTCCCCCACCACACATGTATTCTTGCTCTTGCACATCTGGAAGGTCCTACTCACATTGCTTCGCCCTTGAAGGCTCAGAAACTCTTCTCTGAGGCTTTCCTGCCCCTAAATAGGCAAGAGTTGAATGACATTTTGGATTTCTCTCTCAGCAGTAGCACAAAGCTGGTCCGAGTGAGTTCTTGGACAGGAAGCACAGAGTAGGAGGTTGTGTCCTTTGGGTTGTCCCAGCAACCTGGGCTGCCATCAGTAGGAACACACATCACATCTGCATGGTTGGCTTGTCTTCTTCCCCCAGTGAAGGGGGCACCCCTAAAGAGCTCCCATGTCATCATGACATTTCCTACAGATTCTACTAATCACTCGCTATTAGTAAGCAACATCTGGGTTGGCAGAAACCTACCTTTATCTAGATTGATTTAAAAGGAAGACTGGCTTTTGCAATGAGGGAGCCAAGATAGGGAATAGAGAATAAAATGTATCGACATTCTCTCTTCCTTTCTTACGCTTCATGTCCCTCTCTACGAGCACTCGGCCTCTCAGATACAGCTTTCTCCTGGAGCTGGACCCACGGCTGCTGTAGCTCTGGGTGCTTAGCTGTGTGATTTTCAAATAGAAAAGGAAAGGGGCCTCTTCCCCAGTTCTAGTTCTGAGAACCACAGTTGGGTCGCATGCCCACCTCTGGACCTATCCCTGGGGTCAGAGCAGGGAGCATTCTGATTGGCCAGTTAGGGTCAGATGTCTGCACCTGGCTGCAGAGGTGGGCGCCCTCAGCTGCACTGGACCCTATGACCCAGCCCAGCCCTCAACGGAGGGGAGAAAGAAGTACAGACACAGATCACCGGGGAACCTTTGTGAGCCCGGCTGTCCTCCCCATCACAGGTTCCATCATGGAGAGCCAGCGTAATTTCTAATGATAGTCTCACTTTTACATTTATATACTTAATGCCTGTCTCTACCGGCAGACTGAAGCTGGTGGTTCACTGTGGACAACCCAGCTTGTGCAAAAATAAACGCTCGTTAGGTAAATGTATGATTTCACGTCAGTAGTGTTTGAAAATTCCTGACGGATGTTAACCTCAGGATTTGAGAATAAGAAGATGGAATTTGTGGGAACCCTTGGGAATTTCCCATAAGTTATTTTGTATTTATAGAACAATATTAGTTATGTGTTTTCCAAAATAATAATATATGATTGTAATGATTCAACATTAATAATTTTTTTTTCTGTGATAGGGTTACAGTAGTTGGTGTAGACGTTTTCTTTTGTAGAAAGGCATGGTTTGTTATGAATGACTATGCACTGATCAATTGTGACAAGAATAGATATTTCAGTAATATGTAGAAATTATTTTTACCTGACGCAGACTGTAGCAATCACCACCAAAAAGAAATTGCAAGTAAAAGCCACTTTAAAAATGGAAAGATAATTCCAAACTTAATATTTAAAAATTATCATTCTTAAGTTGAAATTTTAGAACATAAGACATTCACTGCCCTATCCAGTATTCCGATCTAGAAGTGGTCCAGACATGGAAAAATCTCTTTGCTTTTGCATTGCTGTTGGTTGAATTGGTAGGAAAGAGTCCCAAAGCATCTTGAAGTCAGGAATTAGAGCTCATGTTGCTTCATGTATGAGCTCTTTCCTTTTTTTTTGAAATGAATCTCTCTCTCTTTGTCTCTGCCCCTCCCATCTTTCCTTCCTTCCACCTGTTTATCTCTATCTATTCATCTATCTACTCATCCATATTTTGTTTGATAAACCGCTACAGCCTATAATGAATATTCAAACCCTGGAACCAGCCAGTGAACATTATTGCGTACTATTTAAATAATGTTTGTGTCCCCTAGCAAAAGTAACAGCACTACACAGAATCACATGTTGAAATAGACTATGTAGCAGCTTATTTTGCTTCCAAAATTTACTTTTTCTTGAAACACCTCTCCTGGTATTTGCATTTACTCTGCATATAAACTTATTAGTGCTTATATTGCTTTCACGAATGATTTACCGTTATCAGCAGAAAGGGCCATGAACATACCCTTTTAACATGGCGGCAATGACTAGCGAGGCTGGCTGATTTGTCCATAACCCAGGCTCCCCTAAACCTTCCTGTCCCATTCTAGAAATGTTCATCTTTGACTCTACATGTCAGTGTTTGCTATTTCTGCTTTCCGTCAATGTCAGTGGGTTCCATCAGTAACGTCTCTATGCCAGGAAGACATTCCTGCGTGACAACTCTAAGCAGTATGTGGCCTAGGGACTGGGAACAGTGGCCCCCGGTACTTTCTTGAGACCAAGAATGGTAGCTTCCATATAGACCATGCTTCCTCTCTGATAAGCACCCAATGCCAATTTGGTACTTAAGGTATGTGACACGTACCAATTTGCCAGTAGGGAAACTGAGGCTCAAGAGGGGACGTGCCCAAGGTCACATACCTAGAATGTTTCTCCACTTGATCACACCACCTGTCTTCCCTTGAAGCATCAGTATTTATGCCTTCTGCAACTTCTTTTTTTTGTTCGTTTGTTTCTGTGGAGAATGCAAGAATATTTATTTCTTTTGGCAATGCTACTATGATACTACTGTTATTTATTTTTAATCATTTATGGAATGCTTAAAATGCAAATGTTTTATATATTCGCATGTGTAAAATGTGATCCTTCCATAAACCCCTGATGCCAGAGCTGTTATCATTCCCCATTTCTCCAAGCGAGAACCTGAGACTCTGAGGCACTTCCCCCAAGTCACTTGATAAGTGACAAAACTGACAAATGACCACAATTCTGTCTTGCTCTGAAGCTCATGTTCTTAAACAAAGCAACATACCGCTTCCCACGATCAGTAAATGAGGCCAGCTGAGTCTTGGGAGTGGCCGGAATGTCATTTTGCTCAGAGAAGCGAAATGCTAGGGTTGGGAGGTCTTCAAGAGGCCACGGAGGGGATTGAACAGATGGGGAAACTGAGGCACAGAGGACCGCACAACCTAGCAACGTTATAACACACTTTGATGTATATCCACTCATAATCCTCAAAACAACCCTCATTTACAAATGAGAAATCTAGGCACTGGGAGATTAACTACCGGTCCAAAGTCACTCGACTAGGAAGGGACACACGGAGACCTCGATCCCAGTGTTCGTCCCCTGCCAGCCTGGCCTCTGGGAGTCTTCTTCCCTTTGTCTGCCTTGACTGAGGGGTGTGGTTTTACCACTGGGGACCGTCCTGGGCCATCCAGCTACCTGATCAACTTATTTTTTAGGGGGAGGGAGAAGCAGGGAATGAACAGTGACCTCTGTTCTTGTTCTTACAGGTTTTTAAACTCCTATCATGAATATTTGCCCCTGGTTGGGGGGCAGAGGTTTGCCCAAAGATTTCATTTAGGACATTCATTTTTTTTTTCCCTCCTGCTTTTTTTTTTCTTCTTCAGAGTTTGTGTTTGTAGGGTCAGGGGACAGACTTATTTCTACAATCCTGGGCTAAAACTAAAAACTAAAGCAAATGTTCCCCATAGTGCCAGACAGCTAAAGTGCTTTTAGATCCGGGGACACAAGCATGTCATTGCGCTGTTATTTGCAGAAGTGTTTGGCTCGGCTCTGACGGGATCCTTTCATTCAGTTTTGTTTAAAATCATGTCGCCAGGAACTAAAACAAAACAAAACAAAACAAAAACATTTGGCTCTGGAAGAGAGGAACTTTCAGTAATTTACACCTTACCGTTATTAGGAGGCTGTGTGTGTGTGTGTGTGTGTGTGTGTGTGTGTGTGTGTGTTGTATATACATCACATTCCTTTGGCAAATAATGCATTTAATTAATCTGCGTGGAGTTTTAGTACAACATAGTTGATTAGCATAGTAGACACAGTGCCTTTTTAATATAACAAATGTACTGAGAAATATCCTTAGTTAATGAGCTGCGTCATTTTGGGAAAGTTTGTCTTATAACTAATGTATGAAAATAGCACTGTATTTTTTTTATGGTGCATGCTCAGAGCCAAATAAGTCATCCTGGGTATGAATAGAGTTCTAAATCTTCTACAATCTGTAGCCCCCACCCCTGCGTCTTGTGAGTTTCCCCAAAACTTTCATGGGTTGGTTTCTATGGCTTGTCAAAGGGCCAGAACCCTCTCCTAAACTTTCAGTGAAGGTTTGTTATAGGTCATCTGAAGACAGAAGGGATATTTATAATAGGCGAGGGATGTGAATTGCCTCCAACCCCTTTGTGAACTTGAAGACAAATTGAGTTTCCTTGTCATATGCAGCAAGAGTGCCCATTGATAGGCACAGCCTCTAGTCCTGTCCCCCAGATTTGCACAAAATAACTCTGCTAGCTTTTCTTTCCCCAGTTCCCCCCCATCGCCCACTAACGCATGACATTCTGACTCTGTCTATAATTCATTATTCTAAGCACCAACCACTTTGTCCAGACCTTCAGCTGGAAGAAGAGATTGGTGATGTGAGCCAAGGCTCAGAAATTCCATTTTGATTCTTCTGAGGGTTGATGACCTATGGGCCACTAACACACCTCTTGCATCTACACCAAGGTCGTTTTTTATTTTTTATTTATTTATTTGTTTAGGTGTAATTTATATACAGTGAAGTGCACTGTTTGTGATCACACAGATGAACCAGATTTGACAAACTCCCATATCTGCGTAAACCATTTGCCTATAAAGCTGTAACATAGACTCATCCTGCGAGAAAGTGGCCCCATTCACCTTCCTTCTCCATGCCTCCCACCACATCCCCACCGTCCAAAACGACCACTGACTTGATTTCTGTTACCATAGGGTCACCTTGCCTGCTTTAAAACAATATACATGGACTCAAACAAGATGGGCTCTTTTGTGTCTAGTTTCTTCTACTGAACATCTTTTTGCGAATCGCCCTTGGTTTTGTACCACTTCTTTGTATCTTCTCACTGCAGTGGGTGTTCCATTGTATGTAGCAGACCATTGTGTTCCTTCTTGGTTGGTGAGCTGCTTCTAGCTTGGGGCTGTCATGAGCAGAGCTTGGATATGCATTCTGTGCCTTGGGCTGGATGTGTTTCCCCTAAATTCCTGCGCTGAAACCCTAACCCCAGCGCAATGGGTATTTGGTGGTGAGGCCTTTGGGAGATATTTGGAAAAATTTCTAAGAGTGGACCTCTCCCCTCCCCCACGATGGGATTAATGTCTTTAAGAAAAGAGGAATAGAGGGGATGGAGATCTGTGCATGTGTGTGAGTGTGTGGGAAAAGTGGGAAAAGGCCATGTGAGGACTAACCCAGAAGAGGACTCTCCCCGCCAACTGGCGCTCCGACCTCAGACTTCCGTCCTCTAGAACCAAGATAAATAAACATTTGTTGTTCAAGCTACCCACTCTACGGTACATCTTGTAACCGTCCAAACCGTTAGAGATCATCTGGCAATAAGGCATTTTGTGAACATGCTTTTATTTCTTTTGGTTAAATGGGATGGAATCGCTGGGTTGCAGAGTGGGTCAATGTTTACATGTTTTAAAAAGTCGCCACATGGTTTTCCACAGTGATTGGACTATTTTGTACTCACTCTAGCAATGTAGGAGAGTTACTTAGAGCCTCACTGTCACCTGGGGGGGTGAGTTTTTTTCCATTGTCGCTGTGCTGGTCGTGTCTCATGTTGATTTTGATTTGCATTTCTCCCACGACTAAAGAAGTTAAACATTTTTTCTTGCATTGAGTAAATATTGGTATACCTTCTTTTGTAAGTTGTATATATGATAAAATCATCTTCCCGTTTTTCCAAATTGGTCGTAGGAGCTTCCTTTTCTTTTTCTTTTTAATATATTCAGGATACACGGGACGCCTGGGTGGCTCATTTGGTTAAGCGGCTGCCTTCGGCCCAGGTCATGATCCCAGGGTCCTGGGATCGAGTCCCACATCGGGCTCCTTGCTCAGCAGGGAGCCTGTTTCTCCCTCTGCCTCTTGCCTGCCACTCTGCTTGCTTGTGCTTTCTCTCTCTCTGGCAAATAAATAAATAAAATCTTTAAAAAAATATACATGTATATATTCAGGATACAAATCTTTTGTCAGATATGTTTGTTGTAAATATTTCCTTCCAGTCTACCTCCTGCCTATTTATCTTATTTTTTTAGTGCCTTTTGATAAAGAGACATTTAAAATTTCCATCAGGTCCTTTCTTTTATTTTTATTTATGTATTTAAAGACATTTATTTATTTGAGAGAAAGCATGAGCGGGGGAAGGGGCAGAGGGAGAGGGAGAGTCTCAAGCAGACTTCCCGCTGAGCATGGAGCCTGACACAGGGCTCGATCTCAGGATCCTGAGGTCATGACCTGAGCTGAAATCAGGAGTCAGATGCTTAACTGACTGAGCCACCCAGGTGCCCCCACATTCTTTCTTTTATAGTTAGTATTTCTGTGTTCTAAAAAGTCATTGCTTACTGCAAGGTCATGAAGATATTCCTTTATGCATTCTTCTATAATGTTTTAGCATTTGTGTTAGGTCTGTGATCCGTCTCGATCAATAAGGGTATAGGGCTCAGGATTTTTGTCTTTGTAATAGCAATATTTGTTGAGAAGTCTCTTTCCTATTGAATTTCTTTGGCACCTGTGTCAAAAACCATTTGATCGTACATGTATTTCTAGACTTTTATTCTCTTCTGTTGATCTGTGTATCTGTCTTCTTACTGTTGCTTTATGGTAGGTCTTGAAACCAGGTTGAGCACATCCTTCAACTTAATTTTTCTCTAAATTGTTTGTCAAGATTGTTTAAGCTCCTCTAAGTCTTGCACGTGTTTTAAAAAGATTTTATTTATTTACTTATAGCTTGAGTGAGGGGAGGGGAAAAGAGAGAGAGAACCTTAAAGCAGACTCCATGCTGTGTGCAGAGCCTCATGCGGGGCTCGATCCCACAACACTGACATCATGACCCGAGCCAAGATTTAGAGTCAGATGCCGAAGTGACTGAGATACCCAGGTGTGCCAATCTTTCACATTTCAATATACATTTAGAATATACATTTAGAATCATCAAAAAGTCTTCAGGGATTCAAAGGGATTGCACTGAATCTGTAAATATGTGTGGAAAGAATTGACATCTTAGAACTATCGAGTCTTCCAATACATGAAATTGCGTAGTTTCCATATCTTAGGTCTTCTGTTATTTTTCTCAGCAATACCTTAGTTTTCAGTGCACATCTTTTGTTAAGTCTGTGAATATTTTACATTTTGCATGATAATTGCAAATGACATTTTTCCCGGTTGTTTTTTTGCTGGCTTTCAGAGATACAGTTGATTTTTGTATATTAACTTCGTCTTCTACAACTTGCCAACTTAGTTATTATTCCTAACTTTTTTTTTGTTAGATCCCTTTAAGTTTTTCACATGCAAAATCCTGTCTCCTGTGTATAGGGTTTTACTTCTTCCTTTTAAACTCTATAACTTATTTGATTTCCTTGCCTTATTGCACTTGTTAGGACCTCTAACGTAATGTTGAATAGAAGTGATAGAAACAGACATCCTTTTCTTTTGCCTAATCTTAGGAGGTAAGCGTTAATGTCCACTTTTAACTGTGATGTTAGGTGTATATTTTTTGGTGAAATGTCTTTTATCATTCACCATACCACACAGGCTCACCATGATGCCACTTTAAATATTAATGTACTGTTGGGGCGCCTGGGTGGCTCAGTGGGTTAAAGCCTCTGCCTTCAGCTCAGGTCATGATCTCAGGGTCCTGGGATCGAGCCCTGCATCAGGCTCTCTGCTCAGTGGGGAGCCTGCTTCCCCCTCTCTCTCTGCCGGCCTCTCTGCCTACTTGTGATCTCTCTCTCTCTGTTAAATAAATAAATAAAATCTTTAAAAAAATATATTAATGTACTTGCTTGAGAACTGAAGGGACTCCAGAAGGCAGTTGTCCACCACTGAATGGCATTGGACATCTTCCTGGTATCTAGGGGAGGCAAAGGCCATGTCATAAGTGATGATTGCTTTGTGAACATTCCCAGAAACCTTTCTGACACTCTTTTGGTGAATCTTTCCATCTGTGAAGTCAACTAGAACATTTGTCGAATGAGCAACATAGTTTTGACCTCTTGGACCCATGGATCAGCTTTAGGTGCTGGATGGGACATCTTTTCCTGGCTATTCCTAAAAGCACTGTATTCCTGGGTTTGTGCTTTTCTCCAAGGCCTTGTGATCAGTTTTCTTTTTCTTCTGGTAGGAATATCCTTCGTCAAGTGCATTTTATCATGACTAATCGAGATCAGCAGTATTGCCGTGAGTGGTTCTGAGATTATTTTTGCTCACTCCCAATTGTGGTAGTGGCTAAGGTATCCTACACTCCGTTTGTGTCAAGCACAACACACCTTCTCATTTACTTCTCATTTACTTCTCTAAAAGTCCCGACAAGGTTGGCATCTTAACTCTCCCCATTTTGCAGATAAGGAAACTGAGTCTTAAAGAGACAAGTGGCAGATCAGGTGTCGTGAGCTTCCATGACTTTTTATCCTCATCATTCAGCTGGGACTTGAGCAGTAAGTGCCATTCTTCTGGATTTCCAGCCAAGTAAAGAGGTTCCATAAAATGTATCGCCAAGTTTTAAGAAGGAGAGAGCCTCAACATGAGACATGAAAGTGGCGTCTAAGACAGACAGAACTCTTCACGTTTCCCAGTGCTTTTTCTGTGCCAGCAGCCACCCATCCAGCCCATAGTACATCTCAAATACTCTCCTTATCACGCAGAGACATGGATTTGATTACATTGGTTCTGAAATGCCCCCAGGCTTTCAATGAAATCTTTCATTTTTTTCAGCAACAATATGTACAATTTTTTTTTCCCCTTTTTTCCCTATTACATTTGGAAATTTGTCAGCAGCAAAATACTGTCCCAGTGGAGAGCCATGCCGGGAGCCAGAAAAAAAAGTGCATACAGAATGAGTTGGATCACTCCAAACTTTTCAACCTGCCCTTTCTCCTCTAAAGGCAGGATGCACAAGACCATCTCTTTCCTGTTGGAGTCCCCCCACCCCAAACCACGAAAGTTATCAGGCTGGAGAAAAGTCGCTGGGACAAAAATAATCATAACAGCAATGACAACAGTCTTGGCTGTCCCCCAGGTGTGTGTGAAGCATGGGGCTAAGGCATTCATCTCTTGTATCCTGTGATCCTCACCCCAGGCTGGGGTGGTCTGTGGTCCCATTTCTTCTGTGAGGACAGTCCGGTGTCTGAATGTGAGGTGGGGTCCTGAGGATCTCCAGGGCCATAGTAGGAGAGCCACAGTTTATTTGATGCTTGATCCCTGAGGATCCAAAGCAAGAGCTTGAACCCAGGTAGGATCACAAATCCAGAATCACCTGTCAGATACTATAAAAACAGTAGGGACTTGTAGGAAATAGGCGAAGGATGCATGTTGGGATATTTGCATAGCACTTAAATAATTGTTGGAGGAGTCTTCTTTTGCACCTGTCAGTGGTCCTTTTGGCCTGCACACAGCGATGGGACCATGGGGGGTGGGGGTTTGCTGGTGTGGGCTTGCCACTTGTATAAATAAATAAGCACAAGGGGCTGTAAGGATTACCTTTCCTGCAGCGAAAGGGAGGAGCACTATTGAAGGAGAAGCTCACGCTCCAGTGTAAGACTCGTTTTGCCCGGTGTGGCTTCTTGACCCATGCTCTCTCTCTCTCTTTTTTTTTTTTTTTTTTAAAGATTTTATTTATTTATTTGACAGAGAGAGATCACAAGTAGGCAGAGAGGCAGGCAGAGAGAGAGGGGGAAGCAGGCTCCCCGCGGAGCAGAGTGCTCAATGCGGGGCTCGATCCCAGGACCCTGAGACCATGACCTGAGCCGAAGGCAGAGGCTTTAACCACTGAGCCACCCAGGCGCCCCTGACCCACGCTCTCTTACTCGATCTTCCCGTATCCACCTGGGCTGTGTCCCTCACAAGATATGGGAGGGCCAAATGGTGCCTTGCTGGGGACAGTCCTTGTTCTAACAGGCCCTGATGGGCACGGGCTACTTGGTATGACTTCCTGGAAAGTGCTTAGCTCTGGAAAGGCCACACTGAGAGCCTGTTTTTGAGAAGGGGCCGATGAACATCTGTCCCCAGATTCCAAGCAAGTAGATCAGTGAGGGCATGTGACATGGGTTTGTACCTTCATCCTTCGGTGGCTACGTAGTTTTTTGTTCTTTCATCTGGTCTTTACCACAGCTGGACAGTTTCTGTTATTTTCCCCATTTTATTGCATGATGAGACTGAGGTCTGTGAACATCAGGTGGCTTCCCCCTCCACAGTCACGCAGGATTTCATGTCCGATGCCTTGAACCTCTATGTATGTGTGTGGGATCCCAGCTGAACTCGGCGTATGTTGTCCTAGCAGGTCATAAAGATCACTGCCCGGTGAGCCTATTATTATTTATTCATACATTTTTATTTCAAATACAGTGAACCATCTGACTCTAAGATGCCATACTTAGCGAGCCACTCCGCGAAATTTTTCGAGAGCAGTATATTTGCGCCTGAATGAAGGTGATCATCAGATTCTATAAAAAGCTTGTCCGTGGGTCATTCTAGAAAGCACTTACCGTTCTGGTAAAGACTTCTGCGCCTTGGATTAGGTTCAGAGTAAGGGCATTTGTTTCATGCCAACACTGTAGAAATTCAAAAGGATTACATAAACAGAGATGTATACAGTGCTGGGGGGACATTCACAGCCAAGCTGCTAGCCGTCAGTGTTCGTATTTGTACATAAATAAAAAAGGTGTTAGTATTTGTACATAAATAAAAGAAGATTTTATTTATTTGAGAGAGAGAGCATGAGAGGGGTGGGGAGGGGAAAAGAGAGAGGGACAAGCAGACTCTGTGCTGAGCAGGGAGCCGGAGGCGGGGCTCAATCCCAGGACCCTGAGATCATGACATGAGCTGAAGGCAGATGCTTAAGTGACCGAGCTGCCCAGGCGCCCCAGTATTGATACATTAACAGGCATGGCTTTGTATTCTTGTGAGATCCTTTGGCTTTCAGGGACCACAGTGGTATGATGAAAAGCCTCCCCAGCAGAGACATGGGGAAATAGACTTAAGTTACGGTGGACAGGGTGGCGGATGCTGGGATGGAGAAAGAGAGAGCCAGAGAGAAGCAGGTGAAATTAAGCCATGGTCTATGTAGTTTACGGAGTGCTGCTTTGTATGAACACTAGGATTTTCAGTATCTCACCGATTTTCACAAAATTCCTTGAAATAGGGACTATCCCTATTTTCTGATAAGGAAACTGAGTCTCAGAGATTAAGTTTCATATGCACGGTTGTAGGACTGTTAAGCACCGTTGTGATGCGAAGCCTAGTGTGAAATTGGGATTTATAAGGAGGGAAAATTATACATATACATATATGTATATATGTATATATATGTGAATGAAAGAGAGAGTGAGCGATGGTCAAAGTATATTTCTCATATATGTTTGGCCTTTATCCCCACTTCTCGGCTCCCAGCTCCCAAGTCCCCTGGAATTTCCTGAGCAGTAGAGAGACGGAGCATCTTTTTTTTTTTTTTGAGACAGAGTATCTTTTGTCATGACCTTTGATCTCTTGTCTTCAGTTCCTGTAAATACTTCAGAGCCACGGAGGTGAAACGGGGGTTTTGTTGGTCATAACAAGCCCCTTTCCACCCCACGGGTGTGTGCTAATGAGGTGACTTTTGGAAAGCAGCGAAGGACGGGGGCCGGTTGCCGGGGGAAACAACCACCGCCTGGTTTCTGGGGAGAGGAGGGTGGCTGGAGGTGCAATCTGGGACTGGTGGCCAGTGAGTTTATCAATCATGTCTATGTGATGAAGCTTTCTTATAAAAACCCAAAAGGAGGGGTTTTGGAGAGCCTCCATGGTGGGGAACCAGAACACATCCACGGGCCACCCTGCCAGGCTCCAAGCTCCGCAAGGACTGAAGCTCCTTTGTTGGGGAACTTGCCGTGTGTATCTTTGCATCCGGCTGTTGACTCGTGTGTTTTAATATCCTTTGTAGGATATCAGTAATCTAGGGCGTAAATGGGTTTCCTGAGTTCTCTGACCTACTCTAGCAAATTAATCAAACCCAAGGAAGGAGTCATGGGATCTTGTGATTTAGAGCCTGTTGGTCAGAGCAGAGGTTACAACTGGGACTTGGGACTGGCGCACGAAGTGGAGGGTGGTCTTGTGGGACAGACACTTGTCCCTGTGAAATCTGATGCTCTGTCCAGGTAGATAGTGTCAGAATTGAGTTAAATTATAGGACAGCTTCTGGTGTCTGTGAGTTTGTTGTGGTGTAGGGAGGCCACACACGTTAAAATTGGGGCCCAAGAACCCCAAAGAACCAGTCACTATGACTGCATATCCCATTTGTATGTGTGTTTACAGACTTATTGATGTACGATTAACATAAAATGCACCACACACGAAGTATACAATTTGATGAGTTCTGACATATGTCTACATCACTGAAACCATCACCCAAGTAAAGATAGTGGACCTATCCAAGACGCCCAGGGGTTCCCTGGTATCCCTGTGTAGTTCCTCTCCATTCCCCCCCATCCCCACCCTGGCCCTACATCGTCACTGATCTGCTTTCTGTCCCAGTGGTTGATCCCATATCCTGGTGGGTCATCTTGCATCCAGCTGTATTTTATTTACCGTATTTTATTTTCCCCTGTGCACGTGTGGAAGGCAAAGAACATGCAGAAATTCAGAAACACACCTCACGCTGTGTGAGCAGCCCCTGGGTACAAGGTTTCCCTTGAGCAGCATCTGGACACTCCCACTCCAAACCTCGCCACATGGTACTTTCTTCTATTGACAGTTTCTGAATTCCCAGGAGCAAACATACTGGGCTTCCGGGGCAGAGAGGAAAGTGCTATGCCGAGGGGAGGAGCTGCCCTTCCTGAGGAAGGGAGCCCAGCTGTTTGGTGGATGTGTTCCTAGAACTCACATGATGTACAGTACACAGTTTGACATGAATAATTTACCTCTATACTCACAAAAGGATTTTAAAAAAGAAGAAGAACATACATATGACGTGTCACTCTTTCCCCATAGTACCATCTTCCTTTATTTCAGAGTGTGATTTCTCCAGAAGTGAGGCAGTCTTGGATGTAGTGAATTGAAACACTTTGGCATTGGACTAGGCCCTGATTTAAAGTTTTATTTTTAATATTAAAAAGATGAGTGTTACTTTTATATCCCAGAGAAGCAATGAGTAAACAAATAAAAAATTCATTAGAGACAGGCTGCTATCTCTGAGATGAAAGTTTGATGTTAGCACTCGGCTTTCAAAAGCCTAAAACCCAGTCAGTGGGTCATTAGCTCAGCAGGCAGCCAAACTAAAAAAGAGCGATTTCGGGATGGGCAATGTTTGTGGTCTTCATTTCTTCAAGGTTTCAAAAATTAGCTTAGCGCTTTCCCAGATGGGAGGGGGGAATGCTTACTCTTAACGGCTACGGTCATGTTTATGTTGAGAAAATTAAATTTCAACTATGCTTTGGAGTCTTACTTGCCGTGTTTCTTCCCCAATTCCACCAGCACGCACTTAGAAGAGAAAATTTGGGGAAGGGAACGAAGGAGTCTAGTACTGCATTGTTCACAGCTGGGATGAAGTTTTCATTTTAAGAATGCTGTCGGCCCCAGGGCTCTAAATCAAGGCCATGGACTACAGCGTGCATATACCTGTAGCTTTTTTCCTTTATGGGCAACGTTACACTCCTATTCAATGCAAGGGCCTGTCTTGTCTTGACACGTCTTAAGGATGGAAAACTCTATGAGGACACTAACTCAAACCCGGCCAATCAGACAGCTCCATCCCTGCCGAGCATGGGGATTGGTTCAAGGATGACCAATCAGAATCCTTCCCTGGCTTTAGCTCTATCTTTGCTCCCTGGGCCCTGTGAAAAAGAACACTTGAATTTTGCTGGGTTTTCTAAGCCGAAGCAATGGCACTGAGGCCAGCAAATGGAAGCAGCCAATTTGAAGTATGAAAAACTGTAAAAGGGCTAAATATTATGTGCATCAGAGCCTAGACACAAAGAGAGAGCTCTAACAACACGGCATATTCGTAGAATTAGGCGTGCCTGAACGTGGGGCCCAGTAAATCCTTCCTCCTCACATTGGGTTTTGAGCCGATTTAAGTTGGGTATTCTTAACGCCACAGAAAGAATCTGTGCTCGTTTAACATTATATGGAAAGCCCTTCCCTGAAGTCATCTGAATATGGGATAAAAGATAGACCATTCTCCACCTTCTATTTGTTAGCGAGTTAGCTTCCCTAACTTTTGGGTTCTCTTGGAGATTAGGAAGTACCTTTTTTCCATCAGACTGGGCTCCTAGGGCACTAAAAAGGGTATAGACTTTGGAGTCTGTTACTCCTGGGTTGGAGTCCTGGGTTCTTTAGCCAATTGCTGGGCAAGTTGCTTCCCTTTGTGGAGCTCCAGCTTCCTCCCTTGTAACTAAGAAGAGCGTGAGTGTCACGCCCGGGTCCCGCCTAGATCAATGAACTCAGCACCCCCGGGGATGGCGTGCAGGCATGAAGAGTTTGGAAAAGCATCCCGCATCATTCTAAGGCACTTCTGTGCTAGAGAACCTCTCGAGTCGATGAGATCTGAGGCCGTAGCTCTCGAAGTGAGGGCCCCACGCAAATCACCCGGGCTTGACACTAGCCAGAATCCCAAAGATCGGTAGAGGGACTCAGAGATCTGCCTTATTAGTAGACTTTCCAGGTGATTCTGATGCAGGCAGTCCGTGGACCACGTATTGAGAAGAAAAAAAGAAAAGCCTTAAGCTCTCTTTCATCTTTGCTGTGGTAAGAATCTGCTGGGTAAGGTATTGAGTGGGCAGTATTGATCAGAAAGGGAATTTTCATT
This sequence comes from Potos flavus, assembly GCA_028534135.1. Taxonomy (NCBI): domain Eukaryota; kingdom Metazoa; phylum Chordata; class Mammalia; order Carnivora; family Procyonidae; genus Potos; species Potos flavus. The sequence goes on from CM052890.1 coordinate 27,982,701, forward strand.
TGAGCAGTAGAAAGTCTAAGGTTAGTTTTTAGAAGCGGTAGAATTAAGTGAGGGGAAAGGACGTGGGTCAGCAGGACGTCGTCCAGACGGCTCTGGGGACCGCAGGTTGGCAAAGCCACGCGTGCGGGCTGAGGAGGCTGGGTTGAGGAGCCAGCTCCTGTTCCCGGATGTCACAGGGAAAAAGCCTTATCAAAGCAAAACAAAAACTCTTTAGAAATGGGAAAAATCGCAGCACCTAAGTGGTTTAGTCAGTAAGCGTCTGCCTTCAGCTCAGGTCAGGATCCTGGGGTCCTGGGATGGAGGCCCCCATCGGGCTCCCTGCTCAGCGGGGAGTCTGCGTCTCCCTCTGCCTCTGCTGTTTCCCCTGCTTGTGCTCTCTCTCTCTCTCTCTCTGTCAAATAAAATCTCAAAAAAAAAAAAAAAAAAGAAATGGGAAAAATCCCTGAGGGCCATTCTCGGGAGGAGTTAGAGGGAACTTTGGGGAATATATGGAAATCATGAAAACAAAAATTGGATTATAAATAAAAGCACTAACCCGGGCATTTATTGACTCCGGTAGAGGTCATTGTACATCAGCCGGAATGTTCCCCATCTACCCTGTGGTACTCGTTCTCGTGGCCACTCAGGAGGAGGTTAGAAGGGGGCCAGGGTGGGACTTACCCGCCGCTGGCCTGTATGGGTTGGCCGAGGATCGTAGTAATTGTAGCTGTCTGCCGAGCTCGCTCTAACTGCCTGAGCTCATCACCTGAAGTGAAGTTTGGGGAATTGGAAGCCAAGCCATCTTCCGACTCTCCTCTCCTCCACAGTGCTCGGAGGTGGGAGGGTTTCCGCAGTCGCTTCACTTAATTTTATTTATGTGTCCAGCATGGTTTTATACTGAAACTGCGTAATTCATTGAGAAATAAGGGAAGGTGGAATCCCTAGGGATCCTCAAAATGTTGATGATCCTACACCGATGGAGACCATCCTAGGTGTTAGGGACTGTGGTAGGCAGTTTGAAATACACGCTCCCCCCCCCCAACCATGACTCCAGCCTTCTGGTGTTTAGGGGTTCTACTGTTATCCCCTGTACTTGAGCGTGGGCCAGACTTCCTTCTAAGAATAGAATATGTCAGGGGCACCTGGGTGGCTCAGTGGGTTAAAGCCTCTGCCTTCGGCTCAGGTCATGATTTCAGGGTCCTGGGATCGAGCCCCACATCAGTCTCTCTGCTCAGCAGGGAGTCTGCTTCCCCCTCTCCCTCTGCCTGCCTCTCTGCCTACTTGTGATCTCTCTCTCTGTCAAATAAATAAATAAAATCTAAAAAAAAAAAAAATAGAATACGTCAGAAGCGGTGGGACCTCTGTTCTGAGACTAGGTTATAAAATATTGTGGTTTCCATCTTGCTGGAAATGCCTTGCTGGGTTCCTGACCAGTGAGATAATGTTTGCTCTTTTAAGCTGCTATGTTTGGGGATAATTTGTTGTGTGCCAATAGGTAACAGTCTGGGAGCTTATATTTATTGTGTCTCCAAAGCTCAGGGCACCCATTAGGAAAATTCCGGAAGCACAATACCAATCACGTTCAGTGTGTCACGAGGGGCTCTTCCAAGACTTTGCTGTGAGAAGGAGACAAGCTTCCAGTGTGGCTCCACCAACTTCTAGTGGTGCTACAACCTTCTCTCATTTCTCTGAGTGTTGGTTTTTTCACCCAGAAGATAGAGATACCCTAATAAATCAGAATTGTTGGTAAAATGGTTCTTTGCACAGAGAAGGTGATGCTTTTTATGTTGTTGATATAAATCAGCATATTTACAAGATGTGGTGGAAGGAGGGGCCCCAAGAAACTCAACCCCTGGTGAACATGTTCTGGATAATCTCCTCCCGTTGAGAGTGGGAGGAACCTGTGGCTATGATATCACGCCCCTGAATAAACTTCTAATCAATTGGCTTTGAGTTAATCTAAAGAGGGATGATCCTGGGTGGGCCTGACCTAATCAGAGGAACCTTTGAAAGGAAGTGAAGTAGTTCAAGAGGTGCGCTCCTCACCTGGAAGAAGGCAAACCATCCACGTGGTGAACCTCCTATGGGGTCACATGGAAAGGGACCGCAGTTGGCTTTTACAGGCTGAGGGCAGTCACTAATCCACAGCTAGCAAGAGCAGGGGGACCTCAGTCCCACCTCCACAAGGTGCTAAACCCTGCTCACAGCCTTGGTGAGCCTGGAGGATGGCCTCAAGCCTCAGATGACGTCAGCCCTGACGCCTTGATCTCAGCCGGGCAGATCCTGAGCAGAGGACCCACCTCCCTCCTATGTAGATCTCTGACCTATGAAAATTGCAAGATAATTAATCTGTGGTTTAAGCTGCTGGAGAGGTAGTCACTCCTGTCACAGCAATAGGAATTCCGACTCAAGGGTGGGATGGACTGTGACCACACTGCAAATCCTGCTTTGGTATCCCCAAGGGCTCAGCATTGTCTGGGGCAGCCCAGGGCTGTTGGGTGAGTGAAGGATTAGTAAAAGAACAGAGAGATGGGCTCCTCCCTTTTGGGGTGGGGGTGGGGCATGCAGGGGGAGCCCTCTGCTGAGCTGCTGCTCCCCAATCATCCTTCGAGATGCCCTCCCAGTTTGCGGTCCGCCTCCTTTGGGACTTAGAGTTTGCTAACTGGGCCAACGCAGTTCCCCGAAGACAAGCCTTTCGTATGTGTTGGGTTATTTCTCAAGAACCCGAGCATCAGTGGCAGCACACAGAAGTATAATAATTGAACGGCCAGCTTCCTCGGAGGATTGCTGTCCGTGGAGGTGCGCCTGTGTTTGCCCTTCGGAGAAGTGCGGGGAGACCTCACCCGGGCTCAGCTCTGCGATCGCTGGGGCAAAGCTGGTGAGGTCTCGGCATCCTCCGCAGAAGCAGAAGGACTTACTGGGGATCCCTGGGATCCTGGGGCCTCACCTTCCCGCGAGAGTAGGAGATAAGGTGGCCAGGAAGGTTTGTCGGTGGTGGGAAGCTGGGCTGTCCCGTGCGTGTGCGTGTGGCCGGTCTACACCGTGATGTGCTGTGAAGGTGTGATTCCCAGCAGGTTCGGAAGCCTGGGTAGGACGAAGACAGTGCCCCACATCTCCTCTGTGTATTTTCTCCTGGAACACGTGTGTGCGGGAGAACATGTTTATAGACTGTTACATAAAATCTATTAAAATTTCAACTATTTCTTTTTACTTTTTTGACATGGTTGCCAGACAATTTAAATTTCGTCTTATCCCACGCATTGTATTTCTAGTGGGCAGAGCTAGTGTAAATCACGAAGGAGTCTATACCAGAGAAAGCAAGGCTAAGAATCAAAATAAAACTTGGATTTAAAAAATTAAAATGCGATCAGCGCTGATGCAGATCACGAAATGAGAAGTGAGTCATGGATTTGGGACACACTTACATCTGTAATATTAGAGAGTCAGTGAGGAGAACATTCCAGGCTGGCTGGGTGGCTGGCTTGCTTGCTCTCTTTTTCCCCTTACTTTCTCTTTCTCTGTCTTTCCTTTGCCCTTTCTAGGTAGGGTGGTTTACAGACCACACATCTACAAAATGACTTTCTTCTGCCCTTTGCTCTCCCAGCCAGTGGGATCCGAATATCACTGTCCAGTAAACCTGCCCCAGACCTGAGGTCTCCCAACCCAAAGCCCAGCTGAGGTTTTGGCTGGCTGGCCGTAAGAAGGCAGGGCTTTAGGAAAACTACAGGCTGCTGTTTTTTGTTTTGTTTTGTTTTGTTTTGTTGTCTTTTGCCATAAAGGTATTTAATTTTTATCGAAGTATAAATGACATATTATGTTGTTATGTTGACAGATAGTGTTTCAGGTGAGCAACTTAATGATTCCACAATTCTGTACATTTCTCAGTGCTCATCCTTAAGTGTGCCCTCCCCTCCCCTCCCCTTCCCTCCCTCCCTTCTCTTCCCTTCCCCTCCCCTCCCCTCTTGCAACCACCAGTTTGTTCTCTGTATAGAAGAGTCTGTTCTTTTGTTGGTCTCTTTTTTCTTTGTTCATTTGTTGTGTTTCTTAAATTCCACATGTGAGTGAAATCATGTGGTTATTTGTGTTTCTCTGATTTATTTTACTTAGCATTATACCCTCTCGATCCATCTGTGTTGTTGCACATGGCAGGAGCTCCTTCTTTATGGCTGGGTGTGTTTGTCCCTGGACCTTCGGCTCCTTCTGTATCTTGGCATCTGTAGACAGTGCTGCCATAAACATAAACATAGGGATGCGTACATATCTTTTCGAATGAGTGTTTTTGTATTCTTCGGGTATGAGAATTGCTAGATCGCAGGGTAATTCTATTTTTAATTTTTTGAGGAACCTTCATACTGTTTTCCAGAGTGGCTGCACCCGTTTGCATTCCCACCAACAGTGCACAAGGGTTCCTTTTTCTCCACATCCTCACCACCACTCGCTTCTTGGGTTGTTGGTGTTAGCCACTGTGACAGGTGTGGGGTGCCCCCTCATTGTGGTGTTGACTTGCATTTCCCTGAAGGTGAGTGACGTGGAGCATCTTCTCATGCATCTTTTGGCCACCTGCATGCCTTCTTTTGAAAAAAAAAAAAAATCTGAGTCCTCTGCCGGTTTTTAATGGGATCATTTTGTGTGTGCGTGCGTGTCCAGTTGTGTAAGTTCTTTATCTAGTTTGGATATTAGCCCCTTATTGGACATGTCAGCTACCGTCCGCCTAAGAGGGCAGCTTCTTCCCCTCTTCTGGCCACCGTTACCAGGAAGGCGCCTGGTCCTAGCGCTGCCGCACCTTCAGCTTCTCAAGGGAAGGAATCTGTGCAATCTCCCCATTCTCAATGGTCGCAGGTTCACCTCTACCTTATAACAACCTCTGCAGACCCAACAGTAGAGTCTCGGAGACACAGATTTCGTCCCCACAGCTCCCAGGAGGTGACTTCCAGCCTACACCTCGGGCTCAGTCACAGCGTCCCAGTAGAAGATGCGGGAAGGATAGTCCTGATGTTCGTGGTACTGAGGTCGGACTGGGGTACGAGGGAGAACGGCTGTAGCCTGTTGAAAGTCTGTGGAATGAGATGTAACCTCTTAGGACAAAGCCGAAGGCTGTTGCTGCCAGGTGCCTTTCCCGATGCCTTCTCGCCTGTCCAGTCCCAGCCTAGCTCCGCACGCGCGGGGGTGGGCACAGCGCTCTTCTGCCGGCAGAGGACCCAGCTGGCGGCGGGGGACTCCGTCACTGGCATTTTGGAGTTTATCAGATATTCCTATCCATCTTGTCTCAGTCGCGGTTGGCTTGAAATCTTGACTGTGTTCTATGACGTGAGGCGTCCCTGCCGTCTACCTTGATCTGTATCTCACCCCTGCCTGTGGGGGGGGGGGCAAGGGCGGGTCTTGGTATCTGTAGTCGTTTGTGGGTTTGTTTGTTTTGACATTGAGTGTTTTGTTTTCTTTTAAGCCTTCTAAACCAGGAAGTAACAGAAGTTTCTTTTTTCTTTAAGATTTTATTTATTTGAGAGAGAGAGAGTGAGAGAGAGAGAAAGCACGAGGGGGGGAGGATGAGGGAGAAGCAGACTCACAGGTGAGCGGGCAGCCCGATGCGGGGCTGGATCCCGGGACTCTGGGGTCATGACCTGAACGGAAGGCAGGGGCTTAACCGACTGAGCCACCCAGGCGCCCAAGAAATAGAAATTTCTGAATGAAAAATATCTCGAGGCTCATGAAGGGACAAGGAGAGAAGAGGGGTAATACTTACTGCACATCTTACATGTTCAGAGCAATTTAGTGCCTTTTCTGATGACTTTCTCACTGGTGCCCTTCCAGGTTACGGTATTTCCCGTGATTTGACTAACAAGGAGGTGGGGGCATATGGCGATTCAGTGCCTGGCCCGGAACCAGGTGCCGGGGCGGAGACTCACACGCGGGGCGGGCTGGCGCTGCGTTCTCAGGTCACCTGCACATCGGGGGTATGTACCTGGGGATCTGCCGAGACCCCCAGGCTGCGTCCTGGTGACCGCAGTGGAGCGCATGTAGGCTCCAAAGCACCATGAAGATTTTCAAGAACAGTTCCCCTAGGAGAGCATTCTCGGGCTTTCGTAATTCAACCTCTTTGGAAGTCCCTCCTCTCAGCAAAAAAAGAAAAAAAAAAAATCCGAAGTCTCACTTATTAACACAGGGTTTGAATTTGGTCCCCAAATGGGAGGTGAGTGAATTTCCCAGAACCAGTCTAGTTGGTGGTAGGCAATTTCACTTAATTCTCACTGCAACCCGAGTAGACCCGTCTCCCACTTGCAGACTGAGCCCCCGAGAGGCTCAGTTGCCTCCAAGTTTGTACGGGTGGGAAGAAGACAGAGGACAGCAGAGATAGGACCCAAACTCAGGTTTATCTAGAAACTTCTTTAAAAGAGGAAAAAAGGTCTCTAACCGCTAAATTTGGCCGCTTTTCCACTCTTGATCCTGCCTGTCGGCGTCTTTCACGGCTTAATGAAAATAACCATCACCTACCGTTTTCCTCTGGGCAGAGACAACGCATTCTGTTTTGTTTCTAAGTGATGGCAAAAAATGATTAATACAAAGAAAGGCAGGCTTTCTGTTTTTCCTCTGCCATGCAGGACGCAAACAGTTTGGGCTTTCTGTATCAGAATGTTGCAACTGACATTGAAAGTTTGGTGGCTTTATGTTTCCCTCTTGCCTCCTGTTCTCAGAGCCCGTGCTCCCGGGAGCACACGGGTGGACGCCCACGCACACCGTCTCTAGGATGAGAGGGGAAGTGCAGGGCTTACCTTTGCAAAAGGGGAAATCGTGGAAAGAACAATGTATCATCTAGTCACGCCGCTTAGGAAAATAAAAAAGGAAAAAGCAGCAGCAAGCCCTTTATGCTGACAGCCCTGTGCAGCTGAGCAGTCTGCTGGCGCTGAAATCCTACTTACCCTCATGAATTTCAATGCCGCGCGCCCGCCCAGGAGTGTTTGGGGGAGATAAAAGGCGAGCTGTATGCAGCGCCTCTGACCTGTTTTTCCGTTCTAGACAACTTCCTGGTGGGGCTGCCGAAAGTTTGACTCTCCAGATGTGAGCGCGAGGGTTTCGTTTGCTGGCCTGCAGTTACTGCCGTCTGCTTTTGGGCAGGTGTTTTGTTTTGTTTTTTTTTAAACTTTCTTTTTAAGGTTTGCTGAAGTCTGCATGCTGATGAAGTTGCCAATTAGCATCGCGCGCGCCATCCCTACCGTCCCCTGCCCGCGGCTCCACCATTACCCTACTTCTTGGGTCCCTGCTCTCCAATTTCCACCTGCAGCCCGTGTTTCTCCTCTTTCTCTGGAGCCTGGGGAATTCACCTGCTCTCACTGACTGTTTTGCCTCGTTCAGGCAGCATGCCATCTGCCTGTTTCTGTCGGAGGGTTTGGATGTCGAAACTGCAAGCAGGGGCTCGGTTCCACGGGGAAGGGTCCGAGGTCGTCCCCCGGCCCTCCTGGTATTGCCCCCCACCCCACCACAACCCAAACAAGAGCTGGCCAGGTGGTTGGTAGGCTGGGTCTCTGAGGCCAGTGTGCAAGAAAGGAAAGAACACTGGGTCTGGCTCTTAGCTCCAGCACACGTAACTTCGTGGTCGGGCACGTGACTTAGCTGGGCCACCACGAGGGGGAGGTGCCACCGGGCTGGAGAGTGTTGCTTAGCTGGCCGCAGTAAGGACTTTGGAGCGGGGCAGCTGATGCCCACGGCTCAGCGCCACCACCTAGAGCCACGTTCCCGAGAGTCTCTCCACCTGCTTAGGCTTCTGCTTCCCTGTGGGGGGACCAGGTGATGGCGGGAACTGCCTGGCCAGTTTGTGAGGATTGAGACGATAACGCTGACAGGAGCGGTAGGAATAAGGCCCCGTCTGCCGGTCGCTTCCTCCGGCACTGCCTAAGCCCTTTACAAGAATTAGCATATATATTTATGGACCACTAATGGGTGTATGGTATGATGCAAATGCATAAAAACAAATATATAGTAAAAAGCATTTGTGGCAGCTGCTCTTTCTGCCCACGAGTCCTGTCCCTGTGCTTTAATAAACCACCATTTTGCACCAAAAAAAACAAACATTTGTACCCATGTGTGCATGCAACCAGTTTATGGGTGTGTGTGTGTGTGTGTGTGTGCGTGCGTGTGCATATACACACACAATTGTGTAGATCTGGATGTATAATCATGTTAGGTAACATATAGTAAGGTATATATGTTATTTGAATCTGTAAAATATAGATGGATACATATAAATTATACAGATAGCTACAGAAATGATTTATTATTAAAAAGGAGAAAGGCTGTATGCCAGGTGACGTGCTTTGCATGTTTTAAACACAGCTCACTCTCACAGGAACATTGCAAGGTGGGTACTCTTGTCCCTCGTGTGTTCTAGGTGAGGTGACCGAAGGACAGAGATGCTGAGAGACTTTCTGAAGGCCTCTCGTAGATACGTCTGTAGAGAGACAGTTATGTGTGTATAAATGTGTAGAGGAAGGCTTCGCAGAGTGTCGGCCTCGAGCTAAACGATGTCAGCGAGTCTCATTGCTGGCTTCAGTCTCAATTCCTGGAGGAGAGGGCACCATTTGTATTAAAAAATCCTTGGTGTTTTTATAACAAGCCACCCAGAAAATGTTTCCCCTTTGAGATGGTTGGTAAATTCTCTTCTCCAGGCCAGGTGTCTGTGGTTCAGGCAGCCATGGTGACCTAGACCCCCGAGGCAGAGACGCACCCTTGGTGTCCCCCGTCCGCCATTTTCCGGGTGAGTAGGACACAGCGCACAGGGGAGACCTCGCTCTCGAAGGGGGCTCTTCAGAAGTGTTCACTGGGCAGCTGCTCCCGCTCCGCCCAAGTCTACATCCCTCAGGGCTGCAAATAACAGCAGCTTCAGGCCCTGGTGTTAGCCACGATTAAAGAACCCTGCCCTGGGATGCGAGATAGACTTGGCCCGTGGTCCAGTTTCCCACATCGGGTTGAATCCTGAGCAACTGCACAAGGAGAAATTCCTGTCCTTCAGAAAAGCCTGCACCTGGTGAATTTACATACTAATCTCCCAAGTATATAATACAGAGTTATGCACACCCGTGTGCATGCACGCACACACAAAAACCCGTCTTTTTGAGTTTTCCAACAAAAATGACTGTTTTATATCTTCCCTCGTGAGGATATTATTTTCAGGCCTAATTCTTGACTTCACCGGTGAAAAATTCATCACAGAGAAGGGCTGGGACTATGTATCGATACGTGGGTACGTGTAGGTATGTACTTGTGTTTGTGTGCACACACACACATGCACGCGCACACACACACACACACACGCACATTGATCGGCTCTCCCGACCCGATGAGGGTCAGCTCTGCGGGGTGAGTGCAACAGGAGCGCCATCAGGAAGGTGGCTGAGAGCGGACTCCTCCCCAGACAATAGTGGGCTCAGCTTAGGAGTGCGGACAGCAGATGGGGCCCGGGAATCTTTTTCCACAAGCTCATCAGGTGTTTCTGTGAGTGCATGCGTATACACACGTAAACGTGTGTGCATGCCTGTGTGCGAGGGACAGCCTTCCAATGCCATCCAAAATAACCCAGGTTGTCAGGGTGCTGAGTGAGACCCTGGGATGGAGATAGTGGTTCTAAGCTCGTTGAATCGTATCTGTGATTTTTTTTTTTTTTAATTTTTTTAACAGGGAGGAGGTCATACTGTGTGATTCGAATACTGTTTTAAGAGAAAAAAATACAGTTGGGATGAGGCTGTGACTGCCTCCCAGGCATTGTCCACACACAGCTTAAGAGCAGCCTCCGTGTATACACAAAGTGTGTGCATCGCAAGCTTTGGGCTCCTTTGCTCTGGTCCTCCCACGGGCACGCGGTGGAGGAGGGGGCCGGTGTCAGGCATTTGCATCCACTGGTCTTTTTTTAAAGATTCTATTTATTTATTTGAGAGAGAAAGTGAGAGAATGAGAGGAGAGGTCAGAGGGAGAAGCAGACTCCCTGCGGAACTGGGAACCCGATGTGGGACTCGATCCTGGAACTCCAGGATCATGACCTGAGCCGAAGGCAGTTGCTTAACCAACTGAGCCACCCAGGCGCCCCCATCCACTGGTCTTTTAACAAACCTTTCACTTCGGCCATCACTTTAATTTTCTTTATGTTTTCCATAAAATGTACAGGCTACTTATCTTCATTTCGGAGAGGAGCCTGGTTTGGGAGATCCTAGCGTACGCTACTGCTCTTATCTAGACTTACATCCCTGTATTTGGACAGGGCAGGGACTCTGTTATGAGTCAGCATTTTAGGAGAGAATCGTCACCCTCCTCGCCATGTGCCAGGATAAAACTAGTTAATTTGTAAAATTAATACAGCCTTCCATATGCTGTAAGGAGAGAACCAGAAGCCTAGGCTTGACCCCACCACCATCGTCATCGTCAGTAATGGAGCAGAAGTTTTGGAGGAGGGCATAGGCTTCAGCATGAGGCAGATCTTCCCATGGATCCTTCTTGTAGTTGCCAGACATGACTTTGGGCAAATCGTATGACCTGTGAGTCCTTCTTGTCTACTTTCATAAAATACTATCTTCCAGGAACTTTGATCGGGCAATAGAAGTTGGTGTGGACCTGTGCAGTCCCATGCACGAAGAGTTTACAGAAAAGGGACCCCTGGATATACTTGAAATGGAGTAATTCATGCCACGAAGACAACCTACATTGTGGAAAGAGGACTGGAGAACGAAAATCAGCCTTTGGCACTTAGGGTAAGAGTTCTCCTTTCTACAGTTGAAAGCTAAAAGCCCTCCGTGGGCCGGGAGAGCATACATACCCACTTGGGTTAGGTAGATGCCCCTTCTGGAAGGTCGAACTCGCCGCTTGCTTGATGAGTGACTTTACGTCCTAGGAGCTTACAGTTCTGTCACGTAGACCCTCATGTATGGCGCATAACAGTGTGAAGGGGTGGGTGTTATCACGATCCTGAATTACGGAACAGGAGACTGGGGCACAGGGCTTTGGTTTAGCTTGCCCTGGGCTCTAGCTCGCCAGTGACTGGATCAGGCCTCAAACCCATTTTGTTTAGCCTTTATATATATTACCAACGTGATAGGGATAGTACAATAATTACAGGATGACGATGGTATTAAGAAACCTAAATGGGGTTGTGATTCAACCCTCGTGGCAACATTAAAGAATTCACTGAAATAAGGCACACCAGAGCCTGGGCAGGATCCTTGGATCAGAGTAAGCCGTCGGGAAATGGACAGTCTAGCCCTCGTGTTCGTGTTAATCTTCTTCACCCACACCTCCCCGCCCCCCAAAACTGCAGTAATGACTTGTTCATCTGGTTTGTTTGGAATGCACAGTTTTTGTGGCTGTTTTGACGACATTTCCCTGCTGGGGAATTGGTCGCCTGAGTTCTGTTTCTTTCTTAAAAGTCTCTGGTTACTTTCCCAGACTTGTTTGGAAAGACAAATGCGGAAGGAACGCCCGCCGAGCCCGGTGGCCCCCTGCTCCTGAGGGCACGGGCAGCCTCTCGTTCACCCTGTCACCTGGGCAGCGCCTCCCCCCCCCCCCGGACCCCCAACGGGCCCAACTGGGGCCACGCGTGTGCCCGCGGACTCTAGCATCCCAGGAAACGCACGGAAGCAAAAGGACTCAGAACACCAACTCGCAGGTACCTTTTCAGACTAAGCTTTTATTTTTTGATATTACAAACCAGTTTTTCTTTATTCACAAACCACTGTAAGTGATATAAACACTAATTTCTAAAGACAGATATACACATTTTCTGGGTTTGCAGATTGCGTGATGTGTGTGTTAAGAAGTCACTATATGCCACACATGATAGTAATTTTTTTTCCATAATTCATAATAGCAATAGTTACTTAGATAAATGAAAACATTCCAAATAAATACTGTTTAAAAAAATCCAAAATGTTCGTTTACATCTCTGACATACATTTTAAAATGACTTATTGGCATCTTGGCAGAGTGCCCGAACGAAAGGTTTTGGAACATCATGGGGCACTCGCTCTAAATGATTTTATTAAAACTACATACAGTCATGGGGGAAAGTACAGCTCATTGATGAAAATCAAAACTGCAAATTAATTTTACTTTAAGCAACACAGTAAGAATTCTATGTTTGTGATTCCAAATACAATGCAAATTCTGGATTTTTGACATCGGAGGCCCTCGGGAGAGAGCTTTTGATTCTCCCGAGCCCCCTGTCCCTTCCACCTCTCTGCCCTCCGGGGGCAGGGTGCCGGAGCATTTTAATCGAGTTAGAAACACATCTACCGGGCACCCAGGGTCCTAGCACTGTCCTCTAGGTGGGGGAATGGGAATGGCTCCTCGATGCTATAGAAATGCCCCCCTCGCCCCTCCCTCCCCCACCTGGATCAGTCTGCTGAAAAGAACATCTGACATGCTTGCTTCTGGCTGCCAAGCAGTCCCCACCCCCCAACCCCTTCGCTCCTCTCCAGATACACCGAGCATCTGTCTTAGATAGCGAAGCTACAGAAACTTTGTTTTCAAATCTTGTGAAACTTTATTGATGGTTTAATATCCAACCGATCTTACTGCATGCACATAGGATGACAAGAGAAAGCCGGATCACAAACACTTTTTTTTTTTTTTTTTTTAAGTTTTGTTTGGTTTTGTTTGAAAGCAGAGTTGTTAAAGCGGATTGGCAGGTTCGCAGCGGTGAGTGGATAATTGACTGAAGGGCGCGCCGTAGGGCCTACGCTGTACACAAGGAGATTGACCTATGGCAGCGGAACTACTGGAAGCGGCTGGCCGCTGTGTGTTTGTTTTTTATTTAAATACAAAAACAGGAAGACCCGTGACAGATACCCCAACTTAGGTTAACTTGTAAACAGGACAACATGGAAAGAGTTCAAACAGAAGTAGTACAAACTGCAATTTTTCGGCTGTGTCACTCTGGCCCTGCTTGGGGGAGGCTGGGGGGCGGGGACCGGAGCTTTGTTCTTCTGGGGGGGCGGGTGAAGAGGGTGGAACCTCCTTTTTTTGCTTCCTTCTGACAAGTGTCCTGGGCCTTGGAGACAGAACTAAAGATATTGGTTTGAGAAAATCCTTGGGGACCGGGAAGAGGAGGAGGGCAGGCTCTCACGGACAGAAAAATTGCAGATTGTTCACACAACACAGTCATGTTTCAAAAAGTACCAAGCTGATGAAAATACCATGATTATCTCTACTCAATGACTGCAATACTTGTAAAATGCTTCTATAAATCCGAATATGATTATCATGTAATTCCATAAAAATTATACATCTGTCTCTAACAGTTGCTCTACTAGGCTAAAACTAAAGCTTCATAGACTGTTTCTAGAACTTAACAACTCCACTGCACAGATGTAAATTTTATACATTTTTTTTTAACTGGTACAAAGAATTTAAGTTTTTATTACTTTCTTTTTTTGGAAAAAAAGAAAAAAATAGAAACAGTGCTTTTTTATCACCTTTTTATTAATGTTATTTTTTTTTCCCTCCCGTAATATAAAAGTCAGCAATGATATCAATAATTTATTATACTGGAAGAAATATAAAAAGAATGCTTGTTGATGGCCTAACTAGCAGTTTTTGCCTAAATAACTAGCGGCTGGTTGAAAAGCTGAATACTGCCAAGTGGAATGGTTTAAAGGGTGGGTTTGCACAGCTTCATTCAACTTCAACTTGGATGCACAAAGTGCTTGGAGAAGCACTCCCTTAACAACATAACCTTTGGCTTGAACTCAATGAGTAACTTAGAACCGCTGACATGAGATTGTTGGTGCAGTGGGTCGTTTGGATTCGTCAGTTACTATTCTGTGTTTCCTTTTAGCCCAAATCCCGGTCCCCATCCCCTAAGACCCTCCCCCACCCACCCTTCCCCGCTCGTAAAATAAAATAAAGCAGATGCAGAAAAAAATGACTATTGTAGTCACTTACACTCTTCCCAGACAGCTGATAACCCCAGTAGCTTAAGATTCAGCATATAGAATTCATTTACATGATATAGCACTCTGGATATGGCCCTAAACCAGTTTTGATTCATAGCTAGTGTCTCTCTAGTTCAACCACAAAAACTCCTACAGCCAGCAACCAAACTACGGAACCTTCGGAAATTAAAGACCCACAATATTAAAATACACAGAACAAAATATCTGAGGTATAAGATAAAAAATGTAATTTTTTTCCTTTTTTTTTTTTTTTTTTTAATTTTTAGAGCTGCTAAAATGACGTACTACTGCGTGTATTGCAATACCCAGGCCTCGGAAAGCTTCCTCTCTCCCCACATTGGAAGGTTTTAATGGTTTTGTCATTTAGTATGGAGCAAAACGGTTGTATCCCCCTCGGTATATACTAGCCTGCAATGAAGAAAGAACGAGACCCACATCATCAGCATGGCTCCTAGTCTTGGCATCAGTCAAGGGTGCAAAAGCATTCTGAAACAAAGCAATTTGAGGGGTGTGTTTTTTACATTTTCCTTTTGCAACACGTGGATCATCAAAAAAGACTAATGTGAAAAATAGACACTCAAAAGCAACCGAAATGGAGGCACCCCCTACCCATCCCAGGTTCATTCTCGGACAGCTATCGGCAGGGCCGGTCCTGACCTCCCCCAGCGTCTCTTTCTAAAGAAGATCCCTGCCAGACCACATTCCGTCGGCCAGTCCCGCTGGAGAGAAGGACTCTGACACAGGCTGGGCAACGGAAGGACATGCCCTGACTCGTTTTGTCGGCTCGTTTGATTCACTAATGCGACATTCTGTCGGCAAAAGCTCAGTCTACACTCGAGAGGCCGAACGTAGACGGCGGATGGGATGCAGCGATTCAACTCTCCTTTCCAACACATTCCTCAAGCGGGCTAGGTGTTGAGGCAGAGTTGCTGAACGCGAAATCAGGATGAAAATTTAAATCAACTGCTTACTTGACTTGGCTCGACACCCTGGATGGGATTTGCTCTTGAGAGGGGAGTTTACAGATGAATTGCTTGATGTAATCGAGCTTGTGCAAAATAATGTTTCCAAATCATGGCTGAATTTCTATGACCAAGCTCCAGTGACTTGTCTGGTCATGGCTCTAGATGGCTATGAGGTGGCACTTAACTGTTTCCTTTTTTCTAAAAGTACGGGCGATTCAAATGAATGCCTATGGGGATTTATTTTTAGGATAAGGACTGGTATTCTTGATCCCAAGCAGAAAACTGCATGCCAAAAGCTTTTTAATGATTGCATACGCTCTCACGTGATGGGCACGTCTTACTGGACTCAAGAGTTTTAGTGCATAGAAGTTTGAACAAGTACAGGCAGATTCACCCCACCCTCACCTCCCATTTTTGCCCTCCCCCCCACCCTTCCCAAAACAAAAACCCAGATTTCCCCACCCCCCCCAAAAAAAAGCAAAAACAAAAGACAACTCTCAAACCCAGCTGATTCCTTCTAATTCCTTATGTACTAGGCACACACACAAAGTGTGCCCCTCTCTCTATTTTCTTTCCTGGGCGACTATGACTTTAAACATGAATTGTAATAGGGGAGGAGAGGCAGTCAGATTCTCAGCTGCCTGACAGCAGAGGCCTGGAAGTGTGCAGCTTAGCTCCTCTGAAGTCTGTGCTGGGGCTGGAACCTTGGGGCTATGTGAATGAGCAGCAAGGGAGGGAAAAAAAAAAGAAAAAAAAAAGTTCTGCATTGACACTGCATTCTGTTAGTGATGGATTTAATTATCAAAATGACTAATTATTCCATTAAGGTAAGTGCTCTGCTAGGTGAGACTTGCAAAATTAGAAATATAATAACTTACATGCACTACATTGCCAAGAAATTAAGACATTTATCAAGTTTACTGGGAGGATTAATGTGGCATTTTAGCTGCTGTTAGCACAAGAGACAAATTCAATTAAGGGAAAGTGAGAGGATGTCAACCGTCAACCCATACTAAGGTCCCAGCTGGGGGAAGGGAAGGGAAGCAGGAAGAAGTGAGGAAGAGGAGGGACTAGTACTCACCATGGCACCAACGCTGTAGGTGGGGGCTGGAGCAAGTGTGTGGTGGTAGGGGTCGGCAGCATAAACTCGTCCGTAACTGAAAGGAAAACACGGGGGAACATTAATCCATAATACGCAATCACAAAGTCGTAATAACAACCATAAAATACAAAAATACCAAGACAGTGCGGAGGGGCCCTGTTTGTCTTCAGAGGTTGGGAACAGGTTCCCATCCACCACATAACATGAGAGAAGGCCCACTGTGTCCCCAGACTTTCTTCCATCCCCTTAACATTGCTGGCGAGATGATAATGCATTTTCCTCTCTCTCGTAGAACCCTTCCTACACGGCTCGCGGAGCTACCACAGAGACTGAGGGAGGCAGAAGAAGAAACTTGAAAGGGTGGTTTGAAGAAGCCCAGGACCCACAAAGGACATGTCTCTTATTCTCAAGAGATACCATCTTTTCTCCTAATTTAGCTGTTCCCAATCAAGCGAGACAAGGTAGGTCACAAAGGGTAAAGCAGCCTAGTCTGCAGTTGGGGTCCAACATCTCACAAGAGAAAATAACAGATGCACTGGAACAGGAGGACCCTTGAAGGCTTTGTAGGACCTTTCCCCCCACATCCCCCACTCAAGAGGTAATCTCATTTGATTTCGATCCTAGCGCCCCAGAACTTCTTCCTCCTCACTCAGGGGTAGGGTTCTGAGAAGGGACCCATTTCAAACCATACTTCTTGCGGATGAGATCTCGTCTGAGTTTTTCTATGCCTCTCTCCCCTCCTCCTCCCTCCATGCCATGCCTTTCAGGACAGGCTTTGGAATAAAAACGAAGGAGAGAGGGATGCCTACTAAATGGGACTGAACGCAGCAATAAATCCGAAATTAAGGTTCAGAGTTTAAGTTACTTGCTCGGGGTCACAGGGCCAAACGGAGTCAGAGCTGATCCTTGAATCTCTCAGGGCAACCCCTATGCTCTTTCCTTGGTGTCTAGCACCCGGACTTGGACGACCTGCCAGATACCTTCTTGGAGACCGTTTGAACATTGCTCTTGCTAATGATCAAAGCTGAGGTGCATGTTAAGCTCGGTTCGGTTCCCCGGAAGAGGAGGCTGAGAGTGGAGACTCTCACGCACAGGCTTTGTTGAGGGGTGCTTTCAAAAGGACGCCAGCCAGGCAGGCAGGGTGGAGAATGAGAAAGCAAGGATGTGGTCTGAGCTGGAGACTAACTTCTACCTGATCCTCTGAGCTGTGCCCCAGACTGGACCTCCCCTGGAGACAGGGACGTTGGTGTTTTCATGCCCAGGGAAGTTCAGCATGAGTTGTGGGCTTCTGTAAGGAACAGACGGTAACTTCTGGCTTGAAAGGACTCTCTCTGGCAGTGGGTGGTTCTCTGAAGGAGGGAGCGGCTGCTCGCCATTAGCAACCCATGCTCATGGCGGCTGGGGGATGCGCGTACCGGCCACTACGTGCCATGTATGTCCCTTATCGATGGCTTGTGACTCTTGGACTTTGCTTGAGGGGACGGAGGAACAAGGCAGGAAGAGATGATTGGTCTGCACTATCAGCCTTTGGCTCACCTCCCATCTCTTAAAGTCTCATTTGCCTGTATTTATACTCCTTTCCTTTCCTGTCTTTCCCTCATTTTCCTTCCCATCTTCTTTTTCACAATTGGAGGATAAGAACGTACTGGATGGGTCTCACTTGGTTGCTCACACCACGGAGTCTGGACAGTGGGAAGAAACCTGGGTGAGACCCAAGAGAGCTTCTTTAACTCTTACGGTCTGAGTTAGACCCCAAATGGAAAAGAAATGTTTGATTATCCTGAGTTCTCATTGGCTGTGTCCTACTCCTAAAGCCTGCTTGCATGTTTCAAAGGGCTCTGAGCGCAGATAGCCTACATGAGGCTTCCTCCTTGAGCACACCGTATTCTCCGGATCCTCCATAGCAGGGGCAGGAATGGGTGATTCTTTTCTGGGCTGACCCTCCAAGGGAAACTAAGGAAGGGCCAACCCCTCTTGCTTTTCATTCTTTGGGACACCCTTGATCGATCTGGCTCAGTCGGAGGGCTTTCAGTTGACAACACTCCCTCTCTCTGGGAGGAGGAGCAGCGGTAAGTCCAAGACGGAGGGTGGGTTAAAACAAGGAGGAAGATGAAAGTTTTCTAGAAATCTTATATTCACAGAGGTCACCCATGAAAGTTGGGCCTCTGCCCACAGAACTAGAAGTAGATGTGGATAGGGGTTAAAGGACATGATCTATGGGTTTGGTGCTGATTTTCATTTTGTGAGAAAAGAGTCTGTCATTGGTCTAGAGAAAAAGGAAACTACTAATAGTATTATTTTAATGTACTCTGACCCAGCAAAGCTGGTCTTATGAACAGGACATAAAATGCAAAGATAAACGGAAAATCCCAGGGAATTTAGTAAATGATGCCAGAGCATCACTTTGATAGTATTCCTTCAAAACGAATATGAAAATGCCCATTTTGAGAAATTTTTTTTTTTTTAGAATTTTTTAGGTTTTACTGTGCCAAAATTTCCTCTTTCGAGGAGATAACATATTGGTAGTCTGAACGTATTCAATGAGGATGTAGCTCCCATCTCTTCCCTCCACATACTTTAACGGTAAATTCTTATTTGCCTGTAACGCTGGGTAGAGCTTCAACCTTCGTGGAAAACCCAAGGTAACAATTCGGCGGTAATCTTTTCCAAGGCAGAAGAAAAATACAGCAGCACTGAACTATTCCTCGTAAATGAGCAGGCTCCTTTTCTCCTCGGGGTGACCTCTACCTTCAGAATCCGATGGTTTTATTATGATTAATAAATTTCATTTCCACAGAGGAAAAGGGACCATGTCAGCTCAAACTGAAAGCAAGGAGGCTTCTTTTCAAATGCTAATTTCTAAACATGCCCTTGTGTGACACTACAATTTAGACACAAGGTTATTAGGGAAGACGTGGATTGGAGCGCTACTCTTCCCACAGAAATGCCAGGCACGTCCGCGACCTAATGTCCTCAGAGCTGGCTAAGCACAGCCCAGAGGAAAACTGGCAATTCCCAGGGACCTCGATGGAAGTGATGGGAAAATGTCTTATGACCGCCACGTTATGAGTGACCTACACATACATCCCCACCATCCACGCCACCCATTCCTTTGGCCAAGTGGACGGTGGTGCAGCCAGGTCATGATGCTTCCGTGTCCCCGCGTGCCATCCATCAGAAATTACAGATGGAATCTGCTATGGGTCTACCTTAGTCCATTCAAGCTATTCCCACCCTAACCTAAGCCACCAGGGTTTGATCAGAACCAAATCCACAACAGCCTGAAGTCTTTTCTCTTTGCTTCTACTCGTGCCTCTTCAAACCACCAGCCACTTGGATCTGCAGCTAACAAATCTACCATCTATCTACTCTCCTATCTCCATTCATCATCTCTCTAGTTAAGTATAAATCTAATCATATCACTTCCCTGCTTAAACTCCTTCAATGGTTTTCCAGTGATCCCAGAATAAACCCCAAACTTGCCTGAGTCGCCCCTGCTCCTCTTTCAATCCTCTCTTACTACCCTCTGCTCCGGGCACACTGGCCGCATCGCTCCTCCGTGAACACATGCAGATTCATTTTCTCCTTCCGGCCTTGGTACTTGTCTGCCCTTCAGGTAAGGTAGCAAGTCTCTGAACAATTCTGTTTACTTCTCTCTCTGCCTGATTACGGACCCCTCCCACCCCTGCCAGGAATGTCAGCCCCACGGAGGCTGGGCCGAGTCTATTTTGTTCGCCTTTTTATCTCCAGCGTCCACCAAAGCAGGGGCGACGGCGCAGCGAACAGAGGGCCGAGCCATTGCCGCTGCGTGAGGGAAGGCAGCGAGAGGAGGAGGAAGCAGGAGAGAAGACACTTACGCCATCTCTAGGGTTCTCTCAGCAGCAGAGATTCTTCGAGATAGGGTTCCTGAAGACGCTAGCTCGGCTGTTCCCAGAGACATTCAAAACCCTTCAAGACGCTCCGAAGGTAAGTTTCTGGGGGCTCTGGGAATACCGAGGGTGTCATTTCACATCACCCCTGAGAGTTCCCAGAACACTGGCCAAGATGCCATCAAGCTCATCAAACCTCTTTAGGGAAAAGCCAACCAAACAAGGAAATAGAAGATAATAGTTTTGCTGGTGACCTCACCATGGCTTGCGGCAGTGTTCTCAAGACCCCACCTTTTTTTTTTTTTTTTTTTTGACCTTAGCAACAAGTGAAAACCAGGAGGCCACCCATGGTGCTGGGGAAAGCACAGGGCATGGGGCAAGAAGATCCAAGGTCAAGTTCTGCCTTTGCAACGTCCTTTCTCGAAGACTAGGTGAGTCGCTCTCTCCGAGCCTCATTTTCCTGGTCGCATGAAGTGGTATTATTGGGTCTGAGCCCTGTCTAATTCGTGAAGTGCATGGAAAGAAACCAGGTATATTTTAAAGTGGAATACAGAGAGGAGATTGCGATGCAGGGGATCTTATGCAGGACTTGCCAAGCCAGGCTCTCACTCCCGCCCAGACTTCTGGTCTGTAGCGGCAAGGGAAAGATTCTCTTCTAACCTGATTGTACGTAGCTCCAGCAGTCAGCTTACAGAGACTTTTGGAGGTAAGCACGATCTACTTTCTGAGTTACAGATGTAGGTAGAAGTGCTAGATTTGAGCTTAAGGTTATGTTGGGACTAAAATGCATAACTATGCTGCCCGTTGAGTGGGACATGAGAACCTGTGTTTGTTCAAGTGCTTTGTCAACTCTCCTGAGAGATGCAAATATTACTTCTTATTACCATTGGAATTTCGTTGAAATAAGCTGGGTGCTAATGAAGTACAGTAGAGCTGTGTTAGGGCCCGGACCAGGATTCCAGCCCGGTGAAGTGATTTTCTTATAGGGACATAGTAAGAACACTAATTTCCCTGTCTGTATTTTACTCTATCTCAATTAAGAGCCTTTAAGCCTCCTCGGGCCTTTATTCTCCCTGTAGCATCACTTCCCCACACCTCCCGTCCCAGAGATAGCTGGGGAAATCCTGAGGGAACAGGAAGGGGAGTGAAAAACCCTCACCCCACAGATGAAGTTCCCAGTGGCGTGTAGGTCTCCTCGACAGCCTGACCGCAGCAAGCAGGCCCAGAGGACTGGGCCCCCAACACACCAAGAAGTGTTGCAGAGTAAGCTTTCAGAAGAGTATGCATTCTGACCGCTGGGGTGTCTACTGTCGTCAGGGGCCAGAGCGCCCTCCTAATTCTATCTAAGAGAGAGTCTGAAAGACAGTTGGGAGAATGAATCCATGCCGGTCACACACGTACGACACAGTATACCAAGGGGGCACCACCATACCATATCCCTGCAGTTCCAACAGCCTGCTATTTGGAGAGCGATGGTTAAGCTAAGGGATGGTCCCTTTCACTTTCCGGGAGGGTCCACTGAGGTCTGGACCCAGGATGGCTCACCCGAGTCTGGGCATCTGAGGCACCCAGTGAGGGGACAAAAGCTAACCTGCCCAGGAAGAGGGGCTCCTCATCCCACTGTGTCACTCTGGTTTCTAGACATTTCCAGATGAAAAACCAAAGGACTTTTAAAAGAAAACCCTTTGGTTTTCACCACTGCTGGTATAATCCCCTGAGAGGCTGTTGCTTTCCCCCCATCCAGAAAGAAAGCATCTGGAACATTGTTCCAGATCAGGCATGCTTTGCATCTGGGAAAATGCTCTGCTCTCGGCAATTCTCAGTGGCTGCAAAGGAGCTACAGTTCATGCTGGTCAGGAAGGGGAAGAAAAAGACGAGGGTAGGTACGTGGGCTTTGGGGGTCCCTCAGCTCTGCCCCAGCTATTGCATTAGTTCCTGCCCTGATGCAACTGCAAATCAATCCATTTTCAAAGATAGAGTGTTATAGGCGTTTATACTTTCCTACTGACCCATCTCCTACTCCTCCCTAAATAAAAATGCAGCAGAACGTAGTAAGATCCCACAGTCCTACTGAAAGAGGTGGAAGACTTCTGACAAACCTCTCAGTGATTCTGGACTGCAGGATCTGACAGGTCCGTTGGCTGTGGGGTTTCTGCGAGCTCAGGATGGAGACAAAATTCCTCATTTCGAAAGATCAAAGGCGGCAGCCCAGAGTATGGGAGGCCACAGGAGGCCTTGCCAATTCCTGGTTTGGGATAGCTTGAGCTATCTTAGAGATGAATGGGCTCTCACTTTCATGCCAATCAGCATCTACCAGACAATCCAGAAGGCTCAGGGTGCAAACCATCCTTTCTCAAATCCTACATCATCACAACTTTCAGGCTGTGTAGTCTGGGTTAGCATAACGTGCACTGGTTTGAGAAGATCTTAGGATGGAAATGGTTAATAATGGCCAAGATTTGGGGCAAATCTTCCAGGGTCATTCACAGCAAAGACAGGGAGTTCCTCTCTCTCCACCACCAAGAGACACAAACAACTGGGGCCCGTCTGTTTCATCTCAACAGGAAGAAATAAGAGGATTCACAGGACCTCAGGCCACAAATCCTGGATTGCCACAATAGGGGAAAATCTTGGAACTATCAGGATGGGAACAACTTGAATGTATTGGGAAAGAATTCAGAGAGAGGAGTTAGAAGTTGTTGTTCCTGTTCACTTTCCTATGGAGAGTCTACTGCGGTCTGATTGCTCAGTGAACGTATTCTCTAAGGAAACACTCCTCTCTGATTACTCTAGCCTCTCCTAGCTTTAGTCTAGATCATGACATTTGTAGACCATGCATTTGTATGTATTTGTAGACCATGGTGGTGGGGGGGTGGGAGGATGACCAAGCTTAATTCTAAAAGCTTCTCAAGATACATGGAAGAGGAACTCAACCAGTCCCAAACTGAAAACATCTATAAAACCACTTCAAATGTAGTAAAATTTCCCCCAAAACGCCCAAGTAGCAATGGAAGAAATTCTCCAAGCGAACTACATGAAGTCATCTCAACTTGACTCTGACATTTCTGAATGCTATTGTTGCTCACCTCCTTAGCCTGGATTTGAAATGATTACCTTCACCACTTAATCCATGTTTCAGCCTCCTGTTCTCTTTGCTCAGAACCAGTGGGGAAAGCATCTTCTGGATTCTCTAGGTCCTAACTAGGAAGCCGAAGACTTTGCCCATCCAAACTGTCAGACATCTGAGCTAAGTTCACTTGTAACACGTGTAACATCTAGGAGAAACGGACCCTACCAGCCCTGGCAAATCAGATGGCATCGGCCATACCGTACCCATTCCGTGCAATTCAAAACCTCTTCCAATTCTGAATCCCTAACAGAACAGGTTGGAGAGAAAACCTTCATTCCGGATTCATCAGAGTAATAGCCCCTGCCCAGGAGCTGCGAAGACACAGTGAGTCCTGCTTTTGGCCGTAGTTCCTTCACTCTGGAATGCCTCCTCCAATGAAAGACCCATCCACGGCCGCGCTCTCTTTAATGCCACGCTCAAGGCCATCCTTCTCTTACAAAGGCTGTTACACCTTCTTAGTGATTTTGGTAGAGCAGTTGTCAGGACACAAAGAAATCCCCATCATGCTTTGAAATCAATGTGGCCCCCAGCTAGGGTTCAGTCTACTGGGGGAAGCACAAAGAGTAATCTCAGAAAGTTTATCTCCTCTTTAAGCCACTTCCTCCATCTGTGAATGGAGGTAATGGTGGTGCCTACTGCTGGATAAGGCCTTCTCTCTCTCTATCCCAGGTGGGGTCCCAACACTAAATCCCATTGAGTGCATCTGCCGGTCCTCATGCCCTATGTAAGCCAATCAAAGATTCTGAGAGCTTAACGAGCAGGCGCACAACACACGCTAACTACACCCTCACTTGGAGGCAAAATTAAAACACAAAGTCATGATACGCTGCCAAAATCCAGATTATCTGTCACAGTATTTTAATGACAGGTGAGTATCCTTCGCCTCTAAGACACCAGTTCTTGGGGCACACAAACCCTTTCAATACTCATTTGAGCAAAATGCATGAAAATCTGACTGGAACGGTACTGTCCAATAAAAATATAATGGGCCAAAGATGAGCCATTTTAAGTTTTATAGTAGCCACATTAAAAAAGTGAAAGGAGGGGCAATTCTTTTTTATAATGTAATCCAACATATTAAACTATTACCGTCCCAATGTGTAATCAACTTAAAGATTATTAATGAATATTTTACATAATTTTTGTACTAAGGTTTCAAAATCTGGTATGTATTTTATACTTACAGCTCATCTCAATCTGGACCAGCCACGTTTCAAGGACCCTGTAGCCAGCTGTGGTTATTGGCCACCACACTGCAAAGCACAACTCCAGGAAAACCTGTCCTGTGTTCTCCTTACCACTGAAAGGGGCGAGATTCCTGACTGATCAGCTCTGTAGTTCCTAAAGAATTAGGAATAACCTGGGAGAACTTGTAAGAATGCAGATTTCCAGGCTCCCTCTCCAGACCTATATCAGAATCTCTGGGGCAGGGACCCGGGAGGAGGAAATGGGTTCTCCACTTTTAATAACTGCTGTTCTATTTCTTTTATTCAAATTCTGCGCTGATACAGCACTCCTCACTCAGGCTAATTCAGAGCTATCTGGATATCTGATAGAGACATTTTTATATGGTATCACTATTGCCTATAACATGCTTCGAACTATACCTAGTGCACAACAAGCTCTCAATAAATGTTACAATTATTTTTACTAAGTCCCTTTGTTTATATGTTCCCTGAACACCCTGCTCTCTATTATAATACACATCACATTTTATTGGACACAGACCAATTAACTACAAATCAATTTGCTGCGTGATGACTTTGCTGAATAATCAAGTAACCAAAATGTAAGGAAGACAAATAGATAAAGTTTGCTGAAGGATCAATTAGGGGAAGGGCCTATTTCGAAACTTCTAAACGTCGTCTGAGGCTGGGTGGCTATGCGAGTGTGTGTGCACCTACGTGTGCACGTTGGGCGGGGATGGAAGAGGGTGATAAAACCCCATGTGGCCATGACCTTGCTTCTAATAATTACTTCAGCAAGTATATAGCAGCCCATTCACAGGGATGGTTTTAATGGCTTTGGCCATTCATTTGGCCAAGGCTTTTTCACAGATCCCCACCCTTACCTAGTGTCCAGTACTCCTAAAGGACTCGGAGCGTGTTCCCAGGTTGGTTTCTCAGGCCTCCAAGATGGCGCCTGGCCCAGTGGAGGAGGCGAGACTTGCTGCCAGACAGACACCCAGCCTCCACCTGTACCCCATAACCACACAAGCATGCATACACACTCTTCTTGAGCAGGGGGCAGCTGGAATTCAGCAGCCAAAACAACCAGTTCAAAGTTTCTAGTAGTTTTTAGGGAATGGACTATCCTGTTAGTTGATTTTCAGCCATTAATTTTCAGCAAAAGAAAGATTTTTGGAGAACTGACCCAGAACACACAATGCTTATTTAACCCTATCTCCCGGAATACGCAGACTGCCCCCCGGCAAGGCAGCTGCTCCCTTCAGCACCCTGTCCCTGCACCTAGACTGGTCCCCAGCTCGGCAGAGTACTCAACACACACCTGCTGCACGAAGGGGATGCGCCGAGTCACATAAACACCCAGTGGAATAGCCATTTGGGGAGCTAAGTTCCCTTAGGGCCCCCCAACATTTTAACTATGCTCCCCAACTCACAAATACTAGTTTTTCAGGAGTGAGATAGCACAACTCAAGAGAGCAGGGGAATTCCACTGAGAGGCAAAGGTCAACGTTCCAATACAAGGAGCACGTGGGGGCAGTGGGGTCTAGTGGAAAGAACTTTGTCCATTGGGATTTGGGGAAAGTTACCCAAGTTCTCTAGACCTGAGCAATTTTTTTTTTTTTTAACCTCCAAGGAGGAGGGTAAACCTACCTCACCAAGCTGATGTGAGAAATCATATGTGCACATATGTACACACACACACACGCACGCGGGTACCCATGTATACATACAATTTATCATGCTTGTTCGTGCACAGAATTTGCTCAAAGACGACAGGAAGTTATCATCGCACCCTGGAGAATTCAGCGAAGCCCGTTTGAGGGACACGGACTGAGGGATGGAGGGCTCCCTCTTCGTGGCGACAAGAAGTCTTAGCACTCGGTGGAAATAACGCACCGTTGGAGCAAGAGGGAGAGCGTGGACGTTTAACACGGACCGAACTTCTTCTGCTTCTAATCTGTTGGCCGGTCCTGCTTGTTCTCTGTTCGAAATACAGCCCAAGGCCAACCACTTTTTGGCTCTTTTGCCACCATGGTCCTAACCCAGGTCTCCGCCACCCTCCCTCCCTCCCCTCTCCCCACCTCCCCCTGCCCCCGGATGGCTGCAAGAGACTCCCAACTAGTGCTCCTCCTCCTGCTCTCGTCCCTTGGCGATCTGTTCTCCACAATGCCGTCTAACTCATGATTCAAATGATAAGGCAGATCACAGCTGACCCTCTAAGGCCTTCCTACCACACTTAAATCTCGAGTGGTTTCGAATTCTCCAAGTCCTAATTTGTTCTTAGCCCTAGTGGTCTTCCTGATTTGATCTCCAAAACTCTTCCTTGTATTCAGATGCCGCGGCCTCACTGCACATCCTGCTGAGCCTGGCTGGCCACCTCAGGCTTGCCTCAACCCCATGTTCTTTGCACTTGCTGCGTATTCAGCCTGAGACGCTTATGATGCCACCGTGACGTACCTGGATCGCATCCTCACTTGATTCAGGTCCCTGCTCAAATGTCACCCCCTCAGAGAGGTCCTCTCTGCTCACTGAACCTAAAGTAACACTGCATCCGAGTTTCTATCTGGCTCTCTGCTCTTTGAGTCATGATAGCTGTTGTACAATTTGCCATGCAAGTATATCACATGCCTTTGTACCTACACGTCGGGCGTCTGGTGTCAGCTAGAAAGGAGGCTCTTTGAAGGAAGGGCTTCTCCTGGCTTAAGGCCATGTCTTGAGGGCTCAGAACACTTGCAGATACACAGTGATGACTCACTACATATTAAGGAACTGACCCGAATTCCCAGCTGTTCTGCCAAACTAACAAACTTGCTCTGCGACCTTCATAAGACCCATATTCTCCTTCTACTACAATCACTAGCCAGTCCGGGAAAAGCTCCAGTGAGTCACAATGGCGGGGAGCCCTCGAGTCTAAGAAGGGAAAATCCTCTTCCTGCCATCTCTTGCAGGATCCAACTCATGAAAGGTTCTTGATGTTACAGGAGGAGAAGCTGAGTGTTGGACACATGCACGCTGGGGGTTCAGGGCTGCTGTCAAAAGGCCAGCTGCCAGCGTCCCCCCCCCCCCCCCCCATGAGTACTTGTCCTCCAGGAGCAACCAAACCAACACCAAAACCAAACAAGGAATACCACTGCTGGAGACCCTGAACAAGAAAACATACCAGTCTCACAAACCGCACACGCGAGCAAGAAAAGTTTCTCCTAACGTGGCTAGCAAAAGCAGAAGTGACATGTTGGCATCCTCTCCAAAAGACCCAAGTAAGAATCGGCACTTTCCCTTTGGGGACAGGAAGAAAACCCCTTCAGTGCCGCAGATCCTACGGCGTCGCGATCTTCATCTCACCATCTTTACCCTGAGCCTCCGACAAAACCGGCCAGCCCTGCCCGAGAGGCAGCTGTGTACGAATAACACGTCTGTATAAGAATTTCAGTTATTAAATCCATTGAGCCCTCCAAACTGAGCTTTTAAGTGTCTTGCTGATTTCTTTCTTCATTGAGAAAACACTGCAATCCCGGAGATAGCAGGATTCAGGAGACCTGCCCTGAGGAGTGTTGTTCTGCACGCGGGGATGGTTTTGTTAGTTAGAATAGGGGTGCCCCGGGTTCTCCCAGCACAGGGGAGACGAAGCGCTCAGAGATTTCGTCGAAACCATGAATCACAACCTCTGGTGACCGACCAGTTCTGATTTTCCATATTCACTCTATGAGGAGGGAGGACTGGCTGGGAGATAATTTGAAATTTGATTGATACGGGTGTCTCTTTTTTCATGCTTGGTTCAAAATTCAGAGTTCAAATTGAACCTTATGAAGCATACGACATATTTTTAATATGGCCATCAAAGCAACTGGGATATCTCTCTCAATATGAAATCTGATCAATAGCAATTCATTAAGAATTTACTGAGCAGCCACAAATCTGATGTATTAGTATGCCCCTCAATCTGATAAGGTAGGTGAAAACACTTGCTCTACCCAGGCCAACTTTCATTCTCTGTGGCCTCTTTCAGGAATAGTGTGTGTGGACCACTTGCTTACAAGGCAAAGTCTGTTAAGTCACAGGATGAAATCAATGTCTACCTCTTAAAGCTGCAACTTTGCAGTGTTTGATCTAGGATATCAAAATATAACCTAAGATACACCGGGACGTGCGTACATTTTAGACAGGAGAGGTGCAGGTGGTGGAAGTCAGCATATCCACAGATGGCATCCAGTAACATTTTAAACCAACATCCCTCCCCACCGCAGTCAGTTACCCCTCCAGAAACATGCTCCCTTTCCAAGGTTCTGAAGACGTCAACTGTCTCTCGCACCCCAGGAACACTCCCCGCCACCCCCAGCTATGCGAATATCCATCCTCCACTATTACATATTAGTGAAGTGTTAAGATGTCACCAACTCTCACAGGGAGAAACCGATGTTTCAGGCCAGGGGTTGAGGGAGGAAAATAGGGGAGCCCTTATCCAAGGGGTTTTATAGAAATGGAGTAAGCTATCGCTTTAAAATACGAGCATGAGACCCTCCTGAACTTCCGAGGTAAGAGTTTCAGCCATTAAAAATATGGAGACCGAGTCTATCATTGAAACTTTTAGAACAGACAGGCCTGGCGACATGTTTCTAGCAGTCTGTCCTTCCTTTAGTTCCTTTTCACCAAAGACTGTAAGTAGGGATTGCAGCGTTAGCAAACAAGCCTTCATTTACTGCTCCATTGATAAAATGCGACTGGTAGCAGATGAAGTTCTAGCTGCAAGGCTCTGTGGGATGTAGGGTTTTCAAGGTCAGGTCATACCCAACTACATCTTCATGAGCTGTACGGTCCTCCCTTGTTGGCTAGAAGCAACATACTGGTAAGATTCCCTAGTAATTGTTTTGGCCAAAGTTTAGGCTTAAAAGAAAAAAAACAAAAAACAAAAAACAAAACCAAACCCAAACCCAAACCCAAAACCAAACAAAAGCAAAACCAAACCAAAAACCCCGAATCTGGTAGCACTCACCTATCTTGACATTTAACCAAGTAATTCCATGCTAATGAAAGTCCAAACATAACTGTTCTGAACCCCATCAAAGCAGAAAGACAGGCATTATTTTGACAGACACATCATGCAACTTGGTAGTTTCCATTTGCCAATGCCCTGATTCCAAAAGCAGAAGACTTTGTCTCTCTAAATCCTGCTACTTGTAATAGGTTTTAAAAGAAAGGAGACAGAGGATCTTCGATTAATAGAATGAGGATCCCCTTCTCACGAGACAGAGATAATTATAGTCCCCAATGCCTCTCTCTGGCTTTCTGGATTCAGTCTTTCATAACCAGTATTCAGTAAAGATCCCAAATAATTCACATATACAAAAATATGTCAAAAACATACAAGTCACACGTCTGTGTCCTTAATCTCCCGTTCGGCATTTTAAGAGAACTGCTTATACCATAAGATTGTATTGTGGCTTCATTCAACATAGTTATACTTTTCTAGATCATGTATTATTAAAACTGGAAATAAAATATCCAAGTTAGCAAAATGCCTAGTATCTTTTCAGACAGTAGAGCCTAAAGGCTTCAGCTATACTCCAAAGATATACGGACTTTGTTTTTGTTTTTTTGTTTTTGTTTTTTTAAAACTCAACTTTCTAGAGTGACCAACTGCAGCATGTGAAGGAAAAAAAAAAAAGAGAGAGAGAGAGAGAGAGAGAATACTGAGCTTTGGATGGATGCATCAAGAAGTAGCAATGTTTGTTACCTGCAGAGGTGTTACAAGAAATTTCATCTGCTGCAACGAAGACGAACTGATTTCTGGAAGAGAAGATAAAATTCACAATACTGCTCGCTCAGGGGGAAATGTGCTCTCTGCCAACTGGGTGGATGTATTCAGAGGCGGGGAGGGAGGGGTGCTTCTTTTGAATGGAAGTTGCAAGGAAATGTGTGGATACATCTCGGACCTCGAGAGTTTAGAAAGATCATGAAACAGGCATGCGGGGACCTTGCCAACGGAATCATGGTGATGTCGGAATGGAGGCCACGTACACACTGTTGCACCATCATATTAATACTGAGTGTTACACGAACTTCATGCCAGGGGATGTTCCTAGGGCTAGGGTGATTCAAATGGTGACTGGATTTCTGCGCTGAACCGAGACAACATTTAAAGAAAACACGGACTGTATGTTGGGGGAACGGGATACTAGCTATGAAAATCGTAACATTCCAGACTTTACTATTGTGGTATAATATAAAAAAATTACTTTAAAAGAAAAGAAAAAGAAATGCTGTCATTTCAGAAGAGAATGTTATATGGTATCATGTTATGGATAATAATTTCCTCACCAAACTAGGCTGGCTGCATAAAGAAGGTAAGAGCACTCATCTCTTGGAATGAATCCTGTCTTACCAAATTATTTTTAATGATGCAGTATTTAAGAGAAAATTAAAATGGAAAATGCTATTTTACTTTGATTTAGTAAATCCGGAAGGATGATAAAACTCTCTTAAGATGTTTCCAACTGTGGCATTTGCACAATGAAATGTGTTCTAATTCAGACGTACTGTTTATTTCTCTAGAAATAAGAACGTCTGTGGGAGGCAGATTATAAAAATGCCCCCAATGAGATTGGCTAGGCTCTTAAATGCCTCAAAAGCGGCCATATAGAGTCTTCTGGTTCCCATTTGTTAGATTTTACTGTGCATATGAATCATTAAGAAGCAAGATAAATGCATTTTTGGGGTCTTAGTTTGACTGGTCTTGTTCAAAGGTTTTAATGCTTCCAAAAGTATCTAGTGACTGAGCATTTCTTAAAACATCTTAAGAAACTTTTACCATTGCAAGAGGTACACCCTAGAATATAAATAGAGCCACTGTTGGAAAATTCACTGGAATTTGCCGTCCAGTTGAAAATTCTAGCCATCTCCACACCAGTGAAACCTAAACAAAATTATACATGCTCTGAGAATAACATTCTGTATGTTTCTCTTCCACATAACAAAGGTCACAGCCAAGTTCACTTATCTCCTCTCTTAAAAGACTAAAAGTTAGTGTCCCTGGATTTTTGCTGTCTTTTTGCTTGGACACAGACTTTTTGAGCCCCACCAATATCTGGCTTCAAATTCCTGAGGTCTGAGGAGCAGTACAATTCATATCCCTGAGAAGGAAGATGTTTGGGTTGAATATTTGTTTTGACTTGTTTACTTTTGACTTACTCAAGGGGCAGTAAGATATGGACACCTCCAATCACATGTATGCGATTCTTGGGTGGGCCAAATAAGCACCTGGCAGGATTTCTGTTCTATAGTATGCCCACCAGAAGAACATTTACCATAACCAAGAGTGGCCACCTGGTTTATCCAGAAGGGCAGGCTCTTTGTTATAGCCATTCTCCTATTTATGGGGCAGGCCTCATTAGTTAAGTGGTTCTATCCAGTTCAGACCCTAGAATCCTAGAAGACTCTACCACCTTGCATCCCACTTCTGCATTTTCCCTAAGGAACTGTCCCGCCTGCTAGACATTAGGAAAACCATGAGAGGCAACCAACAGATAGAAAACAATGATTGAATGAACATGGAAAACCTTTACGAATGCAACCTACAAGCCTGTTTCTAAAGACACTAGACCTTTTTCTTTAATTGTACCAGAATTTTAGGAAATGTGATAGTTGTCCTTCACAGCGCTCTTCCTTGGGACATGATACACTAACTCTGAAAAATAACCATTCCCTTCTTATTCCTCTCTCTCTTAGGTAACCTATATATTTTGAATTTTCTTAGAGTATCTTTGATTCCTGAGCAAATTTCTCAACAAAGGGGGTGACTCAAATAGTTGGCTCAGAAGACGGCCAACTATCAAATCAAATCTATGTCAAAGCATAAAGTTATCACCAAGAGGGATATTGCAGGGGATTAGCCAGGGACTCTGCAACAGTGCCAATGGGGAATTATTACAAAGTATTTGCAAAAAATAGTAGCTCTTTAGATGTATCAATTCTATACAGATTTTTTTTTTTTTCTTTTAATTCCACGCAAAGAGTCCTACAACATCCAGGAAGATTTCCCTAACATTTCAGCAAACTGCCTTTCTATGGAGTTCATTAATTCCATGGAGTCAACCTGTATGATCAGCCTCTCCCCCCACTCCCCCTGCCACTATGCTACCCTTTAACCAACTGATTATGAGTACAATGAATAGGAAATGCCTGCAAATAATAGCCTGGGGAGGGGTGTCAAGCCAACGTGGCCCACATGTGAGGCCAACAGAGGAATCTGGGTAGAGTTATAAGGGACATTATGTTATGCCATTTTTATATATGGTCTGTTTCTCCCCACTTGACCTTTAAGACAAATGATCTACCTTAGCCCATAAATGGATCATATGTGACCCTCTCTGTGGAATCATTTACCCCAAATGACCAGAGAGAGGTATGATCAAAGAGATTAAGGATGAAGCTGGGAAGTCAGCTCTCCCCAGGCAAGGTCAGGACAAACTGAATGCACTCTGGACAGTGGGCTCACCTCTCAAAGCAGAGAGGCTGGCACTGGGCCTGACCCCTTATGCCAATCCTAGTCTGCTCTGCACTCTCAACAAAGACACAAGAATTTAAACTTCAAAAGCAGTTGCCCTTGACTTACAGCAAACTGGTTATAGATGATAAAGCCTGGCCAAGTAGTTCTCAGCCATGGCTTCACTGGTAAAAACACCTGGTGACCTTCTAAAATTCCCAGTGACCAGGCTGCACCTAAATCAGTTAAAAGGGAATCTCTGTGAGTGGGTCTCGGGCACTAGTAGTTCCTAAAGAGCTCCAGGGGACAAGGTTGAGGGCCACTTGCCTAAGCTGAATGGTTCTCCCAAGGCTGCTCCCTACGCTTACAAGGAGAGGTTAAAATACTGTGAATGCTGACGCCCTTCTCCTGTGCTCCTAGCCTAACTGGTGTGGGGCAAGGTATAGAATGAGGCGGCTTCGGAGAGGCGCGGTACCTGATTCTTGCATCCGCCACAGCCGAGAAGCACTGGGTATGGCACAAATGCCAAGTGGAAAGGGAGCTGAATTGCTGAATCTCTGGAAGCTTTTGCTTCTTTTTGCAGCTTCCATTTTGCCACCCACCGTGCTAGCCTCTCAGGCAACCGAACTGTGAGGCTGCTGAGGATGCGACCACAAACACACCATACGTGGCTCAGGAACGGTCCCTTCTAGTTTCGGGAGGCCTTCTGAGAGAATGGACATTAAACCTCATTTTTGAAAGCGAGGCTGGTCTACGGTGGCCGTGCTGTCATGCTCTCTGTATCTGCTTCCTCCCCTGTCCCTCTTCTTTAAGCACCTCCCATGGAAAACTCAAGATCTTTGCTGGGTCTTCCCACTTTCCTTCTGAGTCTCTCTCTTATTCTCTTTACCATTTTTTTCCACCTGAATTTTTTTTTTCTATTTTAGAGCCCTCCCTCTACTGCAGAATCTCTCAAACGTCCCTGAAGACAAGAATTAGCTAGAGTGCTTGTTAAAAATCTATAGGTGTCTGGGTTTCGGCCCTGACTGCCTGAATCAGAACTTCCAGGAGGGAAGTCTGATCATCTGTACATTTGGCAAGAACCCAGGCCTGGTTCCTGACCAGCTCTGGGGGCGCCAGTCACACTGTCCTAAGTGGCTAGTGCTCCTGAAGAGAATCATGGTCCCAGGTAATTCATACCATGGGGAAATTTGGGAACATTGCTGAGAAATTTCCTGCAAGTTCATTCCCATTTTCATTTCAGAGACTCAACTTTTCCCAGGAAGACTGTTTGACAGGGGGAGGCTTTGTGGGAGGAGGGAGGATGGCAAATTTAAGAAAAATAATGAAATGGTTGATTACAGAGCACAAGGGAGAAGGCTATATTTGTCTTGAGTCTTTGCAATGTTGATGTCAAAGAGCCACTGCCCTGATGTCGATGGAGTGTTGATCTATGACAGGTGAAGGCCAAACCTTGTATCTATCATTAAATGATTTAATCCTCCTGACCACCCCTCTTCCTATCCCAGTCTTTATAGACGAGGAGGCAGAGGGATAGCAGGTCAAGGAGCACGCACAAGCTGGTAAGTGGGGGAGGTCAACCATGGTTGGGTTGGCTCAAGACCCGACTCTTGTTCACTCGCTAAGACTGGGCTCAGGGGCGCCCACGCAGGGGTACTGAGTCAGCAGTGGACGGTCACGTTTCTACAGAGGGATTTCCTGATACGGTTCTGAACCTTCTATTCCTCCCAGACAAAATAATACAGTATTTGGATTCCCCTTCGAGTAGGATGTTAATAGAGGCTTGAGAGAGATAATTATATCCTGCTTTAACAACTTGGGATGTGGAATGGCACGGGCCATGGTCTTTCTCCCTTTTCATTCTATTACCAGACTTCATTATGTTTTACGATGGTTTTCGTAGACCAACCATCTAGACTCTGAATCTGACTCAGCTGGTGGTACATTTAAAGTAGGCCTGTGACCTGCCATGTCATCCTTATATCCCACTTTTCTTCTTAGGCTAAGTCTCATCTCTGCAATTTTCTTTCTTCTAAAAAGTACCCACGGCTGAATTCTAAGAGACAAATTAAAAGAGTAGCCAGCCAGTATCGCTGGAGGGAATGTGAGACGCTGGATATCAAGATAGAGTAAAACTTGTGGTACCAGGCAGGGGCAGGGGGAGGACAGACCGGAAATGTTCTCCCATCGGAGAGCACCAGTTTTGAGTTTCACTGTTAAATATTCTAGCGGCTTCTCATTCTGTGGCCTCTTAACTTTCTTACGTCACTATTGTTACACAAACCTCAGGGTGGATATCACTCATGGCAAGTTTCTTCTTGTGCCCAATGTTATGAGTATTGAAGCTAGCACGCGTGTGTGCACACGCACATACATACACACACACACACCCCAATATGTGATTAATACCCTCCAAAGCTAGCTAGTAAAAAAATCCCCAGAGCCTTAGAAGTTGTTCTTCTGGTCTGGCAGGTGGCAGTCAAGATGCCCCAAGATGACACTGGCACAAAATTAAATTAATCCTATCTGGAGGTTCTGGGGCACCTGTTGGTTATAAGGCAGAGTTTCTCAACCCTGACTGCCTATTACGAATCAGCTACTATATATGTATATACATACATATATATACATATATATTTAAGTGAAATACTAATGACCGGTCCATTTCCCAGTTTTTAAGTCTGAATCTTCTAGAGTGGTTCCCAGGCCTGGGTATTCCCAAGAAACCACTTTGGTGATCCTAATGCATCAGCCAGCACTGAGAACTCACATTTGACTGTGTATTTCTTTGAACTTATGTGCCTACCTCTGCAGGAAAGAGAGCTGTGTCGTCTGGTTTTTCAATTAAACTGCACTAGTGTTGACTGCCATGGTTTTTAATTATTAATATTTTAATTTTGGAAAATTGTATAATTATATATATTATTTAATATATTACTTCTACTTATTAATTTTTTACAACTGTGTTTACCAGGATGCTTCCCTTTAGACATGGGGGATTAGGGCAGAAATGCACACTAATCGGGGATTCTTGTGGTTCATGTAAAGAAGTTGCTGGAAGGGTCCTAGGGAATCCTGCCATGAATGTTTTCTTGATAGTTAAATGTAGCATGCAGAAATAAGGTGCTTCTATTAAAATTGTTCTTGCTGGCTTTACGACATAGTTTACTGATCTTGTTCATTCGATCCTCAGATGGTGAGAGAGGGTCTGCTGCCTGCCAGGCACCCAGCTACACCACAGGGATAGGACGTTGTGGTCCTGCCCTTTAAATCACTGTGAAACATCTAGACTGGGCTGCCTGGAAGCTCATAACCTAATTTATATTTTAGTTTTACTGCCTAGAAAGCGAGACTGACTTACTCGGGGACAGTATTTTAATTCCCTACCCCCTCCCTACTCAGTTCTAAAACTCGAGAATTAGAAAAAGCCCATTCAAATTGATATTTCCCCCTGCCCTGTGGTTATTTCTAGTATTTTAGTTTTGAATTATGTGTACCTTGAGAGGCTGTGGCAGACTATAGGATGAGATGGGGTGTAAACAAACCGGCAGGCAAATGAACTCTAGAAGCCTCTGAGCGAGCCTCTCCTGATCCTTTTTATCTTACATCCTTTAACATATGTGTAAAATCATTTCATGCAGCCTCAGTTGCTATTCCTAAAATTGTGTATATTAAAAAAAAAAAAAATAAGTTTAACTGAGAAAGGAGAGAAGTGCTCCGAATCTATCCCTGATTTGGATATTTGAATATTTCTATCCAAAACTTCTGCATTTCAGGAATTCAAATCCAAGCCCACCTCCACTCCATGGAAGCTCTGAGAGCCGTCCACATCTGTAATTTTCGTTTTTCCAACCTTGAACAGTCTCCATGGTTCCTACTACCTTTTTGTCTCAGCTAAAAACAGAATTAATGGTGAATCTGGAAGCCCTGCCCTCTCGCCTTCCTGGGCCTCAGTTTCTTCATCTGGAAAATGGGAACAAACATAGCATAAGGTACCTCAGTTTTTTTTTCTCTTTTAGTACTTTGATGAGAACATGAATGTGAAAGGACTTTATCTGGGGGGAAATTGCCATTTATTTTTTCGGCTGTGAGTACTCATGAAGGATAGTCATCTTCTCTCCCCAGAGAGAGAAGGCATTTGTGTTCTTAAGCACTGGACTTGCAGGGTTTTAGGCCAAGAGGGGGAGAGTCAAGAGTCTTTCTGACGTTACAGGTCCTATTGAAAGGAGGCGGGGGCCTCCCGGAAGACAAAATCCTACCTCGGCTTTGGTTGGGCAGGGCGAAGAGGGGCACAGAGGAGCCCCTCAGGAGAACGGGTTTCTGATGCAGTTAGAAATGGGTCTGGCCAGCTCTAGGAACAGCTACTTGTGATCTCTTGGGGAAGCAGCTCTTGTACGGGGGAAAGGAATCCCGGGCTTGTGGAGGTCCGCAGGGATGGGGGGACGTGGGGAGCACGGGGTGTCCAGGCTGAGGCTCTAGAGGTCACACTGAGAAGGTCTGTGCCCATCTATGAGTTACAGGCAAAACAAAGTTCGCATGATGGTGGAAAGGTCCAGAACCTTACAGATCCCCAGGGGATTCCGATAACCCACAACCTTGGGAAAAGAGGAACATAGGCAGATTTGGTTTGACATTTTGAAAAGTAATTCTCTGTCGGGCACCTGCTCGTCCGGAGATCTACAGCAGTGGAGGTACGGGGGCTGGCTTTACGCGGAGAGAACGGGTCATTTTCCTAGGAGGATCCCTGAGTCCTCCACAGACAGGAAAACGCAGCCCGCACGGGAAGACAGGCTGTTTGACCTCATGATTCCCAGTTGCTCCTTCCTTCAGAATTTTTTTTTCCCCCAACTATTTTTCTTCCAGTTTTACTGAGGTAAGGTCTACAAGTAAAAACTGAATACAGTTGGGTTGCACAATGTGTTTTTTTGGAGCTGTATAAAGTGATAATATACATATACATTGTGAAATGATCACCACAATCAAGGTAATTAACATATCCGTCACTTCATACAGTTATCTTTCTTTGTGGGTGGTGAGAACACTTAAGTTCTACTCTCAGCAAATTCCAAGTATCCCTACTTTTAAACTTCTACAACAGAAGTCAACATTTAAAAACCAAACCAAACAAATAAAACCCATCTATGATTTAAAAAAAAACACCAAACTGATTCTAAGCCAGAAAACCTGCTTACACAGGAGCAAAACAGAATATGCCCATAGTTTAGTGATGCTGATAATAATAATAGTAACAATAATATTATCCTGTCATTTAGTGTCAGGTTACTCAAGGAGCTTTCTTCTCATGACCACCATTAATTCAATCACAACCCAATGAGGCAGGCATCACTCATTAGCCCCACTTTAAAGGTGAGGTGGTTGGGGATCAAGTAGGTCAGTTAGCTTGCCTGTATTACCTCTGTAGTACATAATTTTGCCTAAATCTAAATCTCTGATCATATTCTATAGATGAACAGCAGATATTTTTTGATGCATGCATCAAAGTAGGTAGAGTGATTATAAAAGACTTTGCCTCAAATCTGGACCAGAGCAATGATAGGTTGTGGGCAGCTGAGTGAGGCACAGGTCCCCAGAATGTGAGTGTTATGGGGGTCCTAGAGATTGCCTAGTCTAAACATGACATGCTTTTAAGTGGATTTAATTTTATTTGCTTGCTCTTGCCTGTATATAGTCAGTGCTTTCAAATAATACCATATGCTCGAAAATATCTGTCAATCAACAGTTGAGTTAGAGAACCCTATGAATTTTCACCACCTCCTTTAGTTTATGAAGTAATGTTCGGTTTCCTCTCCTTCTGACTGTAATTGGTATTATGGTCTTCATTTAGCAGATGCAAAAACTGAGGCTCAGGAAAGCTAAGACAAACCAGATGGGACTTTTCCAGAGAATAAATACTAGCATGATATAAATAAATATCAATAAATACAGAAAATACTAGCATGAAATCACTCTCATTACCCCTTGATCTTTGGGGAAAAGAAAATGATCAATGGTGGCCCTAGATGAGTTGAGGGGGGATGTTCCCATACGACAGATTGCGAGGGACCCCCACCCATTGAAGGTTCTTACTTTCTCACTGAGGAAGGGAAAGTAGAGAGATGACTAGAAATCACCAATTTGCTAAGACAAATTCTCCTACACTCTGCAAGGTTTGTGGAGTGTCAACATTATTTACTGAATATCGGGGTAAGATTGAATCTGCCTTCCACGGTGGTGCTTCTCAGATGTCATACACACTGCCCAGGGGTCTCGAAGGTGTAGATTCTGATACACCAGGACTGGGGCGGGCTTGAGATTCTGCATTGCTCACAAGCTCCCAGGGAGGTCAACTCAGTTGGTCTGGGAACCGTGCTTTGCAGAGCAAGTCTCTCACGACCCTCACAATGAACCACCCCGATCTTGAAATTTCAGAACAGACTCAGGCAATCACTCTGTCCCTGTCCTTTGTTTGTTCTAAGTTTGAGATGGAGAAATTGAAGAAAATAATACAAAGAACAGCAGAGAAATGATCCATCATTCTGGGAAAGCTGTGGGGCTGACAGGGTCCAGGACACGGGTTTAACATGCCCCCACGCCCATCCTCTGAGCTCAAAGTCCACTAGCTCAAAGTAGCCTGCACACCCTCTCACTATGCAGAAATGGGGAGGAAAATAAGGTCCTCATCTTTGAATGCAGTCTAAAGTTTCAAATGACAAAAGTGGACCATGGACAGAGACAGGGATTGAGGGCATGACGGAAGCATCCAACAATCATGGTCTTCTTTGTAAAGGGATTCCATGCCTGTAAACGCAGTGGGAAGCGCTGATCCAGGTTATCGGATGGTTGGGTGTATTTTTATAATCTCAGGGCCAAAGCATGGCCATTTAAGTGATTAGGATAATTAAGGGAAAGGTGTGTTTAGCTTTGATTATGTCTCATTGCCCCCACAATCTATTGATCTATTTGAACACTCACACATCCTAATGTGGCAAGAATAAGCCCAGGAACAATGACAGAATTGATGAGTTAGTTACTCCTTATAGAGGTTCCCTCAAGGTTTCGCCTCCAAACTACCGTCTCTCTAATTCCTGAGAGTGGTCCCTACTCTACGTGTGTGTGTGTGTGTGTGTGGTAATTAAAAATGAAATACAGTTTTGAGGAGAATTTAATTCCAGAGGAATCAATCACTATGATTCATGCCAGGGAGAAAATCATGAGAAGTCATTTATTTCTGTCTAGTGACTGTCCACAGGCACATACCGCACACAGATATGGAAATAACGTAGAGGCCACACTTAAATAGAAATCAGTTCTACCGGGAAAGAATGTCAACTCCTCTTCACAGATACAGGGTCAGAACTTATTTTGATAATTTAGAAGGAAATACTGGAAATTTTGAGTGAAAAGTACCTCTCATCCCAAAAGACAGCACGATGACTAAAAAAAAAAAAAAAAAAAAAAAAAAAGCGAAGAAGGGGAGCATCTTCAATATAGGTCATATTCACGCACTAAGATTGTATTGTATCTCTTCCCTTCTGCTTGACGGGGATGCTGCCTTCCACGAGGAGAGCTCTGTGTCTGCAGTGTCAAAGATCCCTCCAGGGGCCTCTGTCTGCACCTTCTCATCGGAGGCTTCTGACCTGCCTCTAGAAAGTATCGGGCTTTCTCACCTGCCTCGAAACCCTTCACAGCTGAAGGGTCCTGATGGTCCTACTTAAAGGATAGGTTTTATTTGCTTCTTTGTGGCCTATCAAGTCAATGATCTGCAACCCGAGAAGTGTGTAATTAGGCCATGACATGACCAAAGGACTTGTTACATCTTGTCTTGTCACTGGCCAAAGTGTCGACCCACATGGCTGTGACAGCTATGGTCTACTGGGTTTGGAATTTCCTTTAATGTCTCCCCAACTCCTTGTTGGTCCAGTCTGTTGACTATTACAGTCTTGGTTCCCTTTTTTAACGGCTTCAGTTACATACATGTTCAGCCAATAGCACATAACAGTTGTTAAGAAGCCATTATAGATTATGGACCAAAGGCAATTAGTTCTCGAAACCAAAATTTGAGCACTTTTTCTTTTAATGTGTGTGTGTGTGTGTGTGCATGTCTGTAAATTAAAAATAGGAGAAATTCAGGAAATCTACCAGTAACAGCCATGTTTTTCAGCATTGGGAGCTTTGTGTCCATAAATAAACACAAGTTTCAAAAATCATATTGATGCTATCATCAAGGACTATACATCCTCTCCTTCACAATTTCAGAACCATCTCAATTGTTACCAAATATAATCACTGTCAATCTGCATAGCAGGTTGGCAGAAAATATAATTATCTTTAGTAATTGTACATTTTTTCTTTTTTTTGGTGAACACTGAATGGGAACTATTCAATCCATAGGGAAAATAGATAAATTACTGCTGGGTTTGAGAGCAGGAAATTCGACTCTCTTTTTCGTCACTAAGTCATGTCTTCGTTATGACTACTTGAGGCTGCAAACATGCCTCGCCCTGACTTTGTTAACAATAGCAGAAGGAGGCAGAGACAGCGCAGGACCTGGCCTGGTGGAAATTGGGTTCAAAGTGCCATCATCGGACGTCCCAGAGCACGTGGAGAATCTACCTGGGAGGAGCACACAGGTTCTGCTTCTTTCTGGGACAGTCCAGTTGAAGCCTGTTGTCCTGAACTCATCCTTAGTAACAGTGTGTCCTCTGTCTCAAGTGTCGCCTTCTGGATAATCATTTCTAGGGTCACCCTAACGACACTGCTTATTTCATCTGGTTGTTTCAAGTTGTACATGGTACCTGACACACAGAGACACTACCAAAAAAAAAGGGACTTCAAAATAGAAATCTACATGGTGAAAAGGGGAAAAAAAAAGTGGCAGGGAAGATACTATAGGACTGCTTACTTCAGGGAAAGCTGACATATCAAAATCCAAACATCAGAGAACTGATAAATTGATGGGCTTACGTAGCCCCTCCCCCCAAGTAAGTTTGTCCCTAACAAACAGAAACAAAGCCAAACCAAACAAATCACTCCTGGAACTCACTGGAGTCAAAAGAATTCGATTCGCGTATACTACTACCTACTAAGTTTTAAAAGGCTTGTCCAACCGTACTCAGTCAAGCAGATTTGGTCACTGTTCTTCCTAAACTCTTTGAGTGCCTCCAGAATCTGTTAAGGAAATAACAGATTCAAACCCCTGAATTTCAGAGATTCAGGTGGAACTGACATAACCTCGAGATTCTTGGTTTCCTCAGTGCTCCTTCTGGCCATCCAGATTCAAAGCTCTGACAGGAAAACACGAAAATAAAAACAGGAACCCTCTATGTAGTGCCCTTGACGTGCCAAATCTTTCACAGCCACTGTCTCAAAACTTCCAAGACACCCTGTGAGGTGGCATCAATACACCCCAGAGAGATGAAGTGATGGAATGCAAAGAAATTACTTCTCAAGATGGCTCCGGTAAGATGCAATAGAGCCTCGTGATTATGGGCACAGACTTGAGCTTTCAGGCTGAGCCGAAAAACTCGCTCAACTCTACCGAGCTGAGCTCACCTTCCCAGGCTGTCAAATGAAGGGGCAACATCCACTGTCCAGCGCCGGTGTGACTGACAGCTCGATGGCACGGTGTCCGCGAAGTGCTTGGCACAGTGCCCATCACGGTTGGTGGGATCGTGATGATCATAATTGTGTTGCCACTGTCATAGACGATGTTTGACCCCAAGATCGCTCACCTCCTACATCAGACTTCAGGAAGTCTTAGTAAAATCATGCGAATACTCAAGTCCTCTATTTCCATCTAGTGAACATGGGGACAGGAGCACTGTCCTATGTACTGTAAGTTTTACTGAAGAAATTTATTTTCATCTGGTGGATGTGCCTTGTTGCTCGCAGGCAACTTAGGCTTCTTTCTAGTCACCCTAAAGCTGCCTGGGATCATTAGCTTCAGTCTCTCCTCCTGAGGGGACCCTGACTCACCGAAAAAAACTCCCAAATGAATCAGTTAAGAAAGTGAACTTCAAACCAAAACAAACAAGAATATAAATTAAAATATACTACATACTTATATATCTTATCTATATAAATATATATAAATACACACATATATGTATATATGTATGTGTGTGTATATTTATATATATTTTCCCCCTGCTCCAACCTGGTGT
Organism: Potos flavus; assembly: GCA_028534135.1. Lineage (NCBI taxonomy): Eukaryota > Metazoa > Chordata > Mammalia > Carnivora > Procyonidae > Potos > Potos flavus. The sequence goes on from CM052890.1 coordinate 28,025,503, forward strand.
TCTAATTTAAAAAGCTGGACATGCTTTTCTGGGCACTGTGGTATAGGACGTAAACAAAGGCATTAATGACTCATTTCCGCTACATTTCTATTACAAGTTGACAGAGTGTCTTTTCTTAAATTGCAGAACTTGGGAGGACACATCAGGGCACGTGAAAATAGCAGAAAAGATAAAGAGCTGAAATCAAGAACAACTTCAGGAAGGCAGTGTCAACGAAGGTACAGAGAAGTAACTGCAGTTTCCTGCTGTGATTCGACTCAACAGGTGAGAATCTGAATCCAAACCAATTTCCTTCTGACCCTGGATCTTCGTCTCAGTGGGGAGATGCCAAGGCTTAGATACACTTCTGTCTCCTCTGAGCTTCCCTGAACTGAGCCCTCAGTTCCTTCTTCGTGAGAGAATCTTCCTAGGCCTCACCCAGGTGGGGTTGGATTTCTCAGAGAAAATAACTGAAAATGTAAATGAAAGATAATAGGGAAGCTACTATAGATTTGCCAGCTTTTGTTTTGCCAACTAGGAACACTAAAACTAAAACTGGATGAAAAAAGAAAAAAAACAAAACAGGGGCGCCTGGGTGGCTCGGTCATTTAAGCATCCGACTCTTGCTCAGCTCAGGTCTTGAGCTCAGGGTTGTGAGTACAAGCCCTGAGTCGGGCTCCATGCTGAGTATGGAGCCTACTTAAAAATAAAAGAGAGAGAGAGAGAAATAAAACCTAAACCCACACACACACACACACACACACACACACACACACACACACACACACAGAAAGAAAAAACAAAACAAAATAAAGCTATCATTCGCTGTCATCATCATTTCCTAAAAGAAAAGCTCTTTTCATGGCATCTGAGCAGAAAGTCTGGCTAAAGCCCAATGGTTCCCAAGACCAGGGAGCTAAAAAACCTGCTTACATTATGTTGCCTGGTCCTTCTCCTGTCCCAGCGACCCAGTAAATAGGTCATCAGAGGGAGTCACCAGGTCTCGAACTGGCCTTGGGAGACAGTGCTTTATTTATTTATTTACATTTAAATTTTTAAAAAAAATTTTTTAAAGATTTTATTTATTTATTTGACAGAGACAGAGAGATCACAAGTAGGCAGAGAGGCAGGCAGAGAGAGAGAGGGGGAAGCAGGCTCCCCTGCTGAACAGGACCCTGAGATCATGACCTGAGCCTAAGGCAGAGGCTTTAACCCACTGAGCCACCCAGGGGCCCCAGGAGACAGTGCTTTACACAAAGCCCCAGGATAAGATCTCTGAGATCTCTCCCAGCACACATCACAAAGAATGAGTGCAGGGGCTTGCTGCTGATTCTTAACCCGAACAGTTTCAGCCTCTATTGAACCTGGTTCAGATAGCAGGGCTGGGGAAAACAATGACACTTCCCTCCTTTGTCTGCTTTGCATTGTCTAGCCTTATTAAGGGATCGGCATTATCCACAGAAGAAGCTTTCTGTATTCTATGCCACGGCAAGAAAAAGTAAAATCATTACGTCCCTGAAGTATGACAATATATTTTAAATTAACCTTTCTACCAAAAAACCCCCCCAAAATAAAAAACCAAAAAACCAACCCAAAAACCAAAAAATAAAACCAAAAAAACCCCAAAAAAAACCTTTTAAAAAACTCCCTCCAATGGTAAATTAAATGTTCCATTCAGGATGCTCATGTGCTTTATAAGCTGACAAGCCCTTAATTTTTAGTCTATATCATTTGATAGGGACTCCAAATAAAATGCTACATCATTTTAAATGTAATTACTAGCCTTCTTTTAATGATGACATTTCTCTATTATTTAACCTGAATGCAGGAAGTAAAATCTTAAAATAGATAGGGAGTACCTGCACTAAATGGAAATCAACGCAAATTCTTTTACTTTTTCAGTTTGAATCAAACTAAAGTTTTACATAAACAATTTAGTTCTATATCCTTTAGTCCTATAGCCTATGCTTATGATGAAATATGAGAAGGCAGAGAAATGTTCTTTCCCTATCGGTCCATACATCTATCTTCCTCCCCTCTTCCGCCCTTCCTTCCTCCCGCCCTTCCTTCCTCCCTCCCTCCCTTCCTCTCTCCCTCCTTCCTTCTTTTCCTCCCTCCCTTCCTTTCCTTCCCTCCTCCCTTTCCTTCCTTCCTCCCTTCCTCTTGCCCTCTTTCTCTTTGTTCTTTTGCTCTCTCTTCCCATTCATCCTCCCACACATCCATCTCTTCATTCACCTATGTAAATACACGTTTTTATCTCAATCACCTACATAAATTTAAATTGGAGTAGACCAAATTCTCCATGATCTCAGACAATGCCTACTGAGTTTTAAGAAAGAACTACTGATCTATTTCTCTCTGAAATAGAAACTTTTATTCATAGGTTATGACTATTACATTTAAAAACTGTTCTAGCATGTGGCTTATGACTACCTGAATTTGGTAAGTCCTGACCTCCATGTATTAAGATTTATCTGGATACTCTTATGAGTCCTCTGTGAGGGCCTAAGGCACAAATGTGTGTGTGTCTGTGTGCATGCTTCTCTTAGCATGTGTATGTATACACAGACACACAACATACACACATATATATATGAGTATGTATATATATTCTAAACGCAGAGAACAAGATAACTGATACTAGGGCATTTTCCTTGAGTTTCTATTAAGTTGAGCTATGAAATTGCCAATATTCTACCATTTTGTCACAAAAATAGCAATTTTATATGATACAGTCTAATACTACGTTTCCAATGAAATGTTAAGGTCTCAAAAAACAAATGAACAAAAAAGGTAAAAAAATAAAACAAATAAACAAAACCTTGTTGCTTGTTGTCTCTTTTGCTCAGTCTAGGGGCACCTGTGCAGCCTGTATGTGCAAAGCTCCTGACTCTGGGGGCATCTTTAAAGGAAATGCATGTCTTATGTGAAAGAAGAAATGGCCCCTGGTAACTCTCCAACAGGATCATTATGAAACTTCCGAGTGAAGCACCCTGTGTTACTTTCTTCTCTAGCTGCTGGAATCTGATTCCCCTCTGCCCTAACGTGGGGGACATTCTCATGCACTAGTTGTTAGGAGATGTTAGAAGGTTCGGCAAGCAGGACAAGCATGACAAATGTCTGCCTTTCTGGAGAGAGAACATTTTCATCAAAGCTATATACACATCACACATACACCCCCAAGTGTTTGTGGCACAAGTCACTGAACAGGGAATATCCCCTCCTGCCCAACCTCCTGGTTCGGCTGCTCACAGATGCATCCACAACCAAGTCATAAGACACAACGAAACCAAGAGCCAATCCATAAAGAGAAGCCTGCCCCAGGCTTAATTCAAGCAAGCCATTCACTGAGCTCATGTGATGGTGACCCTGTCGAACCCAGAACGCATCACGGACACATCAGCAACACCAAAGTGCATGCAATGACCAGATGACCATCGGCCCCGCTGCCATGCTTTGATCGGTTCAAGCTCAGAAAACAACCCCCTTCGAGAGTCTGGACAGTTGGCTTTCCCTCCATCCAAGCGAGATTAAAAATGAAGATTTGGTGAAGTCAAGTGCTTACCACACATTTCCTACATGCCAAGGAGAGCTGTTTGCCTATTCCCATTAACTCTGTCAGGGAGACTATCAAATTACTTCGTCCAGGCAGGTCTCTTGCTTTTGGGGAAATCTCTGCCCACACCAGATGGTCTTCGTTCTGGAGGTCAGCATTCAGCAACTCTCAGGGTGCTCCCAGATAATCAGCATGTGAGCATTTAACCAAGAAGATGATGGGGAGGGAGTTGCAAGGTGCCCATCAAGGACCTTCTGGACAGTCCTGAGGTTACTGGAGTTCAATATTTTCCAAACGTCCCTGAATCTTTAATTTGATGAGGACTTAATTTGTGCTTGATAAAAGGTAAAATTCTATCAACTGGGGACACCAAGCTTCTTTTGCTTTCTACACGCCTGAAGAGCGAATCTCATGACTACCAGTGAAGTTAGCTGCGGTTTCTCTTTTCATCCTGTTGACAATCAGTGAGCATTACCAAAATGCTCTCAATTCCTGCTGATTTTGCTTCCTATTCTGAAGGAGTTTCTTTGGGTTAAGAAGTTTTTTCTCTTTGTCATCCTGCCTGTCTTCTAGACGAGAGGAACTCAGAATCTATCACTGCTGATACTAAGCTGGGATCATGTAAAAATAAATTATTACACAACTGCCTCGAGATAAATTCTAGAAACTTGGCATCTTTCATCCAGATTCAAAAGCTATTCTGATAATTTCACATTCTCCCCCAAATATGTGTCTTCTACCAAAGGGATGGGTCTTCCTTCTCCTCACCTGCTTACTGGAAATATAAAGAAGTGCCACCGTGTCATAAATATGCTTTATAAATCGAACCAGAAATATCATTTTAAAGATTGTTTTCTGGTAATTTGCCTATTACTGCATTTACCTCAATGCAATAATCCTATATGTGGCGAGTGTCTTGCTTATAGTAAAATTAAAGAGGGCTGGTAATCAATTTCCACAGCAACCAAGAAGACCCAATGTACAAATTTCTTTCATGAACAGCAAGAGGCCAATTACATGGACAAGAATATATTTACTCGGTTTCTTTCACGGAAAAAAAATTAGATTTCACTAATGTGGGAACTGTAGAGTCATTCAAGATTTGCCAAGCCAAGAATGAGGGCAATTTTCAGTAGGACACATTGCCAATGAGAAATCTCAATAATGTTAAAATAACAGATTTTATACACATATTTGCACAGGGTGACCCCCGATGCAGTAACACTTTAACTTAATTTTCAAATGCATGCCAACAGAGATGGCCAGATTCTCAAGTAATTCTATTTAAGAATAGTACTAAATAGTGTTTATTTTTTAAAAGTATCTAGATGGGTCTTATTGAAGAAAGCAATTTAAATTATATCTTCATAATTAACCTTCTTCCTATTAGGGGGAAGATGCGTTTATGCTGAGAAGCAAGATAAAAATCCAAAGAAATAAATCCGTTTAAGATTCTCATAATTATACAGCAGGCTAAAGTTACTATGATTATAATTATATACAAAGTGGGTGTTTGAGAATTTAGCATCTAGAGATATTTTCATAAAAATAATTAAGGGTTGTAGATGAACCACATTACAATGGATACTTTGTGAATCTTCAGTGTGCAGAGTTTAATAGCATTAAGACTTTTCATTTGTAGAATGAGCTCTAGGATTTCAAGATTGCCATCAGTTTTATGAGCTTTATTGACCCTCTCTAGTTTCCTAATCCAGTGTCAAAGTGTACTGAAGAGAGTAACGTACATAAAAACATATTTTGCATCTTGGCAAGCGGATATTGGGTAACTGGATAATTTATGTATTTAGAACTGCATCTTAACAATTGTTTGGATTTCTTTGGAGGCTCCCTCCGGCCTTGAGAACTCGTTAGGGCTGTTTGTAAGGAAATGGCAATAATACCTACATAACAACCAGAGGGCGGATCTCACTTCTACCTCGCCCACTGCAAACAAGTGTATGCATGGGGTTTTCAAAGTGCCGCTTTTTAGGGTTCAGTCGTTGATTTTGCTTTCTTCTACCTCGGAAGAAATCTGCACCTACATCGAGCTAACGACACATCTCGTGGGAAATGGAATGGAGCCGCAGAGAAAGCACACCGCAGCAAACCGCGAGAGGATCTAAGTCACCACAGGCCAGGGAGGAAGGAGCACCAGTGGCTGCTGACACTTCCCACTCGGAGGTCAAGTACATCGCCTGCTTACCTGTCTGACCCAGCATGCCTCAGCCACACATGCAAATCGTTACCATCACTGTTTTATCCATGAGACGTATTTTTAAATGAAAGGAGTCATTACCAAAAATAAGCACCCTCAATGACATTTGTACATGCAGAGCCTCTAAACATTCACATTTATGTCCTCAGAAAACAGAGCCAACGGGTTGCATTCAAATATGTAAACGCACGCTTTTTTTTTTGCTTTTTTTTCCCCCCCCAGGCACCTACACGAAAATAGCTGTGGCTTGCCATTTCAGAAACCGAGTCATCTGTTCAGCCTGGACAATGGGTAATGGAGCTCCTCCCCACCCCCCGACCCCACCCCCACCATCCCTTCTGACTTCTGCATTTCTTAGACCCTCTCTGTCCCCCTTCCGCGGCCAGTCTTAACACGTGGCGCGCATTCTAGACACAGCCTGGTTTATCTCAGTAGGCTCGGACACGGGGCACTGCGGGTGGAGTGGACCTCCTTAGGAATGCCAGATACATCTCCCCCGTTCCTTTGTGTTGGATTGAAAAAAAGAGGTAACGGAGGGAATGCTTTACTGGGTGTAAAAAACAACAAAAAACAAGGGAAGCAGGTGACTGAAGTGGAGGAAAACCTGCAGGCTCATCTTCTGGCGTCCTCTAGGAGTTAGAGGAGACCATGGCTGCTTACACAGAAGACCGTGGGAAGGCTGTATGGGGACAGTTTGTGTGTGCATGCGAGGTGCGCTGTCGCAGGGATTTAGAAAGATCAGAAAAGCAACTACACTGGCGCCAAAGCATTTCGGGTCTCAGCAGAGAGGGCGAGAGTTTAGGATGGTCTAAGCCTGATGGTTCATCCTCTGTGTGGCACTGTTCGCCTTCACCATGGGGCCTGACTTGGGGGTGCTGCCTCCCCAGCAGTCATGCATGCGCACCAGAACCAGACGAGAATCTTGTTTCCCACCAGCTAAGTTCGTTTCCAGGTAGTTGTCAAGCAGGAGGAGGGGGACTCTTACCTGTCACTGTAGGCAGCGGCAGTGGCAGGGGTTGGCTGGGCGTAGCGGTATGCAGCATAACCACCCTAAAATGCAAGGAGAAATCGGACTTAGGAATGCAGATGAGGCCAACCCAGGGGCGCCCAACTGGGAGGCCACCAGAACAGCGGTAACCCACATCTACCAGTCTAACGTGGTTAATGAAAGCTTAGTACCAAAGCAGAAGTACAAAACACACCGGAGAGACAGGGGCTTGGATACCAACCCCAGCTGGATGTTAAAGGTTAGCGGTTGTAAGCATTTCCCAAAGGAAGAACCCAGACACCCTTCTAAAGAGATGTACCTAGACGGTTAATGGTGACTGTGTTGGGGTGGGGAGGATTATGGGGGATTCTCTAAACACGCTGTATACTTTGCTGAACTTTCCAGATTTTCAAAAATGATTATGCTTTACCTTTACTTATTAGCTACTAACTTACATCTTATTCAAACTCTCCTCGATTACTTCCTTAAAAATCCAGCATAGGTTGAACTAATGCCCTTCTGTCTTACATTGATATTTCTAAAAAAAAAAAAAATACGATAACGCTTTGATTGAAAGTTTATTAGTCATCTCTTGCCTATGTAGCTATTCAACCACTGAAGCAATTAAAGAAGGCTGTGTTTAGCTTTCTAAGTATTGCATAATTATTAAAAACAATGGAATGGTGAACACTTGTTAAAAATTCTGTCTTTTCCGCTAAAGATATCACACTGGTTCAGTTAGGGAATTTGTCTGGTGCGGAAAATATGATAAAGCTTTCCAATTTGTAAATAAAATCATTAAGAGAGGGGAAAAAAAACCTGAAAAAAATAATTAACATTTAGTTGCATGTACCAGTTACTGCAATTGTTCAATTAAGCAGAGGACAAGCAAATGGTCATATTCGAAAGGAATTGTGTTCAGTGGAGCATTGATTATCAAACTGTGAAAATAACCGAGCTTCTCGCTCAGCAGACCACAGCGATACATCAACCACTGTCGAATGCTCTCAGCACAATTAACAAACAGGATCCAGTCTCTACCGATAACACGGGGAACACTCGGGTTCTAATTAGAATTCACAGTCCCACAATCCTCTGAGGGAACGGTTCTTACCCTCACCATAAAGGGGCAACTCTGAACAGACTGATATGTTCAAGGACCCCCCCCCCCCCTTAACAGCCAAATTACTCATGTGTCAGAGGGGATCTAACAACAAAATCAGGAGTGAGGGGTACGTTACACTTAGCTTCGTGCGTCGGGGACAACCAAGTGGTAAGACAAGGACGCAGATGCTGTAAAGAGCAGCTTTTGAAATGTGGGCGTCGTTGTCTCAGTAATTTATTTCTACCCTCTTCTAACTTTCACGATAAATCTGCCACGACTTACATAGCAATTCGAAAATCCAGTTTGTCCTTAAAGAAATTTGTCCTTTAGATCAGCCCTGGAGAAGGCACAATCCAAGACATCCAATCACCAATCATTTGGAGGCAGTATTAAAAAAAAAAAAAGTCTCCCTTGAAAAATAATGTGGAAGTTAAAAAAAAACGAGGTCTTCGCCAGACACCACCTGGTGCTCCAAACACCATGTTCTCTAATTAGGAATGGGGACACTCATTAAATGTGCTGAAGAGTTGTAAAACCAAAGCGGTTGTCACACCAGCACCAAGCTCAAGATACAGAATGATGGGCGGAGGGGAAATTAGGTCACCAGATTTCTGGAGTCATTCTTTTTATCTGCTTGTCCATCTCCTAGGCTTTCACGACGTGTCCAGAGAGACACAGGTGTGCAGGTGTGTATATTAAACAATGAGGTAGGGAGGGCTGGAGAGGGCTCGCTGATTGTCAGGAGGCGCTAAGTGCCAGCTGAAAGCTTGGACGGACAAAAAGTATGTGTGTGTCTGTGTGTTTTCTCTCCCAGAGTAGAAAGCAAAAGCCACTGCAAAGGTATTTGCATCAAGGGCCATGTAAATCAATCATGATTTGGTGACTTTGAATTTGGGCCCAGCAAAGATTTCTAGCAACATCCCCTCCTTGCACACGCTCTGTGTTTGAACTCTGTATGTGTCCCCAACTTCCATGATTGTTTCCATCAGGGAATGTGGGTAGCCAGTTGGATAAGTGGAAAGAACAGCTGTAGTGCAAACAGCAGATAAGGAAAATGAACCTCACCGACCGCCAGTTGATATTTATCGTGTGAACCTAAAATGGATGTGTGTGCAACTGGGATCCTTCTGCCCGGCAGATGTGCTTGACTACGACGCCTTGGGAAGGACCTCTCCTCTCCATTATTTTCATGATACTTGCCCATTTAGACAAAATCAGTGTGTGTTTCTATGCAAGACAGGCACAAATGGTCAATGCCGTGACAATATCCTGGTCTTGGGTATCTAGGAATCTGTTCACCAGCATTCCCTATTTAAGACTCAAGGTCATAGTTGGCTGGAGTCTGCAGAGCCAGTGGAGAGATTTTGACCCTGAGCAGTAGTCGCCTTCCCCTCCAGTAGGTCTGTTGGTGATGATAGCAATGATCTGCCCCTGAGCTTTCCAACACAGTCATCACCGGTCCTTAAGTGACTACTGAACACTTGAAATGTTGGCTGGTGAAACAAACTGCAATTTTTAATTTGTTTGAGTTAATTTGACTTTACACGTCAAGGGTCACATGGGGCTGGCGGTTTCAGTATTGGACAGTCCGGGTCCACGTGATCCCTCAAATAGGTCATAAGCAGAGAAAGAAAAGGCTCAGGGGGCTTGCTACCATCACATGTATATACTGCACTGTCTTCTTTTGAGATTTTCCTTCTGTATGAAATCCATATTAGGGGAATAACAGAGTTGTGTATTAACTCTGTGTTTGTGTGCATACACTGTAAAATGATCAAAAAATACAAATTGCTTTAATTTGCCTTTCTAACAGGTGACTCTAATCAATTTTATTGCTCCATATTTTGCAGCTCGCTGAGCATAGCCAGAGCTCCTGCAAGGTTCTGTGCTAATGTCTGAAAAAGGAGCGCTCACTTCCATTTGCTGGCACCAAACCACATTCATGTTGAAACTAGTCTTCCTGACCTCAGGACAGAAACGCGTCCTTGATGATTAGATTTTTCCCACCACCGAACCAAATGGCCAGCACAATATGGTTCTGTGCTCCCTACTCATAAAATATACTCGTTTTTCACCTATTGGGCAGCAAGCTATAAATGAGACCTTATATAAAATGTAACTCTTGAATGGCCATTATGAACTCCCCCCTCCCACCTCTGCCACCATCACCAGAAGTGGCCTTAAAGATCCCCACTCAATATTGTCTGAAACATTTCCTTTGCTAGTGGGACCTCTGGAGGTTGGGGCAAGTTACTGATGGGGGGACCTCTAATGGTTCTCCAACAAAGTATTTTCAAAAATGCACTTTATGGGATACTAATAACGGCAGGAAAAGGAACTTTCCATGACCAAATAGGTTTGGGAAATGCCAAATTAAACAAAACGAAACTGGCTACTCCATCTGTGGAACTTTCTAAAACAATATTGACAAGCACTGTGGATCCTCAGTGCATCTCACAGTCGTTTGACAAAGGAAATCACATTTTTTACTTTAGAGCATACTTTTGGAAAAAGATGTTCTAATATCCAAATGACTTAGGAAGAGAGGTGAAATGTTCGTGTGCTGGTGGGGACGTGGGGATAGGTAGCGCTGTAACATGCGTGTGTGTGCGTGTGTGTGTGTGTGTGTGTGTGGTTTCCCTTCTGTCTAACTGTATAAAGTAGCAAAGGGCTTAATCCTAGACAGCAGCCTCCCCATTTCTGAGAATACCCAAGGATCTCACTTCGTGCAATCTACAAGGTGGATTGGTATATACTGGTACATACATATTTCACTAAAACAGCATTTATAAGAACATTTGCAAAATGAAACACTTAAACATAAATAGTCGCTCCCTAATTTATCTACATCATACATTCAGCTGTTTTTGGAGTGTGGCAATGAAAATCAGTTTTCCTGAAACGTAAAAATAAAAGTTGATCTTGGGAATTTCAATTATTTTTTTTTTTTCTCCTAGGTCCAAGTATCCCCTTTTTGTACTAGATTTCTCATTCAAACTTGATTAATTCTCATGTTTAAAAAGGAATGTACTTTCTAAATTGATTCAATACAGAACAAAAATGGGAATTGCATGTTACAGGGAAGTCCATGTAATAAAACTCCCACTGATCATCCTTAGTTTTACATTCTTCTTTGATTTTATTTGACAGTTTTAATGTTGGTTATAGACCATACTGGGAGACTCGGTCAGCTACACTCCAATGGATGTGTTGCTCTTTTTTCTTCCTACAAATTGGTTCATTTGGGGGTTGCTTGAGCAATAGGGTTGAAAGCTATAGCAATAGGTATGAAATAAATTTATAAGAAGCTACAATGAAACCAGGGAAAGTTATGTTAGCTATGCTGACCCTCAATGCTGCATGAATAAGTTTGTTGTTTAACCATTCCATTTGACTCCAGGAACCTACTACAAAGTTACCGAGATAGTTGATACAATGAAACCTTGCAAGTCTTTTCACTGAATTTATATTAATTGGGTATAGATGCATTTTAAGCCAGGAAATTTATAGCCAAGTCAGAATCTCCATTTTGATACACTCATGATCTCGCAAACAGGGGAAATCTGAGGATGTGCATCTCTATTCTAGAAGCATTCACATCGAAACTGGAAAATTCAGTTAAGTCTTTCCTCCTCCTATGTTAGCGAACATCTCCCCTCCCCAGAATTGTCTTGTTAGTAGGATTTCACAGCAAACCCACAATCATAGTGATGAGTTTTTCCACCAGTCGGGATTTCATACCTGCAGCAATTTATTGCCATACACAGGCTCTTGATACACTACTCTATAAGGAAACAGAAATGTAATGTTTTCAATGCAAAAATGAAATAAATAAAAGAAAACGCATAAGTCAGACAGAAATTCCAGAGCAATTCATTTACAAGTTTGCTTCTCTTACTTCACTAAGACTTGAGAATGACCCATCGAACCACAAGAAGGTTTTAGCTGCAGAGCTCCGTAACCCAGAGTATCCAGAAGGCGTGGGTGGGGATCGAACCCTACTGATTGTATTTGTGCCATAACCTGTGTTGAGTTTTAGAGAAGAAAAAAAGGATACTTTCATGGCTTCCCATCCTTCTAAGCCTAGTGCAACAGTTCGAGTTAACTACTTCAAATTTCTCTCTTTATCTCATGATTAGAATTCTCTGGAATACCTGAGGATTTAGCTTTGATGCTTAATTATTGAGGCAGTTAAGATGACAGTACATAACTCTATCAATACCTTTATTTTAAAAATCTAGTATCAAGTAACAACAGAGTGCAACTCAATTTCGTGAATTAATGAATCACACTGAGCTACCAAAGCTACTTTTAATATGTATGACTGGAAAAATTATGTGTGCGTGCACGTGTCTAGAGAAGTTGCTGCTATATATGTATCTATATCGATCTATCTATAGTGGACACGTCACAACCTCATTCAAGTCCAATATCAAGATCTCAAGTAGAACCCCTCAGACAGGATGCAATTTTTGGTTGTAAGAGTTTTTTGGGGCAAGCCTAATCTTCCATGTGAGTAGTTCTAGTTTAAAGTGAAATGTTTCAGTTCTAGGGCAGACATCGAGATGGTAGAATACTGTAAGAGATTCAGGGACCTGCCTTATAAAGGGGTGTGTGTGTGTGTATGTTAATCTTTACTTGGCCTTAGATTTAATAAATTTAAGCCTGTGGACCTATGCCTGTCAACATTCTAGGCCTCTCTCTCTCTCTACCCCCCATTGCTTATTGGAAAGTTTCAAGCAGAGATACTATTCCCCATGACCTGCCTACCCCATTATCCTCTCGTTTCTCATCTTCCTCCTTTCCTTTCACTGCATCTCTGAGTCTGGCTCAGTGAGGGCAACAAGGTTACCCTGTTGGCTCTGGGCTTAAGCACTGAACTCTGAAGCCAGATCATGCGGGCTCAGACCCCAGGGTCAATGAACGTTTCTGGACAGATCATTTCATCTCTTTTCTGAAGAAAAGTTTCCTCCTCTGAAAACAAAACTGGGGGTAACGGATGGAGGCAATTCCTCCCCTCCAGGGCTGAGGGGAGGAGGTAAGGCAGTAAAGGCTGACCTTCTTGTCCCACACAGTAATGCTTAACTCCTTGGTGGGCAGTTGCCCGGGGTGACTGACCTGCCTCATCTTGGCTGACTTGCAGCCAACTCCCACTGAAAGTGGGGTTCTAGGAATAAGGACTTGGGGTTTATTTGGAGAAGTTCTGTGTTTCAGTTATCCCTGTTTACATGGGTGAAATGAGGACACCTCTTCAAGATCCATGGGTGGCACAGTGACACAAATTCGGAAATAGTTGTGTTTAGCCAGGGTGTCAGCCAGGACCTTGCCCTAACAGAATTTAAGAATCACGAGAACAGGCACTGGGATCTCATGGAGACACACGAGCCTCACGGCTGCGTGGACGGGTGGAAAGCTTAGGGCTTTCTTACAAAAAGGGAACACGGTTAACATTCCTATCCTCTATCAGTGTCTCTCTCTTTCTGTTTGCCCTCCCCCCACCTGTCTTCTCTTCTTCCCATCACTCCACCATCTCACCCCACTTTCCACTGAGTTAGTATTTTTTTTTTTTTTTTAGTAGTACCTTCTTTTTAAATAGCTCCATTATAAGGGCCTTATTTCCATTTTCAATAGCTATCTTTTGATCACATGCCAATCCCGTGGCTCTCTCCCTGAGCGGGGACAGACAGACGTCTGGCTACATGCAGTTCAGCCACACTTACTTTCAGCTCCGGGGCCTCTTCTGGTCTCGTGAGCTCCACAGCTTCACTCCCGAAGAGAACGGATTGCTTTGTAGGCCCGGGAGACTTAGTCCCACTTCAACTTTGAAACGGCTTGTCAACCCCATGGATCACTGCTACTATTTTTTTTTTCTTTACCTTGACTCACTTTCTCATGAAAAAAAAAAAATCATTTAAATGTGCACCACTGAGCAATCATGGTGAGCCTGCAGATTTGCTAGGAGAATTATGTAAGCAAAATTCCTATCTTTTAAAATAAAAGTGTGTGTGTGTGTGTGTAGCATGTCCTCAGGTGGAAAGGACCCAGGTAATGACCTTTTATACCGTCCTTCCGGGGTTCCAAACCCACTACATCCTCTCTGACGAGTGGTCGTCCACACTGGGCCTGAGCATGTGCCCTATGGCCAGAGTCTGAGCTCTCTTGCAGGTCTTTCAAACCCTACGTGCTCTGTTGTGGCCGAGAAATGCCCAAGGGCTCCGACATCCGGGTGGGGGAGGGATGGAAAGACCTTGCAGGACAGAGAGAAGGGGTGGAGGCTGTGGTCTGGTGTGCGTGCTGGGACAGCTTCTGAGGGGGACAGCGCTTGAGCAGGAAGAACTGGAGGGTGGCCTGCCTCTGCCGTCCTTAGCAGTGACCAAAGCTAGCAACTCACTACTCTACCCAGTAGAGTTAACATCAAAGAGGAGATTTAAACCTGTTAGAGGTGACCCATGTGTCTATCACATGTCCTAGTACCTCTCGGGATTGCCCTAACCCTATTTATTGTGCACTATTTTTAATGAGATTAAAGGAGCAAGCCAGAAACTTCCTTTAAATAAAAAAGAACCTCACAAGCCTTCCTCTGAGCCTTGTTACTCATCAGTCCTTTGAGAAACGGTGCCCTGGGGACAGTTCCAGTCACCAGAACAGACCAGTACCGAAAGGGAGGCAGGGAAGGCAGTTTGAAAAAGCACATTCCAAACTGTAAGGTACTTCTAGCCAAGAGGGATCCTAGTCCATCAACTTTAAAGTGCAGGAAATATTCATTGTCTTTCTTTCCCTGAAATGGACATAAGGCCACCGATGAGCCCTTGTTTTGCTGCCGTAGCAGGCGGTTGGTCACTGTGCCCCACAGACACACACAGAACCTGCCGTCTTACACGGAGCCGGACAGTCAGGAAGGTCTGCCAGGTCTAAGTTCTCTCCTGGAAAGAGGACAGAAACCAGTGCTAGGTAGACAAGGTGCCGCATTATTTCAGTAAGTGCATCTGTCCCCTAATTGCCTATTTGGAACCACCCCCTGAAAAATCTTATTGTCATATAATATGAACAGCGGGAAAATAATATAAACATTTTTTTTTGGCTAGAAGAGTGGCTTGCAAAGAACGAGAGAAACCGTCTTCTAAACCTTGACACCGGGAAAAGCAACACTGCAGAATCAAGAAACGCTGCCCCCGGACCGAATCCTTGTGCGTGCACCGACCAGACACCTGTGGGGGCTACACCACGGCGCCCGGCAGGCTTGGCCCAGAGAGGATGAATCCGGGGGAAACAAAAGCCACTAAAGGAACTTAAAGCACAAAGGGACTTTTTCTGTAGCTTTGCTCCTTGGACAGAATTTATCTTCCCGCCTTAGTCTGGAAGCTGGCACATTTGCCCCCTTCTGCGTGTCTCTGCTCGCTCCATTTGCTTTGTTCTCATGGATTTCTATTTGTAGGCTCTAGCATCAACCAGCACAGACATATCTGCCCACTCCTCTTCCTAGTGCATCCTTCCCCCATGTCTGTGATCAGACAGACTCTCCTGTGCGGCAGTTCCTTCCTGCTACTCAAACTTCTAGGAGGCAGCAAAAGATACCCACTGGGAATATCCACAGGACGGCACAAATTAATAATTCAATGAGTTGCTGTAAGTTTACAAATGAAGAAACTGAGGCACAGAGAAGCGGACGCTCAATAAACAATACCTATTTCTATTTTTAGCTGGGCTTACTAACATACACTCCCCCTACTCCCACCAGTGGGTGTTGATGGAGATAGTTTTTTGATTTGGGGTTTTTTGTTTTGCTTTTGTTTTTTGTAGATTGCTTTTTCCCCTCATTTTCTGTCCCTTCTTTTCTCCCTATTTCCCAAATTAAAAAAAAAAAAAAAAAAAAGCCCTAAGAAAGCCTCAGAGGTATGCTCTATCTAGAGGCTACATTGGGGGAGGGTGTAGACTGATGTTGGGTTCCTTGGGTTTCTAAGGATATGAATGGGCTCGAGGATGTCCTCCCCAGCCTGCCTATTTATAATGGTATGCATGGAAAGTTGTTTGTTTTTTAAAGAGGATATTTGGAGGCATGGATTAAGCTACACAAAAAATAAGAAATTTGTTGTTCACTGGGTGTAAGTTGATTGTTCATTTTATTATGAAAAAAATACTAACTCACAGATTATAATAAGTGTATTTGATGCAATGATAGAACTCAACGATATGCATCACTGATGGAGATTAATACTGTGTCTCAAATTTGTAATTATTTGAAACTCAAAAGGAAGAAAAATAAATAATGTCTTTCCCATTTTCTAGTAAATGCTATCAATTTGGTCAGAAGTGTGGTTTTATTTTTCTTTGTTATCTAGTTTATAAGATGACAAATACGATTCCAGTGAACTTATTTGAGGTCACTTGTAATAAAAAAAGTATATGATTTAAAAAATAACCCCGACCCTGCCCATCTATCTTAAACTGCATTTATCCCAGGTTATTTTCCTAACGTTGCAGCGAATATCATGATGTGGGAGAAAAAGTACCTCTGATCCATTTAGGTAAGTTTAGTTGTGGTCTCCATAATGAGAACCATCCTACTCTTTTCTGAAAGTGAAGAGCTTACTAAAGTGGTACCATTTAATAAACAATTCCAAATTTAACAAACACTTCTAAGTGAGGTAATGGTTTGGGGAGAAATGGAAGGAATAAGGAAGAAAATAGGGTTTTGTGGTCAAGCTGGCATACATTTTGTTAGAGACGTTTCTGGCTAAAATCATCCAGAGGGAGCGGTAGGGGTTCTTTCTAGAGCTATTACTATGAACAAGTAAATGTACTTATGGGAAAACAACAAAAAAATGAAAAGCCGCCATGAAAATATCTTTTAACCGTCTAGAGCTGATAACTCCAGCTGTTATCCTAAATGTTATACTGCAAACACACGGACCATACTGAAAACTTCCGAGAGAAATTTTTTTTGGGGTGGGGGGGGAGAGTCTTTAATTTGACATCAGAGAAACGCTGTATCTTTTAGCGGACATGTCTTCTGAAGTTAACAAAGGAGCTAATGCCACCCCCCCAACAGCCGTGATGGCTGCTGGGAGTAGAAGGTCTTCCGCCCTGCGGATCTGTCCCGGGACCCTTCCCCACAGACTGAGAAGAGGAAACTGGCAGCAAACTTGTAAACAGAATGACTCCGGGAGGAAACGGGTGGCATGCACGTTAATGAATACTTACATAAATGTCTGCACCATAAAATCCATCCTGGTAAACAACACTGCAAGGGTGCACACACAAAGAAAAACATCCATATTAGTGCATTTCCCCATGCAGACACACCAACCCCTGCACTGGCGAAGTTAGTCTGGTCACAAGATCCAAAACACAGGAACCGAGGATAGTTCTCACATTGGTTAAGGAGGTTGGAGACAACAGCTGACCATCAGCCCGAGAAAATTAGGCCGGGGTTTGGCGCTGGCCCAAAATCAGGACATGGTCCATGCTGGGCACCAGACTTCCCACTCTTTCAGGAAGGGGTGTGGAAATGCAAGGAGGATGTCAGTTTAAGTGGCCTAGACAGACAGGAGGGTCAGAGTTTGCATTCAGTCTGACCGCGGAGCTCCCCCCAGGGGGAAAAAAAATCATCCGCTTAAAATATAAGATTGATAAAGGGCAGGGGGACAGACGGTCACATTTTCAGTACACATGGGAGCTCAAGGACTTCAGGAGAGCCAGACAGCCAGGAGGATTCCAGAACTGTTTTTCTACGTTCTTTCACCCTATAGCATTATATTTGGTAATTCCAGGTGACACTCTGTAGTGGTAAACACAGAATATCTCTGATTATGTGTGCGTGTGAGCATGTGCATGTGTGCAACATAATGTGTGTTTGCATATATGTGTGTGCTGGGTGCATGAATGTGGGTGGATGTGTGTGTGTGTACCGTGTGCATAAGTGCATATGTGTGTTTGCCCATGTGTGTACGTACACGTGCTCCCGTGTACACGCGTACGTGCCTACATGTACCTTGTGTATATTTTTATAAATTATATCCAGGCCAAGCGAGCCCCGCATCATGACTGAACAGCTGTGGCCTCAGTGTGGCTTACTGTCACCCTCCACATAGTCGCTCCGGAGAGAGAGGACTTCATAGGAGGCGGAAAATATCCTGGACTTTTCCAGAGGTTTCTCTGTATACCTTGAGCAGAACAGCCAGGAAGAAAAGCCTACAGTTGTGTGATCACGGGACACTGGCTCCCAGTCCCTAAGCATTACAGCGGGTTTTGTGAGGATTGCAGGGAGGCTGACACCGCACACGGCTTCCGAGACGATCGCAGGATGGACGGGCTATGAAAGCAGGTGTCACCAAATGCATGTTTTCCACAGGATGGTAGTTGTCATTAAGACCTTCCTCGAGACCTCCCCATGGAGTTCAAAGACGCTTTATGATTCTGGCAAAGGACCAGTGAGCCCCACCACCGAATGAAACTGGGTTCTAACAGAAACATGACTTTGATTACCAAAGGGGGGGGCGGCAGGTTTCGGGAGGACAGCGGACCCACATGTAAGCCAAGCATATGGAGCCAAAGGAAGGCACTCGAAACACACACACACGCGTGTGCGCGCACACACACGCACACGGCTGTGACACTGGGTTGCTGGAGAACCCTGGAGAGTGCTTCTCAGACCTGATTAGCGAGACCCCAAGTACCATTATCCTTGAAAACGTGACAGGGATTTCACATGCTAAGGAAGTTGGTAGGAATCGCTTTCGGCTGTTTTCATTTTGATCCGAGAGGACCACGGTTCACAAGAGCACTCGTCAAGCAGCATAAAACCCTAATCCGAGATGCCGAGGTACACAGCATCCTGAGCTATGCTTTCAGCGTTCCCAACATTAAGAGAGAGTGTCTGCTGGGGGTCAGAAGGCGGGCGCAACCTCTGCCAGCAGGACTTGGAACAGGTCTGAGGAAACGGGGGACAGTGACGAATATTTAGTCTGGCCCCACAGAGGTGAGTCGTGTAGCCGTGGCGAAACGGGTTCTGCTTCTGCCGCATTCTTTCCCTGCTATCCCTTTGGTGGGAACAGCTGCCCCCCGATATCCTCCAGGTCATCATTCAAGAGCCAAGTTCGACGGGAACCACGGACGCATCTGGTCACAGCCTCACCAACCAGCAGCTGTGAGTCACTGAGCTCGTCACTTAAGTTCTCTGAGCATCACGTCCTCGTCTGTAAAATGGGGCAAGAGGCTAGGCAGTGGTGAACTCTGAGGACGACGTAAGGGGGTGCTGCGTGCAAATCAATGAGCAAGGTGCTTGGCATTGGGAGTACAGAAAGTGATCCGGGGATGAACAAAATATTCATATTTTAACTACATATTAATATAAACATGGGAAGTAATGCCTCTGGCTAAATATTTGTAGACGGAGACCCAGTCTGTGAGTGCTCTTCTGGGAATAATGAAGAGCTGAGCCCGGCCGGGACTTCGGGGCTGTTCCCACGCACACTCACGGGGACGGAGAGTGTCTGGGCTCGGGCTCTGGCTGGAAGACGCCAGCTCCTGTGCCTGGTGGCCGGCCGCACGCCTCCGTGTCAAGTCCACGGCACCAACGACTCCCAGAAGGGAGGCAAGAACAGGCCCCGACCTTGGCCTTTGTTCAGCAGGGGAAGCTCTGTGCCCGGCTTGGCCCTCCACCATGGGCCATAGAAAATTCCCTCGGGACTCGGACATCCCACATTTATGGGATGGAGAACCAAAGAGAAAACGTGGTCCAGCATCCTCCTGTCGACAAGCTCCCACAAATTGAATGATGAGTACTCTTTGCTCCTGAGATGCTTACTAGCCTCCAACAACTGTACTAAGGCAGAGACAAGCCAGAGTGTGTCCATCGCTAAACCTGCCCCAGGGAGCTTTACAGGGAGGGGCCACATCGTCGCCAAGCCACGTGCATCCAAGCACATAAATACAAAACTGCAGCTTGGATGGGGGTCGGGGAGGAACAGGGGCTTGGAAAGGGTAGCGGACGGAGGAGAGCTGGCAGCGGAGGTGAGGATACCTGGCCAAGCGCCTCGTTAATCTCAAAGCCTTAGCCAGGCAGAGAGGGAGGAAGAGCAGTCCGGGCAAAGGGAACAGACTGTGCAAGCCCTAGTGTCCAGAGGGTTCCAGGCTCCTTACGGGACCTGCAGGGTTCAGAGGCCCAGCACAATGTGCAGTTTCGCAGAGAAAGGAAACGGAGGATTCCCCCCTCTCCCCGTGATTATAAACCACACCTCACACAGAGTGCCTGTTTTCACTGAGTGCTGCACCTGCATGTTGTGGGGGGGGGGGGTGTGTGTGGCAGGGGGCTGGGCGATGATGGGGAGGGCGAATGATCTATTTTCAGGGTAACTCTAAAAACAAGGAACCGATACGGCCGGCCTTGTTGGTTGTCTGAAACAAAGCCAACTGATGGGCTGCCACTTTCCCCCAGATGCTGTTTCTCCTCCTAAGCTGCTGGTGATAGCCCAAACCCCAACACTGCCGGTCCTCACATTTCCAGAATGATGACTCTGTGTCAGTCCCTGGTCTGAGCATCCTGTGCTCATTAGCCCGTTTCACCCTCATCATACCCCGTCAGTTGGAGAATACTGGCATCACCCTTCGCACACAAAGAAACGCAACTGGAATGAGCCACGTGTTGGCTGAGCTGCGATTCTAGTCCAGGGAGTCTGGGCTTCTCAGTCTTTGTGAACTGCTGTGGGAGACAGTGGGCAAATTTCAGCACGCGGGCAAGGTCACCTGAGGGCTTATTAAAATACAGATGGCTGCACACTCCAACCCAGAGTTTCTGACTCAATAGGTCTGGATGGAGTCTAAGAATTCTAATTTCTAACAAGGACCAGGGGATGCTGATGCTGCTGGCCTGGGGATGAACAGGCTCACTGATCCATGGGACAGCGCCCTCCACGTGTTCTTTTCCTCTACATTTGTGAGACACTCACCTAGGAGACGGATCAGCCTCCTAGGCCCCATTCTAAAGAGGGGTGGTTATAGGAAAGCTCTTCCAGACTCTCACGCTGGTTTCCAGGAACGCGTCCAAATGCTTTTTAAAGCCCCCACGAAACAGGTGCACTTAAAATATCAGATGTGTAGGGAAAGGAGGGCAGGAGTCGATGGCCAGTACGGATCTATAGAGAAATGAATCGCAGACCCCCGTACAATAGAAGGGAGTTGCCGTCATGCATTGAACAGGTGCAGTCCAATTTTAATGCAAAGGCGGTCTGTCTAGCCATGCAAAGGTAATTGTATTGCTTGCCAATCACTTCGGGCCTGCAATATGGTTTTGCAAGAACATAATGCAAATGCACAACTCATTTTCTTAGAAAGGTAATAACAGTAGTTAAATATTTGGTTGAATGCAAGCAGGGGATGATCGCACTATAGCAAATTAGTTTACTTAAGGAAAAAAAAAAAAAAAAGGAGAGAAAGTATAGGATGCCCATAAAATCTGTTTGTGTAATAGAATATATCCCCACCACAAATGCATTCCTGAAGGAGAGGTTATTTTAAAACTGCTCTACCTTGCTGCCCCTTCCAAGTGGAAAATAAATTAAAATTTTAATGTGTTTAAATCTAGCTGTTTTTGAATAGATATGGGTCCACAAATTCCCTGGCATCTGTGTATTATTGTGTATGTTGTGTATGGATATATGTATGTATACACCAACATTTTCCTAGGGAAGACACATTTTTAATTAGATTAGTAAAGGCATCTGTGACATAACTCTCTCCTCTCCAAAATAAAATTTAAGAACCACTGGTTCATGGTGGTTTTATCTATAGATGCATTCAATTCAGAACTTTTTTTTTTTTTTTTTTTTTTTTTAATGTAACAGAGGTTACACTTTAAAACTGGCTGGCAATTCGAACAAGAATCCACATCAAAACCAAACATACAAACAAAAAGCTAGAGAGAATTCTGGAAAATATTCTGATAATGGGTGATGATTTTATTTCTTAGTGTTCATATTAAATGGGAAAGGTCCTAAACAGCAGACTGTATAGTCTGAGGCTTAGACATTCAGAAATGAGGCCAGAAAGCATGGTTGGTGTATAGCCAGGAAGGCACATACACAGAGCCCTAGAGGCTGGTGTCAGATGCTTTCCTAGGACGTACCCCGAAAGTGTTCCAAGGATCTATGTGTGAATTTCATTCTTGCACTGGGCCAGTTTAAGAGTTTTTTCCCTGAGATACTATCATATCTCTCCTATACACAAAATAACAGAGTTACGTTCTCTCCTATACACAAAATAACACAAACCACTTCTCAAGGTAACTCTGAGAAGTTATACATAGACGTGTCATAACTAATTTCCTGAGAAAGTACGGAACACCTTGTTCAAAGATACCCAGAGAACCAAGACCAAAACCCTATAGCAGATGCTGGATATTTAGCTTAGAATCATAACAATTTTTACGGGGCACCTGGGTGGCTCAGTTGGTTAAGCGGCTGCCTTCGGCTCAGGTCATGATCCCAGGGTCCTGGGATCGAGCCCTGCATCGGGCTTCCTGCTCAGTGGAGAGCCTGCTTCCCCCTCTCTCTCCCTCTGCCTGCTGCTCTGCTTACTTGTGCTCTCTCTCTCGTCAAATACATAAAATCTTAAAGAATCATAACAATTTTTAAAATATTCTTTGATGCTCCATTAGAACACTCTACTGTGTCCCCAGACAATATGCATGGTACACAGCAGGCACGTGATAAGAAGCTGCTTAATAGTGAAGTAGCTAATTAATTAAAAGCAAGAATTTGGTGAGGCCAGTCTCACGGGGTTCCTTTGGGAGGGTTTTGGGGTTCGGTTGCTGTCTTCTAATATCAGATGTTTACTGAGCCTGGGGGTGTGTCTCCAGTCCAACTACCTGCCATCTCCATCCATGTGTCGCCACTCCGCAAGCTCCCTTGGAGGACAAATGCCCAATGGGCAATTCCTCCCGCATGTGAGTCATAGGAAGACAGACTGGACATTGAAGTTTCTCCATCAAAACGGACTCCAGGATCAAATGCGTGGAGAAACATGGTAGACCTGGTGATGCAGCTCTCTCAGAAACCATTCACTAGTTAATATTTTATTTATGATCTACATATTCCATGAACTATTGAGGTGCCTTCGGCCAAAGCCAACTCTGTGGCTTGTGGGGAATGGGGGTCTGGGAACTGCAGGAGCCTCCCAGCAAAGGGGTCGGACACTAGGTTTCTAACTCATCGCCCGTCCTCATTCAGTTAATGTTGACAGTCAACAGTATGAAGGGCAGAGGTTTAGGTTGGCAGTTAGCTTTATCTTCGACTGGTGACAAAGAGAAAATCCTAATAAATGCAGCTCGCTGGGTGACAGAAAAGATAGGGATCGGGTGTGAGGGGGAATGGGAGAATGGTGGAACGGGATCTCAGCATGGCAATTTAGGAAGTGATTGGACGTCAGTGGATCCTACATTTCTTCTTTTTCTGGAAGACTTCTCTAAAAACCCAAGCTGAGCTAAGGGACCTTCCTTGGTGCTCACATCACACCCTTATCAGTTACCACGTTTACTGAAGTTATTAGCTTATAGGGCCCCCTCTGCCCCTAACTGGAAGGAACTCCTTGAAGGTGCAAGACAGCACATGGAACTGAGAAAAGGGATATTAGGCTGAACTGCACTGGAGTAAAGACATTAGTCGACTCTACAAATCTCCCCCCAAAGGACTTTGGAGACAAACAGCTACAGGAAATCCACACTCTCACCTGGGCCACCTGAATCCTGCTAATTTCACCTTCTGGAAACAGAAGTAGGTTTCCAGTCTCTCTGCTCTTTGCTGCCACTCACGCTCCGGGCTCTCACCACTCCAGCCCTATCTGCTCTGTGCTGTCCTCTGCTATTCTTTCCAAAACGAGGTGGCCCCTGCAGTCTGCTGCCTCAGCCAACAAGCAGAGAAAAAGGGAAACCTTCATTTAAGATGCTGGGTTCACACTTTCTCATTCGGAGCCGGTGTCCTCCAGGCAGTTTGTAGTACAGCAAAACCGCCTCGCAGATTTTCCCATTTTCAACCAGCACTTTGCTCTTACAGAACATGCAGACACGGACACACACACCCCTAGCCGTTCTGCTCCCCCTCCTCCTGTGTTGAGAATTTCATCTTACTTCTAAGGGTGGTTTCAGGATTCCATTCAGAGTATTACCAGCAAAGAGGCACAGTGTACCATTATAACCAAAATGATTAGGAATATTTAAATTAAGTCACGTCTGAAGCAGTCACAAATACGTTGCTTCACCATTTGGAGATGCCTGTGTCTCTCCCTGGTGAATGTGGCATTAATTAGTTATGCACGGTTATTCCCGGCAAAGAGCGAGATCATTGTAAGTTAGTGAATTTCAATTTTATGGCAGGTGTGTGATTTTGAGATTTTTATAAATTGTTCATGTGAGGACAAGCCATATAATTTTATTTTTTTCCTGTTCAGTGTAGTAGTGAGATACTGAGGGTACGTATACCAAAAAGCTACAATTGCAGTCTACTAATAATTTTGAGACAAACTAATGTGGTATAAACATGCAATTTTGTATTTATGGCTTATGAATCTTGCTTTAGTAATTGCATGAGCCTACAGGGTAACTTGGTGGTTTTTTTTTCCTTCATAACTACGTACTGTGTGACCTTGGGAATAACATGTCTTTATTTCTGCATTTCTGGGTCTATAAAACGGGCTCGACACTGTGGGGCTGGGGATAATGATTAACCCTCTGGATGCTTTCTTATATCACGTGCACAGGTAAAGGCTTAGGAGGAGCAGATGCATGTTTTTGGAGGGTGGGGAGAAGTCAGGGCACATTCATCCTTGGTTTGTTACTGTCCGTCACCTTTCCGTGAGAAAGAAGTTTTCACTGTTGTTTTGTCCACTAAGAAACCGAGAAGTGACCCAAGGCTCCCGACAACACGAGAAACAATGGACGCAGACTGATCTCTCTGCCTTTGCTTTCTCCTCCTGATGATTCCATCCAGTTTCATGTATTTATATTCTTAACTTTGTCTCACTGCATTTGTGTTGGACACACTTCAAATGCTCTCCTCTGCAATAGGTGAGATATGAATAAATAATGAAAAAAGAGTGGTTCCCTTTGTCATCAGTGTAATAGAGAGATGATCTAGGCTAATTCAGGTTTTCTAAAAGATTTATAAGCAACAGAGCTTAAAAAAAAAAAAAAAAAAAAAAAAAAAGCATTAACCCTTTTCATACAGCCTGGAATACAACCATATTCTTTTCTACAGACCAGAAAGCCAGTTGTTGGCCAGGAAAGCCTTGTGCCAAACCGTCTTGGGCATAGCTGAGTTTTTTCTGAGCAGTGCTACTGACATTTGGGGCCTGATAACTCTACGTTGGGGGGCCGTCCTGTGCACCGTGAATGCCAAGCAATGTCCCTGGTCTCTACCTTCTAGATGCCATCGCACCTTCCTGCTCCTGCTGTGACAACCCACAATGTCTCCAGACGGTCCAAACATCCCTGAGGACCAGCAGAGACATCCCTTTCTCCCTCACCCCGGGATGCCGGAATGTTCCAGAAGGAGCTCTTAACAGGAGGAAAGAAAAGGTAGCATCGCGGTGTGTCAGCACACCGCACCAAGACCACGGTTTCTTGGCATTCCCTGCCAATTCTTGCTCGGCATTTGGCAACACCAGAGTCCACACACACAGATACCAAACCGCCAATGGGAAATACAGTACCCCACATTTCCTTGCAGAGGGGAAAGGAAGCCAAATGCCCATTTTGGAAAATCCAACTGAGATGGGTCTTACTTCTAATTTCCTTGAACTTTCGAATGTTTGCATTTGACTCCACACCTAATTTTCTCTTCTCAGGCAAGGGTTCATAAACCTTGACGAGCAAGGTGTCTTTGGGGAGGGGAGCAAGACCACCCCAGCGAACTTTTACGTTTGGGGACTTCACATCCCTCCGTGGACGGAATTCAAGGGGCGAATGTGATCCAACCTCCTTAATAACCAGATGTTTGCAATCATCAGAAATACATCTTTGGCTGTAGCCATTTTTCTGTTCTCCAGCATTCAGTCTCAGAGAGAATTTACATAACAACATGTGACATGTAGAATGCTTAAAGGCACCAACCATGACAGGACAAATTACACTCATTTTTCAATACTCTTTGCAAGGTGCTCCGCTGCAGGCGCGCGCCGGGCTGCATGCTGGGGCGGTTCTGGTGGGGCAGTCAAGACCAGCATGCACTCACAAACAGGAGGGGGTGGTGCGGGAGGCCCGCCGCGGGGAGAGGGGAGGCCGCCCCACTTACCCGCCGTAGGCCGGGATCGGGGGCGGGGGCGCCGCGGCGCGGAAGGTGTTGTACACGGTGCGGCCGCGGCCTCGCAGGTGCGCCCCTCGGTAGGCGGCCGCGGCGGTGGCGGCTGGATACGGGAAGCCGGGCACTGTGGGGCGGGAAAGGAGAGAGCAGAACAAAGGCTTTCAGAAGCACACCTGTCGCGGAGGGCAACCCGCCCACTCAGGACCCTTCTCCCTGCAGCCCGAGGCTGGACACCCGCCCCTGGAGAAGGGAGGCGGGGTTCCAAAGGCGGCCAGCAGGGAGGAGGACTAGGTCCGACTCCAGACAGGGTGGGTTACTTAAGGCGTCCGTCCCTGTGCCCGAGAGAACACGGTAAATGACAAGCATTTACAAAGAATTCGTGATAACAGGAGAGAAGCTCACCGCACAAAGTTAAAATTCTACAAAGACGGATTGCAAGAAGTATGTACCGTGTGTTGCCAACGTCTATGTGTCTATCTACACACGCACATACGTATATTGTGTGTAAGAGATATTTGTGTCTGAGCACACAATATACATATAAAATGTATCCAAACACGTGTGTGCATGTGTAAGTGAATATGTGTGTCCATATGTATATTGTGTCTACACACGTATATGTGAATGTGTACACATGCATGTTTATATTTGTATGTATACATGCATACACTTGTGTTTCCATATGCATACATATGTCAGTGTGTTCCTAGTTATCTCTGGGGCTGAACTGTGTGTGTGTTAGTTGTCTACTGATTGCTTTCCCTATCCCATTTTTCTTTCCCACATTTTCCTTTATGTACACATACTGCTTGTTACAATTTTTAAATTGCAATATAGTTTTCCTACAGACATGCGCGTGCATCACAAGTGTGCAAACCCCTTATGCACCAAGAAACAAACGGTTACCAATGTCCCATCAGCCCCCAAACCATTTAACAGCTAGGCACACACACCAACCATGATTACAGAGAAGTCTGGGAACTCAATTCTTAAGAGGGTGTGGATTGAGTTTTCCTCCTTGGAGTAAAATTCTCTGAGTGGGATGGCTTGCTGAGGAGTCAAGGAGGAAATTAAGCCTGATGCCAGAGACCCCTGAAAATTCATTCTCTTGCCTCTGCGTGGGATGTCCTTCCTCGTAGGGTGTCTGCAAATCCGGATGCACTGGGGCCCAGGAAGCCTTCAGAAAACCACATCTGTGCAATCTCACAGCACTCTCACTATGCCAACCCCGAGTGTGCCATCCCCACTAAACTGCAGGAAGGGCGCCCAAATGGCATCCCAGGGAGGAGGTACTTTTCTGGGAAATCATACAGGGGAATCCACTGAGGCAGGAGATATGTATTTAAAGGCCCAGAACACCCAACCTCTCGCGGGTAATAGTTTCAAAAAGAGGGGGTCTGTCAATCTGTTACTTTTTTTCTCCTCTATCAACCGGCAAATTCCTCCTGGCTTCCCCCCACCCATCCATTTTTGCTTCTGCCTGTGCCTCCCCGAGTCTGCGGAAGCCCCCAAATTTATCCACAGTAGGTTCTAAATATTAGACACCCGAGTGAGTGCGTGGCTTCAATACATAAAGAGAACAACATTCCAAGTCGTGGGCAGGCCAAAGGATGGACAGACTCTCCAGCCCACCTCCCCTCCTTGTCCCAGGTTCTTTTCCCGACCGGCTCCCCTGACACAACCGAGCTTTCCAGAGGGAGGGAGAAACAGGTAGAAGGAAGCAAGGAGGCAAGGTTTGCTCCAGCGCATGCCCCCCCTCCCCTCGGCTCCCTTTCTCCTGGGAGTTCACTCAGTGTTTTTAGGACAGACGGGGCTGGGAGGGACAGGAGCCTCCACGCTCAGAACATCCTACCACAAGGGAGGCTTGCAAACATAGGTAATCAGCAGACGCCCACCCCTCTCCAGGAGCTCCACTTTGGGGAGCACCTAAGCGCTCACGGGATATTGTGTCTCGCGCTGTGTTGAAGTTGCCTCCAGCTTCTATCCAAACTGCCAATGGGGGGCTGCTCCCCTTCTCACCCCCACATTCAGGAGAAGCCCTCCACCCCATCTGTTCATCAGCCCCAGCGTCCTTGGATACACTATATCCTAGCTGCGTGGGGGGTGGCCGGGGATGGGGAGACGAAGCGGGCGGGGTCCCCCACAGCAGCCACCCCCAACCCCCTACACCCCACAGAATCGCAGGGGCTGGAATGGAACCCTTGAACCCAAAGTGCACACTAAGTGACGGTCATCAGCGATTCTCTGTGTGTTCTCAGAGATTCTACCCGATCTTTCTTTCACGATGGAGGGTCCAATGCTGGGATTGCGCAATTGAGTCGGACCGATTTTATCTTTCCATTTGTGTCTGCAAAGACCATACCCGTTTTTAAGCTCTTCTTCTCACTGTCGTTTAAGTCAAATCGTGCAGCTGTCCTTAACTCTCAGCTCGCCGGCCCCGCTCACCCCCGGCCCCCGGCTTGTGTTTCAGCGAATGTGCGTGAAATCGTAGAGAGGTGTCCATCTTAGTGGGGAAAGCCGGGAAGTCCTAACACCAGAAAAGCCCAGAAGTAATGAGAGATGAGCTATTTGCTTCAGGACTGGCGAGAAAATGAGTGAGCGGGGCTGTGAGGCCGACGCTATCTTGCCACAGTTCAAATATTAAGTTTTCATAGGAACGCCCTGGATTTTGAAATAAAGAAAATGAAAAATTCACAATCTGGCAGAGCAGCTGGCCGCCTGTGTGAGGAGACACGGTAATTACACTGACCCATTCATTATCGCCGGCTCCCGCGCAGAGTGAGTGAGACCAGATCCCTCTCAGCAACAAGCAGGTTTTACAATAATTCTTAGAGGATTTAGATGTTGAGATACAACATGAAACAGAAGCTCGGCTGCGGAGCAGGGGCAGCACGAGCTGCTGGAAAGTGTGGAGTCGGGGACTCCATGTGTCCCCCTTGCCTGCGGGGGGAGACGTCCCTCCTGAGGCCGGAGGAGGTAGGACAGGTCTCCATGGAAGGCTTTTGGGGGCCCCTCCAAGCTTGGCACGTTAGAGGGATTCTTATTTTGTTAAATAAACACAGGAAGGATAACACATCCACTCCTGGTTTAAAAAATTGCTTTTCTGGGAGGGCAAGTGCCCTTAGGCAAAATAAGGAGGTTCTGCAGGTCATGCTTTGGACCTCAGGCTTCATGGAGGAAGCATGGGTGTCTCCCTGGTGGATGGTTTGCTCGGCTATCCCTTTTTTGTTACCAGTCTCATGCTGCCAAGGGGTCTCTTCATGAAGCCTCTAGTTAGTCATCATGACTAATGAACGTTTCCTTCCTCTTTCCCTTCTTACTTTCCTTCCTTCTTATTCCGGTCCTCCTTTCCCCTTTCCTTCTTTCCTTTCTTCCTCCCTTTCCTCCTTCATTCTTTCCTTCCTTCCTCCCTCACTTCCTACTTTTATTTATGTTTTAATCTCCTTTGGAAGGAAGCGGCCACAAAGCTCTCTGGGTGTCCTAACAATCAAGTCGCTTGGAGGACAGAAATGAAAGAGAAGGACTCCCACGGTTGCTAGAAGGTAAACTCCGCGAGGGCAGAGATCTCCATCTGCTGATTCAGAAGAGTGCCCGGCATAGAGCAGGTGCATGGATACCCTCTGGAGGTGAACCCATGTTCGCCTCCCTCCTTCTGGGAACGTAGAGGCACGGCCTCTTCACCTTGTCCCTTCCGGAACACTGCCCTCTATACCAAGTGTCCTGCCCGGGATTCGCACATACATGGAGGCCAACGACACAGCTGGCCCTCAGTCATGATCCCTACAAAACTTACTTTTCCAGCCAGGCTCACAGGTGCTGGGCGGGCCCAGGAATGGCAAGCACACTTGGCGGATGTGTGGTTCTGATAAAAAGGGAGAGGACTTGGATAAAACTATTGTATTTGGAATTATTGCAAAACCTTAATTCACTGAAATTCACGTTCACTGCTGTGCTGGGTAGGGATTTGGGAGATCAGGTTCTTGTTCTGGGGAAAAGCAGGACTCAAACGTGTCCCCCCCCGCCCAGACACTGATACCTATGAAAGGGCCTGTGGGTTCAGATTCTACCCTTCACAGAGCCCCAGACAGTGCTCTCTGGCAACCAAGCAAATCGGAGTCTCTGAGGGCAGTAAATGTGTGCCACAAGGAACAAGAACACTGCTAATAATCCCTCACTCCTCTGATCTGTGGCTGAGCCTTCTATGTTTCTCCTCATCTCCACTAGAGGAAGACCCACTCCTACCCCCACACCCCACCCCAAAGCTGGTTTAGGATTCTGAGTGGCTCTCTTCTCTTGCCACTAAGACAAATGGTCAATTGCACGGGTAAAAACAAAAACAAAACACCCCACAACTATTTGTTAAGCTTCCTTTAGATTCAACTTAGGATGGAAGGAACGGATTTGTTTACTTGCCTACCATATGCATTGCCTTGTTGATGCTGGGACACGGTTAAATGCATATTTGAAGCAATTACCTAGACAGATGATTCAGATACAGATGAAACAAAACCGAAATGGCTTTATCCTTGAACCACAAAGAAAAGAAGACATCTCAATTATGTGCTTACTTTGGGACACAACACTTATCTTTTGTTGAGTCAAAGTTATCACACTGTCTATCCATGCCCCAGTTCAGGAGTTTGGATCCAGTAAGTAGGCAATAAATGTTTAATAAATCTAATGCAAAAATGCCAAATGGAAACTCACAGTGTCCTCTCCGATTCTGGAACGGAGTAAATCAATGTTAATAAAAGTCATAAAACTGTCACCCTGTCCCATGTTTGTAAAAGCCTCTTTGTTAATGAAAGAACAGGGTTGAAAGAAAAGACACCAGATTATAGGCATTTCTAAACCCCTGGTGCTGGATTTTTTTTTTTTTTTCCTAGTTGAACTTCCAGTTAATAAACATGTAAAGAGAGCATCATTGGGGAACAATGGAAAGTATTCAGGTTGCTTTGTGGACCCAGTATAAATCCTTAGTCCTTGGCACGAGGGAGACAAGGGAAGAAGGGAGACAAAACAACAACACAGGTTCATTATACTGGAAAGGTTCCCTCTTAAACCTTACCCAGCATGAATCAAAGTGAAAAATCTGGTATCACTGCCACGAAAATTGGATTTGGCTCATAAGCCAAAAATGAGTTTCTTTCAAGGAAAACAGGGCAAGAGCTTTTAAAGCAAATACCAATTGCACATCTTGGTGACACATCAACGTTCCCTGCCTACCCAACTCCCAAGCTTCAGCTGGATTGATACCCGCAGCCTATTTGGGGGGAGTGTTAGTGGAATAACTTGCTCAGTTCTTGCGCATGAGGAGTTGTATAGCATGGAACTCAATGAAATGGAAACTTCAGGGATGTAACAAGAGGCCTGCTGTGATATGCTCAAGTATCAAGGCGAATCAACATTTTTAAACGGAAGATGTGTGGGTGTATCAACCAGCCAAATGGGCCATTTACCAAAGTGTCAACGGCTTCCTGCCTGTCTCCCATCAAAGACAAAGCCCCCACCTCCTCCCACCTTCTCCCAGCTCTCCACTCGGTGTGTTTACAGCAACAAACTTGTGCGCTCCCCCTCTGTCTCTTTTACGAATATGGTGCTTACCTTCGAAATAAACACAAATGAGATCATCTCACCAGCCCGGAAATCCCCAAAGAAGAAGCACAAAACCAGTGGAAAATACTTGAGGGTTATAAAGTGCATATTAAAGTTTTAGAGCTTTGGGAGAGATGGAAGAGTAGCAGATGCAAAAGCCAACAGGGGGGCAGAGTCTGCATCAAAGCCATAAAAATATACAGCCGCGGTAATGGGCAATTATTCTTTGCATTTGGGCGCTGGTTTGAATTTGCATGAGGTTGCCAGATGCCCCGGCAAAGGTGTTCCATCAGAATGGAGGAGAGGGCTGCTCTTTGTCCCCCTCTTCTCTCCCTTTGCACCACAGTGCCTCCTGTGCCCACTCCTGGAGTGGTCTGAGACCCAGAGCTGTCCATGCTGATTTGGGGTTGAATTGTTGTGTGGGTAATTTAGGGTAGGAAATGTTCACTTACACAAGTCTGGGGGTGCAGACGTGCTTTCAACAGCAGGTTCATGGTTCTGCAGGATTCCCCTTGGGGGAACTCCTGTTTCATGGGCTGGACCATAAATTAAGAAGTGGCATAAGAGGTAACATGCCAAGGTGAAATAAACAACCAGCTCGAGCTCAATTTCAGAGGCAGAGTGTTGTGTGATAAACATCACAATGAATAGTTAAAAAAAAAAAAAAAAGGATTTTTTTTCCTAATGACAAAAACATTTGCTTATTTTTTTCAAAATGAATCTCAAACAAAAGTACATCAAATTGGTTTATAGCAGAATTTATACGCAACTGGGTCACTCTCTTTGAATGGCACTAACTGGGAAATTTAATATGATAGAGCACATTTAGTT
The DNA here is from genome assembly GCA_028534135.1 of Potos flavus. Classification (NCBI taxonomy): domain Eukaryota; kingdom Metazoa; phylum Chordata; class Mammalia; order Carnivora; family Procyonidae; genus Potos; species Potos flavus. The sequence goes on from CM052890.1 coordinate 28,058,062, forward strand.
CTAGGTCAAAACAAAAATGGAAAGGCTTTCAATTTTGTTAAAATTCAGCAATTTCAAGGTTTCGGGAGAGAAAGGGGGGGTGTTCCACCCATCCAGTCATTTACAAAAAGACCAAAATAGCCACTTAATTTGTTGGAATCTCTGATTCTCGTATTCCCGTATATCTATCCCTGAAACACACATTTGGGACTGACTCTTGTTTCATTTCAAAATGCATGTTGATATTAAACACTGCTGTTTAGAAGTGAATAAATCCACATTTTGGACAAACAGTTCCTTACAGGACATCCTCATTTGAGATGCATTGAATAGGAAAACAAAAAATTTCTAATTAATGTACAAGTCTAATCACCATTCCCCACATGGAAGAGTAATTTTTCACTGTTCATTTGCCGGGTTTAATCTCAAAACTGACATAACAGAAACGCAATGTCCTATAAATCTCCGCTCATTTGTTTCCTTAATATTCATATCCCATTGAACTGCAGCTGCTTGTTGCTGCAGTCTATTACAACTTGCAAAAGTGTCGATAAAAATATTATGAAAGGCAAGATGTGTTCCTTCCTGGCTGTGCGTGCCATTTATTTGGGAAAAGACAATAAATGGCTCGTGGATGGTCCCCCCCCCCCCAGCCTGCTGCTTGGTGGGTGATTAGTGATTAATTACCTGGCAGCAAATTGACATGGCACGAGGAAATTGACACAGCCCTGATTAATTAACTTTTTATGGGTGGTAGTTGCTCACAAAACATTGCGCACCCTAATTGAATCTCTCTATGTAGCATCGTGGCACAAAAGTTTTAGTTAAATCCAAATTAGCCAGAAGTTTCTTGGCTGTTCTAGGTCTGATTAGGATGTGTTGAAGGAATTGGCAAGAACTTGACGTTGGAGAGAAAAGCACATTATTTGAAGGGGAAAAAAAGATGGTGACATTGTACCGGCTGGAATGCCTGAGCCGAATTTATTGACCTAAATCTTCGCTGTATGAGGCTGAAATGCTGCCTTTTGCTCCAGCCTCCTTGGGCCGCTCCTTCTCTGCGGCTTCTGCATGTTCTCTTTCCTTTGTCCCTAAACGTTGAGTTGATCGGCTCACTCAAATGCTGGCACCATTGTCACTTCCTCCCCCAAGGGCTTCTTCCCGCCTCCTTGACGTCTCCCGGCCACTCCTGTCCCTAACCTTTTTCCTTCCCTGGATGCATCTGGCCTTTACCACCTCATCGGATTGCACCCTCATTACATAGCTCTCCGTGGGGATGTCCTAAGGACTTTACTTTGGTCAATACTGTGTGTCTCTTGCACCTATAGGATTACCTGGCCTAGGGTAATTACTGCCATGTTTATTGAGAATGTTGTCAGATGAGCTCGGGACGCCACAGTCGTTCAGCTACGGGGGAAAAAGAGGGATAATCCTTGAACCTGTGAGAGTTGCGACCACGCTGCTCAGGAAAGGCGCATATGCTAAGAGAAAGTCGGGTTTTAGCGAGGACATGAGTAATGAGGGACTCAACCCCACTTGAGGTAAGTCCAGACAACAGGAACTGGAAAATTTGAAGCAAAGCCGTGATCATGGTTGGGGAAAGTCCAACCTCCCATACTCCGTTATCAGACAGAGGAGATTCAACTGTAGGATGTATCAGCTACGACTGACTGACACTTGCTACCCGCCAGACCCGAACGTTAACTCAGTAAATCTTCAGGAAACCATAGAAGCCAGGTAATACTGCTACCTTCACTTTCCTGGGGGAGAGCAGGAAGATGTACGGCAACCCAGAAACTCGCCCAGTGCTCTCACACATCCTGACACTAGAGCCCATCATCTTATCTCTTACACAAAAAAGCAACGAGGCAATTGGGACTAAGGCATCCCATGTCAGCTTTGGGCAAGAACTTTCTACTTCCACTCTCTCCCTGCTCCTTTCGGACTTTCGGTTTTCACGTCCCTCCTATGGCCTCTTAGAGCGGTACAAGTTGCTACATCCTCTCCCTATATTCATACCACAACCAAGACAACCAGCCCAATTTGTCATGGACAGAGTGAAATTGCAGGGAAATCTGCTGACAAGCCTCCAGGAGACCTCAATATGCTCCTGGTTGGGGGCATGCGCTGGAAGGAGGGGGAGGGGAGATGCCATTTCTTCTGTTCTCTATTTAGGCACTGAGATTTCAAAACACCTGGAAGGGCTTTGCTCCTTTTCTACTAATTGGATACAGGCCAGAGGGATCACTACTGATTTCTGTTCCCCGTACGAGTCCAAAGCAAGCTGTTTTTGTTCTCCATTTTGGCTTATCTCCACATCTCCCAAAATATTGGGGAAATGGACTCTCCCAGCAATGGGGACCTGGGGTACCGTACCTAGCACAGTGTTTATACACAAACCTCATTACTGTCAAAATAACGAGTTCCTTATGACTAACCTCAACTAGAAATTTCCTCCAAGATTTGAGAGACCTGCATAAAAAACTTTCCTAATATTTGGGATAATGCCCTTTTTTCTCCATATAATTGATTTCTTAATATTGTTATCAAATATCACTTCACTCGTAACTCCATTACAAACACTCTCTTCCTTAGAAAGGACACAGATGAGTCATCCAGGAGTAAAAAAAACAATAAGAAAACTAAACGCAGTGAACGCATGAGGATGATCTAGTCTGAGCAGAGCCCGGCGTTCCCAAAGCAAAAATGCTTCCTAACTTAAGAACAAACTCAAAACGCGGCAACAAAACCCACACACAACGCTTACGTGAATATTCTTTCATCGCTCGGTCTTTGAATGAGGACGGCAGCCTTGGTTTTTAAATAATTGCCACATTATTCCCGCTTACCTCCCGAAGTTAGCTGTTGCCTCGTCTCCCCTGGGTTGCAAATGGCCTGATTAGCCCAACGGGCATGCGTGGCGAGCGCGGTGGCTGCCGGGTGCGCCGAGCTACGCTTTCATTTGCAGAAGACCTATTTATGATCTGTCTGCTCACAGGTATTGACAATACCCACCCCGGGCAGGATTCCTGTAACATTTCACCCAGCACAACAGGAATGAATCTCAATCTTGGAGGGCTTAACCTGGTGGGACCGTGGAAGGCATTTGCAAAGGTGCTTTCTGTTATTTGAAGGAATGCTGGAGACAAAGCCGGGAGAGGCTGAGATCTATTTTAATTTGGATGAAGCGATTCGCCACACTCTATTTGTTTGACAACACCTGTAGCATTGTCAATTTAGCTTTTATCAGGTAGCCATGGGGAAAAAAGGCAAATAATTTATATAAATAATTACTTTATCGAGTGCATATACACAGCAAAGTTTCAATTGTTAAACCATTCATGATCTGGCTAACAGGTGGCTGAAAGAGCTAGCTTGGTGAATTGCGTCTCCACATAGGAAACAAGGCAAGGGAGATAAATGAGCTTCATACGGTGGGACGGATTTCCCGTGGTTCCTGGGGGCTGCTGGAGCTCCTGCAGGTGAAGCCCTCTGAGGGGGTTGGTGGTGGCTCACAGGATGGGTATGCGATGCAATTCCATCACTGTGGGTCAGTGTTGGGATCTGATTTTGAGAGTCAGTTTCCACCTCTGAGAGGCTGAATCCCAATCCTTTGAGTCACACCCCATTCAAAACTTGAGGACAGGTGTCATCTGGGTCTGTGGATTGCCTGCCTGACACCTGAGCTGGAACTCTCCCCAAACTCCCGTCTTTAACACACTAGAGGAAAACCATTCAGGAATAGGTTGTCCTGTCACTAGACTAACATAAACATCCCAGACGAGCTTCTTCGGTGAACCTTAAAAAAGTCCCGGAGAAGAGGGCTTCTATGGAAGAAAGGGAAAGTGTAGCCATCGGTTGGAGGAGATACAACACCTCAAGCAAGCCGAACGACTCTTCACACAAGGAGGCTCACAAGTGGGTAGGCATTCACGAGTAGGCGCGCAGCAATCAGCCTTGGCCAAGGTCAAACCGCTACTGTACTCTGAGGATGCAGACCCACCTCTGGCTGAATCCAGGTCTTGTCATTAACTAATTGTTGCTCAGGGAGAATTTTGTAAAACCAATACTGGGGGACTAGGGTTTGCCAGCAGAAAAGAGCCTTTGGGAAATGCTTCTCAGAACCTGGAAGCAATTGCCAAGGGTGGGCGTGATTTATATCCTTGGGCAGGTGTGCCTATAGTAGTGGTTCTGGTACGTTCGTGTTTACATAAAAAGCAATTAGGCTTCAAGAGTCTACACTGCGTGCAAACAAAACTCAACGAGACGGATTGAAAATATGTGGTGTGTTATGTGGTCCTAAAAACTGCATTTTGTTAACACTCCCCTCAAATTCTCCAGGAGCAATAAAATAGCTTTTGGCATGACAGTCCTTTTACAGAAATGAAAATGTGATTTAAGAAAATGGTGTTTTTGGAGAGAAGCAAGTATTTAAAATTATGTTTAAATGAACTATGTGAGGCTCTTTTCCCTTCCATGGGAGGCAAGCTCAGCTTCCTTTCTTGATTCTTTGCACTGCACAGGGAGATTTGCTTTTGAAGAGAAAGAAGGTTAACGGGAGGAGGGGGCCACTTCTGTGGTTGGACACATTTCTGGGCAAGAAGCACCAAGGAGCTCCCCTCCAGCGCTTGAATTAGATGTCACTAGCCATTCTTACTCCTCCTTCTAAGTTGTCCGTTCCCAGCCATGCTGACTTTCAGAGAGGACTTGGCTCTGTTTACAAAGCCCGGCCCCCAGGAACACACATCTGCCCCAATGTATCAAGCTGCCCCCTTTATATTCGGGGCATCAAATAGGATCTTATTTTTGGCCGCAGGAAATTTCATATTCAGTCTGAACACAGAATAGCTATGCCCCCATTTTAAATCTACATTAGTTTGAGAAAGCGAATGAAGTACCGATGAGGGCTTATAAAAAAATGAACTCAAAAAAAAAAAAAAAAATGAACTCTAAAATAAGCTGCCCAACCCGTAGGAGGATTTCTTTCTCACCTCTGCCAAGGACCAGCGGAAGGTAGGCATGGCCCAGGAGTTCAACGCCGGAGCTGCACCCTAACGTTTGTGGGTCTCACAAAAACGTGAGCATTAAAAAGTACTTCCTGTCAACGCTATCGCAGGACTTGGGGTCTCCAGGGAATTCCCCCAGAACAACTGCCTCGCTGCCTTTAAGAAACATCTCATCTCGGCCTTGTTCTCTGGCTGTGTGTGCACGGGAATTCCAGGGCAATGTAGTTTATTGTTTTAATATCTGTCTGACACAAAGCAAACCATCCTCCAGTGACTCCTTATCTGTCATATGTATTTCTGTGAAAGAAATATCAAGACAAATAAGATGTTTGGGGGCACGCCACGGGATGGTAGTTTTTGCAACTGGCAGCCTTTTGCAGAAGGGAGACCCCCATCTGCAAAAGATGAGAGCCACCATTCTGCATTGAGATTAATAAGCGACGTGCCAAGAGAGAGCTCGACCGCAGCCGCCTGAAATGTGGCTTCTTCTTGGCAGATTCTTCCCTGTAAACAACTGAGGAGGTTCAACTAGTGGGTTTTCTCCCCCTGAAATTGTCTTTTTTTTTTTTTTTTTTTTTAAAGAGGGCAAAACAGTCACAACAAAGGGGTCTAGGATCCTGAGTCGGCCCAAGATAACCGCAGCTGTGGATGAAGGCGCTACTAACGCAGTTGGGGCGATGGTGGGGTGTGGACTGAATGGACGACCGAGCCTGTTCAAAAAGCTGGTGCCTGGCGGAGATAAGTTAACACAGGAGCGAGTACAAACGTCTTAAAAACCACCTGTTCCGAAATCAGCGCGCTGTGCCACGCCGTGGGAAAGCGGGACCGGTGGGGGCGCCGGGCAAAGAGATGGTGCTTCGGTGACGGAGACAGAATGACACGGGGGTTCGGGGAGCAGGGAGGGGTAGCTGCACAGCTGTGTCTGGCTGTGAGCAATCGCTGGGCATTAAACCAGGCGTGTGTTCTGAGTGAGGTGACAGGCAGAGCATGGCACAGTAGATGTCTCAAAATCTCCCTGTCCACCGGTTCAGTGAGGGAAACAGGATTTCAGTGGCCTAGTGCGTCTATCGATGATGCGGGAGGATGGTGAGAACGTCAATATTTAGCTGAGCTACCAAGAGGCGTTAAAAACGCCGTGTTAACAGGGGGTTAAGTCACCTGTCGGGTATGTCCCCCAAATACCGACGTGAGTAATTTGTTTGCAATTCGGAGGCATTCGCATTATGGATCTATCATCTGTCTTGCCCACAAGAACTCGACACCACAGAGGCTGACTTAAGGACATCTTGCTTAATTAAACTGAATTTAAATGAAACATTTTTAAAGAGAGGACACCTTGCTCACGAAGTATTTACATTGCATGGAAGGGCACCTGGCATCTAGAAACAACTTGAGAGAAATGGGTTAAGTGAAGTAATGCATTTTAACCCCCTCCCCCATCAAAGGACTGATAAAATGAGCAAAGAATGGAAGGACTTATTTCAGAGATGATGACACAGAGGACGCAGGTCTGTTGTCACCATATCGAAGGAGCAAGGCACGGGTTCCTGATGAGAAAGATCCACTCTGGAGCCCCTTTCCGGCCAGCATTACTGGAAATTGTCAGAGAAGCCAGAATCAGCCCAGGCAAACAATGAGGCATTCTGAGTACGTTAAAGTCTCACCCTTTATCCCAGGGAGCCTGGGGCAGGTCTTGGAAAAAGGCAGTAGCACCAAAATGATGCCTCCAAGTCCACATTTGTTTGTTTGTTAGGAGGGCAAAAGTGAGTCAATCCACTCTATTTAGACTGAATTCACGTATCTATCTTACTTTGATAAGTACCAAGAGAAGAGTATTCTGTTTACCTGCCTACCTTCCATTATCGGTTTTGAAATGTGATAAAAGGGTGCAAAGTACAAAAGACCCATGAAGATGCACAATGAAAAGAAGGTCCCTTTTGATCATCTCCTCCTCGTAGCCAGCTGTCCGGAGTCCGGCCCTTTCAGATACGAATGCTAGCCTAGCAAAGGGGTCAGTAAACTACAGCCCTTGGGCCACATCTGGCCCGCAGACTGTTTTTGTCAATAAAGTGTTATTGGAAGCACAGTCACACCTGTTCATTTCTGCACTGTCTGTGGCTACTTTCAAGCTACCAAACAGAGTCGAGTAGTTGCCAACAGGAACCAGATGGCCCACGAGGCTGGAAATATTTACTATCTGGCCTTTTAATAAAGAACAATTTTGCCAATCCCTGACCGGACAGATCAGACGCAGAAGAACTGCCTCTCCAGCAATCCAGGGATGAGAAGAAGAAAGCACAATGTTGGCCTGAATGCAGAGGCGGGACAGCAGCCCAGAAGCTGCATTTGACCGCTCCCCGCTCGGACATTTCCAGGAGCAGAGCATGTGGCTCCTTCCACCTGCCCGTGGATACATTTAGAGACCAGTGAAGACGGAAGGCCTGGGATTGAGTTAGGCTGGCTTCTAAATGGATCTGGCTGAGTCACCTTGGACAAATTTCTGAATCCTTCTAATCCTAAATTTTCTGAAGCAAACAGAGCATAATCATATTTCATATTTTTCTTGTGAGGATCAAAGGAGAAAGTTCATGTGAAGGGCTTAGCAGAATGCCCGACATAAAGTAAGTGCTCGATAACCATGAGTTAATATTAGAATTGTTACTATTCTTTTTTTTATTTCTGGGCTGGGCTAACATAGGGCCAGTTAGGCACTCACCTTGGGTGAAAAATTTAAGAGGAGGTAGCACCAAAACACCCCAGTAATCAGGATAAATCGTACTTCACTGTAATATTTTAAAAACTTAAAATTATTATTAAAAAAATTCGTGATGAACAGACTCTCAAACTTTAAGCAAAGAACTGCTATGTTGAGCATATTGGACCCTAAGGTAAAAAAAAAAAATTAATACTCATCCTGTCTTAATGAAAGTTTCGCTATTTTGTTCATTGTCAATTTTTTCCATTAATTTAGATTTTTTAAAATGCCGCATTAGAATATTATTTATCTCGGCTACCGAGTTTTTTGGCACCTCTTTAGATTTTGTCCAAGGTGACTCCCTCTCTCGCCTCACCCTCATCCCGGCTCTGATTATCCTTCTTTTCAGTGATTCCTCCAGAAAATATTAGAAAAGGCCTTTTCAGAGTCCCACGGAGCTCTGAGATGTTGGAGAGAGAGAGAGCAGACACGGGTCTTTAAACCATTGTGTCAGTAACACAGTGACCTGTATGTGTACTTTCTATCAACTGAACTCAGTCCACGGACACTTTCTGTATTGGGCAGAAGAAAGAGGAACCCCTAAATTAATCGAGGCTGCTACTTTAATTACAGAAACTGAAAGAAGTTCTATCAATTACCTAAAAGTAGAACAGCGCAGGCCTGATTTATGTATGTTTCTGCCACTTAAATCATTGTTTTACGAATTCCACACAATTACTTCCATAAAACCTACAATCAATACATCAATTAAAACCATGCCACCACCACTCGCCCTTGAGTTTCATAAAAGTGAACAAATGCATTTTGATAACCTTTAGCATCCTGAGCCTGTGATATCAGACTTTGTCCCCCACTGTGGTCAGGAGTGAAAATTTCAGGGGGAATTAATAGTCATCTTCCTTTTACGTTAGGACTTGTCCTCACATGGATCTCAAGTTCATCTGTGGCTTCCGTTAACTGTGTGAAAATACACTTGCTTGCGTTGATAAGCATATGAAACCATCCATAGATTTCTGCTGGAAAATGCTTTTTTTTTTTGCCTGTTGACAAACTGGTACCTCTGTGTCAAAGCATTCGCTAGGGACTGAAAAGTAGCCTGCCCCCCACAATTACATGTTGATCCCCTAACTGCCAGGGTGGTGATGTTTAGGGATGAGGTCTTTGGGAGGTAATTAGGTTGAGGTAAGCCATGAGGTGGGGCCCTCATAAAGGGATTCATGTCATAAGGACAGACACCCAAGGGCTTGCTTTCTCTGACCTGTAAGGACGTGGTGAGAAGGTGACCATCTATGAGCCAGGAAGAAAGCCCTCGTCAGAACCAACCATGCTAGGGCCCTGATCTCAGACTTTCAGCCTCTAGAAGGGAGAGAAAATAAGTTTCTGTTGTCTAAGCAGCACCCCGCCCCCCGACCCGTCTATGGTATTTTTTATGGCAGCCCTAGAAAAATAATAGAACGGGAGGTAATACTTGCTCCTGGCAGGAATTCTGTGACCTAAGTGGTGTCTAACGCTATAACAAGAGAAAAGACGGATATATTTGCCTGTGTATTTAAAAATGTACGCTGGCGGGGGGCGCCTGGGTGGCTCAGTGGGTTAGGGCCTCTGCCTTTGGCTCAGGTCATGATCTCGGGGTCCCGGGATCGAGCCCCGCGTGGGGCTCTCTGCTCAGCGGGGAGCCTGCTTCCGCCTCTCTCTCTGCCTGCCTCTCTGCCTACTTGTGATCTCTTTCCTCTCTGTCAAATAAATAAATAAATGAAATCTTGGAAAAGAAAAAAAAAAGAACCTGTTACATGAATAATATCTTCAAAAAAAAATGTACGCTGGGATATAAGCAAGATCAAAGGCCTCAAATAGGAAATGTTTGCAACATCTATGCTCTTCACAGGTTATTCCTGCTAATGAATAGTTCTCTCTCAATGTGAATTAAAAATAAAATAAGAATCAGCGCAGAGGATCATAGGGGAAGGGAGGGAAAACTGAATGGGAAGCCATCAGAGAGGGAGAAAAACCATGGGAGACTCTTAACTCTAGGCAACAAACAGGGTTTCTGGAGGGGAGGTGGTGGGGGATGGGGTAATTGGGTGATGGGCATGAAGGAGGGCACGTGATGAGCACTGGGTGGTATAAACAACTGATGAATTACTGAACACTACGTCTGAAACTAAATATGTACTATATGTTGGCTAATTGAATTAAAATGAAATAAAATCAGAAAAACACAGAAGAGAAATGGGCAGATGTGTACTGGAAATCCACAAGAGGTAATGTCCACATGCCGACTGAAGGAGTGACTCTGATGCTCGTCACTGGGAGGAAGGCAAATGCAGAGGAGAGCGAATTGAGAGGCTATGTTTCACCCATCCGATTTTCAAAATTAAAAAAGAGCAGAATACGAAGGTGCTGGCAAGGATGTTGGAATGGAACCACCAATCTCATGTTTGGGAAGCTAGATGAGGGATTTGAGGCACTGGGATGTCAGGGTAGATATATGTGAAGACATGTGCTGCACGCTTTAGGAAAAGAAGGTAGTTTGAACGAATGTGGACAGGGAACGGCTGAAGGAGCATCCACGCCATAGGACACCGTGAAAATACCCAGATGGCTGAATGAGAGGGAGCCTAAATCTGCTATCAAGTGAAACAAAATACAATTAATATGTGTAATGTGTGCATAATACGTATGTGTAACTCTCCCCTCTGTATAAAATCAAATGACTAACACCCCCATTTCACGTGTGTATGTCCTTCTTTGCGTTATTATGCAGAAAACGTGGAAAGATACTTTCTAGGCAGTCAAAATGGGTTACTTCAAAGGTGTATGTTTTTGGATAAAATGGGGATATTATTACCACATCATTACACACACACACACACACACACACACACACACAGAGAGACACGTGTGTGTGTGTGTGTTTATTTGCATGCTTCTCTAATTACAGGGAGCACGTTATATTTGTAATTTAAAGCCTATTCATAAAATTGTAAAGAAAACAGAATTCAGCGGGTGACATCAACCTGCTTTTGGAAACACCTACTTCATGTGGAAATAAGGATCAGTGAGAGCTGGCTTTGCTAATCCAAATTAGAAAGTGACTTTGCCACTCATGGAACCGTGGATTTACCTCTTGATATTTCAACTAATAAAAAAATGGAGGTAATGTTTTCATTTGGAGGAAAGTTGACATGTTCTTTCCATTCCTAGTTCTGCCCGGAGTCATTTTTGATAGTGAGCAGGTATCGTATGCAAATAGCACTTACAATAAAGCAGGTGTCTTTCCCCCAGGCAGGAGGAGCCTCCGATCACTGGCCCCAGGAGGGGGAAGGCAGTGAGCTAGCCCACCAGCTCTGCCCCAGCATTCACCAAATCCCTCTGTTAAGGGGTCAGATGTGGGCTCTTCAAAGCAAACACGATGCTCTTACATTAATTAAAATTATTTCAAAACTAACGAAGTAGTTCATGTAATTGCTCTAATAGTTTCCCTGGTGAAAAGTTAATGTTCTTAAGACAAAAAATAGGAATAGTAAATGTAAATAGTAAATGTTTTCCATTTGGCACAAGGTCATCTTGCCTAATTCTCTGAAGTTCTGCTCTGACTTCATTTGTCTGATGAAAGGTAGGCCCCCTTTACACTGTGGGTGCTAGTGGTTCATCGGTACGCGTGAGAGGATGCGTGATGTCCCGTGACACAAGCTGAATTGGGGTTTCACACCAGGACAAAGGTCAGGATGAGGAGGAAAACTGGGGTCAGTTGTGGAGATATGGGAGAATCTGTAGGATTAAGTTGTACTGACGCGGAGCCGTGAGTGGAAATCTTTCTCTTAATGCTTTCATGTCCTCGGTCATATTATTAGGACGATTCACTTAAGTGGGGGGGAAACCCATTATGTAAAAGTGCATCTTAAAAAACAGATAATCTCAAGTAGGAGTTATTTTCATTACAGAGGAATTCAGCAGGGTTCCTTTAAAACCCATCTCCCCTATTGCATTTAAGGGTGTTATTTACAGATGATTAGCTATTTGGCTAGGCAGAGGGGCAATTTAAGTCTAAAACATCCAAGGCCAGTTACAGATCCATGGGGGCAAAAAAAACCCAACACAAACTCAGGAGTAATCATGAAAGTCAGTAAACACATAAGATCCAATTTACAAAAGTGTAATTTATACACACCTTTCTTCAGGAGTACAACTATTAGATAACCATGAGAAATATATGCATTTTCCAGTTAAAAAGCAAGTGCATCCTAGAAGATTGCTGAGAAGTAAGGGATCCTCAGCTTTTGGGTAGAAAGCTAGATTCTTAGCAAAAGAGGCCACACCACTCAGATCTCAGGGACAAGAGAGGTAGCTCTCAGCCATGTGAGAGTCACACTCAGAGATGAGATGAACCTCGGTGGCCATGTGTGTGCCCCCAGTGTGTGTGTGTGTGCGTGTGTGTGTGCATGTGTATGACAGAGAGAAAAGAGAGAGAGACGCCAAGCAAAAATGACCCTCTACGTGAGGGCGGGATTGCTTCTAGAACATATGACTTTGCACTGAAACATGTACCTTAATCTGGAAGAGAAAACCTTCAAAGAAGCCAGCTAACCCTATGACCCAACAACTGCATTACTAGGTATTGATCCCAAAGATACAGATGTAGTAAAAAGAAGGGGCACATGCACCCCAATGTTCGTAGCAGCCAGGTCCACAATAGGCAAACTGTGGAAGGAACTGAGATGCCCTTCGACAGATGAATGGATAAAGAAGATGTGGTTCATACATACAATGGAATATTACTCAGCCATCAGAAAGGATGAATACCTCCCATTTGCATTGACATGGATGAGACTGGAGGGGATTTTGCTAAGTAAGGCAAGCAGAGAAAGACAATTATCCTATGGTTTCACTCATGTGGAACATAAGGAATAGCGTGGAAGACCACAGAGGAAGGGAGGGAAAAGTGAATGGGAAGAAATCAGAGAGGGAGACAAACCATGAGAGACTCTGGACCCTGGGAAACAAACTGAAGGTTACAGAAGGGGGCGTGCTGGGGGCGGGGGTAAGCAGGTGATGGATATTAAGGAGGGCACGTATGGTGTTGTGCACTGTTGCACAAGCAACTGATTAGTTGCATAAGCAACTAATGAATCGCTGAACACTAAGTCAAAAACTAATGATGTACTATATGTTAGCTAAGTGAACATAATAAAAAAAATAAACAAAAACAAAATAAAACAAAAAAACAAAGAAGCCAGCTGATGGCAAACAGTGCAGCCTCAAAAGGTAATGCTCACTTGGAGAACTAAAGCAGAAAGCCTCAGCAGTGTGTCTCAGGGAGGAATGGATCATCTTGACACTCAGCATTGTTGCCTGGAGATGGAAGTGATCGACAGTCCCTCTGGCCACCCAGGTGAGGACAGAGAAGGCTCAGAGTTGCCTGTCCTTACGAAACACCCACTGAGCTGGCCAGTCTGGACACCATTGCTTACGGGATCGACACATGAAGATTCTTATTGGAAGAATCCAGGTTTTTGTTTTGTTGTGTTTTGTTTTTGTTATGTTTTGTTTTGGGAGGACAATTAACTATTAATTGTTGTTTTCTTTAACACTACTATACAGAAGGACAGTTCTGTAATATTTCTGAAAAATTCCCACCAACAGTGGGGGCGTTGATTAAAATGTAATATTGTGAAATGATAGAATATTATGAGGCCCTTAACACATTTTCATGAAGTGCCCATGATGTGATAATCAGTGAAAATAATAGGATGAAAAATGTGTAGGTACTATGATTGATTATGCAATTTAAAAATGAAGGGTGTTGGACACACATTATGCAGTTTCTATAATTATTATAAATTTTTAGTTTAAACTCAGGAAAAAAATGTATAAACAGTGAAGTGATATTGTCATTTTGGATTTTCAATAATAAAACAGACCCTTTATATCTGTGATCAACACACTTTTTCTGTAAAGAGCTGGAATGACAATATTTTAGGCTTCCCAGGCCACATCTGTCTCTATTGCATGTTGTCTTTTGTTCTCGTTTTGTTTCTACAACGTTTCAAAGAATCTAAGACCCGGTCTTAGCTTATAAGCTTTACAAAAACAGGCTGTGGGCTGGACTTGGTCCCTGGGCTGTAGTTTGCTGACCCCTGCTTCGAATGACTTTGTCTCCTCTGGATGCTTCCCCTATTTTAATATGAAAAATTTGCGATAGATTTCCACGTTTGATATTGATGATACACACTTCCCCCAAAGCTGCTTAGAATGGCTATAATGATTCAAACCACCCCTTATTTGGAATTAATTTGACAGAGAACTGAAATAGAAATGCATATTTCATATGATCCTTGAGAGCCATGCTTTCCAATACGGTAGCCACTAGCCCCACGTGGCTAATTAGAGTAACATTAATCAACATTAAATTAAGTAAAAAAGGCAGTGCCTCTGTCCCATGAGCCCACGTGCTGGACAGTGCAGATATGGAACATTTAATCTTAGACAGTTCTACAGGACAACGATGTCACAGAATAAAACAAAATAACACTCTAGAACTCAACTGTGGTTAAGTTTTGGATTGCCAACGTTCCTTCAGAAAATAACGTTGATAGAGAAGGTAGGGGAGAGAGACAAGGGAATGACCAGGATATTTAGGGTCAATTGGAGCCAGAAAAGCAGTCAATAGTTGAATAACTTCCCAGGTTCAAAAACCAAATCTACCATATTGTGGCTGTGGGATCCTGGGTTATCACTCCTCCTCAGTACCCCCTCCATTCCTCTGCTGTAAAGCAAACATTATAATACCTACCTGCTGCAGATTTTGAGAATGAAACAAGGTTGAGCATGTGAAAATGTGTACTAGCATCCTAATTCTACAAGATACATGCACACACATTTATACCGCCCAAAGGAGGCAATGTCCTTACATTTAGAAAGAACCACTTCTTGCCAGTATGGCTGGATGCTGGCTTCTTGGGGACACAGGAAGATACCTTGCATGAAATGCATGCCCAAGCTGCTGTTGAAGGTGCTATGCTGCTGGGGAAGAACACCCGTGTACTCCCATAACCTGGCACCTTTGGAAATCCTCGGGATTCTCACAGTCATGTTTTTGGTTTCTGGTGACTGCTTCTAACCTATGCCCCCAGCAAAGAGTTTGGTTTTTCTGAGCCCTTGGGAATTAAGATGCTCAGTCATGGCCCTCAGGGAGGATTCCTCTCTGTCTCTCATCCTCCTAATCATCACATGCCCTTTACTGCTGCTTTCCCATCACCTGCCCCGCTCTCTAAGCTGGTCTCCAGCAGCCCACCTTCCCTCACCCCCACACTCCCTGTTGAGCACTGATCCCAATGAGGACCAATTTCATACTTACGGGGATTTCATAGGGTCGTGTCTTACAGCCTATGAAATAGATAAGAAGGTCTCAGCTGTGGCTGGGGGTCTTTCTGAGGAGGGGCAAACCAGCTACGGATACCATGATGGAATCCACGAAAACTGTAATTGTTCAACCTGTTCTGGGAACTGGGGTCGGGGTAGGGCATTTTCCACCCTGGAGCATCCATCCCAGGCAGCGAAATCCTTGGTTTTTCCATGTCAACATTGTGATCTATCTTTCGTATTTATTTTTGTTCTTCTCGCCCTTGCACTTGATGGCTATATTCATATCTATCAAAGTGCCTTTTCTTGTTGCTCCCCCCACCCAGTTAAATGGAGGGGGGAACCACATTCTTCTCTCGCCTCCTCCTGCTCCATGGAACCACATAGCAAAGGGCAGAAAAGGCTTGCAAACAAGTCGTTATTTTCCACTGTGAGAAAATGGTGCTCAAGCACCTTTTGTTACGTGAGGGGGCCACTTGGATGGCCTGTGTATGCTACATCAATTATTTTCACATTAATTTGCAAAGCTGTGATAGAAGGCAGGCAGTGAGCTTTAGCTCCACACCCCTCCCCCCCATGCGCCAACCCCCAGACCAACGCCCCATGTCCCATCTATTGGACCCGATCCTGCCGGGTCTTAACAAGGGATGACCGGGACATCTGGGAAGTGAGCGTTCAGACGTAATGAGCGAAGGGGTTCAATGCTAAGGTGACAGGGAACACAGAGACATGCTGATGAGAACCAACCTCATCTTGTGGAGAGCCACAGGGAGGGTGGAGCAGAGAGGGAGGGGAGGAGGAGAACTTACATGGCAGGGAAGGTGATTGGACTCAGATTTATGTCACAAAACAAAGAGAGCCACGACAGCGGGCTTACTTGCGGAAGTATATACAAGTGAACTGGGGGCACTGTACATGGAAGATCCCTCCTGGTTTGCCTGGCACAACAGCACCGTGCCTACGAAAGAGAGAGAGATAGATGGTATCTGGTTTGGGAACAGGCACACTACACCTGCGAGATCATGGCAACGCAAACAAGAAAGGCAGAGAAATGAAAACACAGCCACATCCCCGTGCACGTGGTGGGGACACCCGTGGCAGCCCCCTGGCTTAGTCGAAGGGAGTTGGGAGCCCACCCTCCAGCCCTCCATGCACGGGTCACTCCTTGTCACCTGGGGCTCCCGGAGTGGGAACCTGGCCACCCCAGGACCCAGTTTCAGAGCAGTGATGGTGGCAGCATGGCATACGCCAAAGGGGGCATGAGAAATACCAGTGAGAACTAGATGACAAGCCTGGCTCCATGCCCCTTAGCTGTGTGATCTTTGTAAGTCACTGTACCTCTCTGTGCCTTGGGATTCCCATCTGGAAAATGGGGTGAATATACCTACCTCCAGGGAGGGTTGGGAATCATATGGCTAGAGATGTGCCCGGGGCACGGGCTGGCACGTAATCATCGCTCAGTAAAGGGGAAGCATGTGAACTGCTATGTTTGGAGAAAACTTTTCCTCCCCGCCTCGCCTGCCCCCCGCCCCCATTTTACAGACTGTGTGAATCAGTTCTTCAGGGGAAGAACAGAAGTGCAGTGGGGAAGAAATGAATGCAACTTTCACCCTCCACGTGACCTACCCTAGACTCACACTGGGCTTAGGGTAAGACCATCTTTGGCTTCTGCCTATCTCGTTTCTTCTGGAAAGCTCTCAGCCTTCCAGACGGAGAGGCTGCCTCACCAAGCAAGCCTGCACTGCAGATCTGACTGTCCTCTGCCTGATTTAAAACAAAGGGCACCAGGCTTATCCTGGCACAATGGAATTTTACAGCGGAGAGGAGCGGTGGAATCCTGAGATATTTCCTCAGTCTGTGATGTGTTTTGAACCACCGCCCACTCCAAAGATGAACAGGGTCAGGAATCCTCGGGGTATCAATTCTCTCCTGCTGCTACAAAGCTCACACTCAGACTTTGAAAAGACTGAGAGAGACTTCTGAGGAGTTGTCAGCCCATCACTGATGATGCAGCTGCATTCCTGTGGTTTCTGTTCACTTGCCTCCATTCGGTTTTGGGTTTTGGAGTCTCCTGCCGTCAGCACAACTGGAAAGCTCCCCCCCTGAGAAGAAGCCTGCCCACATATTTGGAGACCTCACCCACATCTTTGGAGCTCACACACATCTTTGGAGACCTGCCCTAGTGCTCATTAAGGGGTTCTACAGTCCTTTAGTATCTTTCCCAAGGTCAACAGAAGCGTAGTTAAAACTTGTAGAGTGAGTGGGGGGTCTGCCAAACATAGAGGGATTGCCACGTGAACCATGAAAACATAGCCATCTTTCCTGAACCCCAAAAAACCAAATATAGTTCCAGAGGTGGTCTCCATGACCACTGCTCCCCCTCCTTCAGGACGGAGCCAGAATAGATGGATCCTATGAGGAGGGCTGAGAAGGTTTCTGCAGATTCCTCTTCTACCCTCTGTTCCCTGTGTTTCCCTGGATTTTGTACATTATCTCCAGGTAAAGCAAAGATGGATTAAAACCCCTAACTGGCCCCTCCGTCACCAACTCAGCCACCCCCATCCATTCTTTGACAAGGAGAAGCAGCCCATGGACGGAAGTTCTATCTGAAGGAATGTCCCCCAGTCCTTCTGACATTTACCCTGGTATCCTATGTTTCTAGCTGGAGAAGAGCCCCCACAAAAGCGTGGATATAAGAGTAAAACTGACTGACCTTCTCTTGGCAGTAAATGTATTCAGAGTCTGGTTGGGTCTGAGTCATGATCAGCCTTTGCTACGTTGATGGTTCTTTCTTCTATTTTATTTAAAAAGTTTATCCCAACATATAAGATGGGACTTTACATGGTCTAATTTCTTCTTGGTAAGTATTTCCTGTTTTGGCAAGAAACTGGCATAGTTCGGTAATTAACAGCAAACAAATGGAACACCAGACCATGGGGGTGTGGGGTCTAAAATCAACCAAAAGGAGTGGCATACCCACCTGAAGGACACGTCCTGACCCCCACCCTGCTTTATCAATGAGCGCTTCGTCTGACTTTGCAGAGGCCATTCATCCCTATGTTCCTGCTCACTGCTACAACCTTAGACAGAAATGAATGTTTCTACAGAATACGCAGAGAGCTGCCAAATCAGCATCTTCTAGGGTGGGACCTGTGAGAAAACTCAGTAGGTCTCTCATGTCCACCTCTGGTTCAAAACCACTTTTAAAATGAAATCTGAAGGTGCCTTGGTTTCAAAAGAAAGACAGCACAGTTTTAGCAAAAATGTATCCAGAAGGACATTTCGGTATTGTGCAATTAAAACCTTAGGGTCAATTTTCAACACTCTCAATGCAATTTAGAGAATCCCACTGGGACACAACACAGATTCCCTCTAGGAAGCTAAATCCTGGCAAGGCATAATGAAGCTTTCCTAATGCTCTTACGCTGTAGATCCTGAGAAACTGTATTGAAATAACTTCTTTGGATGCCCTCTTGGTAGTGAAAAATTCTTTATGCAATAATTCTGACCTTTGTAAAACAAAATCTATGCTGTCACAGGACTTGCTTTTTATTTTACCTAAAAAACATTCTCTAATTTAATTTGCAAAGTACTTATTGTATGTTCTCTTAGTACTTTGTGACCTTTTCTTAAGAGAAAGCTTTGAATTAAACAGAAACAAAGAGGCAGAGAAGAACACTGGAACCTCCATGCATTTTTTGGGTGGGGGCGAGTCATGCGTGTTTGTTTAAAGAAGTAAGTCAAATAGATAATAGGGTACAAGCAGCAGCATGAGGAGTGTTTACAAGGTCCTTCAAGGCACCTTGTGATGCAGCTTTCTAACGAGTCCCTTGCATCGTGTTTTCTATCCACGCCCCATCCCCCCAACATAGACTATTTGCCTCCAGCTAGTATGAACTGTCCACCACCATGGCGGCATTCTAATATTTCTCAGACTTCTGTGCCTTTGCTTATAAAGCAATTTTACTCTAATATCCAGGCTTTTGAGGGAGGAGGGGGAAAGAGGGCTTTCCTCCTTACAATTTAAAGATGGCAACTGTGTTCAATTTATACCACAAGCCACCATTCCCTAGCCAGGACAGACCATTCATCAATTTCCAAGTGTCCTTTCCTATTATCCCAGAACCCTCAGAATCATTCTTAACACAGCTTCTAGGCAGTTGCTACTGTTTGATTAGAGTTGGTGGACAGGATGAAACCTCCATGCCATTCCTGCTCCTACTGTTAGGTTAAACCATACAATTGACCTTTTTATGTCAAATAGGGTTCAATGTTGGGAATTTCATGGGGTTTAATTTTAAAGAAAGGCCCCACCTCAATTCCTACTGTGTCTTTTAGAAGTTGCTTCTTTTCCCAGTCCCCAGGAGCTAATGGATCGCTCCCCCTTCTATGCTCCCATCACACTTAAAAAAACAAAAAAACAAACAAAAAAACAACTCCTTGGCACGCCTGAGTGGCTCAGTCAGTTAAGCCTCTAACTCTCGATCCTGGCTCAGGTTGATTTCAGAATTGTGAGTTCAAGCAATTCGCTGAATGCCACGCTAGGCGTGGAGCCTACATTTAAAAAAAAAAAAAAATCTCCCTAGTAGATCCTTTGTCACACCTTTGCAACTTTTCATTTATATATCGGTCTTAGCCACAATGAACCCCCTTGGGTCAGAGCCGAACCAGACTCCTCTATTCCCAGCTCCTAACAAAATACCTGACTCTCGGAAGGATTAACGAATACGATTAAGTTATTATGTTTTTAAAAACCTCTTCATTTCTATTTTCTTGGCTAAAAAAAGTGCTTTGCCCAACAAATTGTTCTTGAGGGTGCCTTCTTCTGCCCCTTGTTGATTGCTGGGGACGTGCATGCCTAAAGCCCAGGTGCAGTTACGAGCCCTCTCTATGGGATTCACTTGCTTCCTCTTCTTCTCTGGTTCTTTTAAGGTTGACTCACGCAGCTTCACATGAAATCTGAGTAGCTCGTATCTGTGCCTGGTAGGAACTGGCTGCACGTGGCACACCGAAACTTCGGAATAATCAGAGCCTTTGCAAAGTCTGTCACACTCTCATCAGCATCCCAAATTCCGGCACGATATCCATGCGGCCACTCTCGGGCAGGATCGGGAATCCTCCAGCTGCGAGAGGGTGAGCCAAGGTCCATGCTCAGATGGGGCAACCCAACCCTTTCTTTTTAACTGGAGACTCCCCACAGCTCTGGGGGTCATTCTTGGTGCCTTGAGGGGCTGGAAGAAGTCTTAAAGGCATGATTCCTATCACAGACGGGGGAGAGGAAGCGTCCGAACTTTGCACTCTGCTGCCAACTCTTAGGTGAGGAAACCGGACTCAAACCAACTGAAACAACGGGGCATTTGCACACCTCTGCCTTTACGGAGGATGATCCTCCCTGGAATCCCTGCCCACGACCCCCCACCCCCACCCCAGATAATTCCCTTCTGGACTCAGCTACTGCTTCTCCTCCTAGAAACCAGATCTATTTGCCTCTGCCTGCCAAGTACAGCTTCCTTCCTCTGCTTTTCTAAATTGTGTTGTAATAATCTATCGAATGAGTGTCTTCCCATGGATGCAGTGAGCTCCAAGAGGTCAGGAGTCACATCTTTGCCCTCCTTCATCCCCGTGGGTCCAGGGACCTCAGCTGAGGTGGGGTGTGGGGGGGGTGACAAGAGGAACCAGAGGGTTTTGGACAAGCAGCCATGTTGCACTTGTAAGAAATAAAATTAGAACACAAGAGGGAAAGGAAGAAGAGAGAGGCTCTTTTGAATGTCTGCCCTTCCATTTTAGTACCAAAGAGGCAGAACTCTAAGCCAGCCCAGGGTGAATGACTAGGCCCATCCTGTATTTTCTGAATTACACACACACACACACACACACACACATGCACACACACACACACACAAGAAAAGAAAAAAAGAAATAGGAAAGAAGGAAAAAACATGTCAAAGAAACACCCCAACCGCCTAGCAACTGGGAGTGGCTGACTCACTTCATTAGCTCCAAGATGAAGATGAGTTAGAACACTAGGAGAAGAATGCTCTTATCGCTACTGAAATGGGGGGAGAAAAAAATTTAAAGGCACAAAGAAAAAACACCGCACTTTATGAATTTTCTGAGCCCACAGGGATTCGGGAACCCCTGCTGTGGAAGGTTCTGGAGGGTCAAGTGCTATCTGAGCCTCTTTAAGCATCTGTGTGCTGATCCCGAGGCCCTTGCAAACAAGAGCCCTTTGCTGGGGTCCAGCTCTACCAGTGTCACTAGGCCTGGTGACTGTGCAAAGAGGGCCGAGAGGAAAAAATCCCACAGGCAAATGGTGAATGCATGCAGGAGGCCATCACAGAGCTACTCTGTCACGAGTGCTCAGCTAAGAAAAGGTGGCCTGTGAGGGCTGCCATTCATTCCGCAAGTGTGTATTGGCCTCTGTCACGGGCCGGGCACTGTGTGGGTTCCGGGGCACGCCCGCTGAGCCCCCTGTGCCCTTGAAAAGAATGACATGCTGTCTTTTTTAGTACTTGTATGTTCAGGAACAAATACATACACAAGAAAGGGAACAAAGGAATGAGTCTGCATCGACCCCCAAATCTGAGACCCTATGGTTATTTACTTTGCTTGCTGAGATCAATAAAATTTACAACTAATTTTGGCACAGTGTTTATGAAACATGACTATTATGATTGGCAAAATGTCTATTCCATATTTCTGTTACATCTTGCAGTCATAACAAAAAATGTTTCATAGTAATAGTAATCACTAGAAAAAAGTACTTTCATTTTATACAAAAAAAAAAAAAAAAGAAATTTTTACTTGATGTTTCCCCACACATTTTTACACTACATTTGCTCCTCCCTAATAAAAAAGGTCAGACAGTTTTAGTCCCGCTTTAGAGATGGGGAAAAAATGGCACAGAACAAGGATGTGGTTTACGAGAAGCCTCATCAGTCAGAGGCAAATTCTGGGTGAGAAACAAAGCTATCTAGGCTCCTAGAACAAGACTCATTTTATCAATGACTCTTTCTTGCTTCCATTGTTACAGAATGATTTTTAAAATATATTTTTAAATTAGAATAAAACCAGGAAAACTTTGGTCATCATTGAAAGAAGAAGCTCCAAGCTGGTGACAAAGGGACACACTTCAATAGGAGAAACTTGCAAAAGTCGTCTTCATAGGAGTGCTGCTTTCAGAAAGGGGTGCCCTCAGTGCCGCGTGGGTTCTTATAACCTGCCTCACCAGCATCACCGAGGGGATTTGTTCAACCCAGAACGCGGGGTCCCATTCCCAGAGTTTCGGACTGATTCCAACGGCCTGGCATGGAGCTGAGAACTCGCATTTTCAAAAAGCTTTCGTGTTGTCAGAGGACCACACTTTGAGAAACACTGGAGGAGAGCCGCTCCCCCAAACCTCAATGCTGTGAGTTCTTGCCTTCCTAACATTGGAGGTTTTCAAAGCCTGTGAGACAATAAATTTAAGAATCCACTGGGGAACACTGAAATGGGATGCCTTCAAAGGCTCTGCTCCTAAAGTGTGTGACCCAGCTGGTCAGAAATCTGCATTTCTGATCAGCACCCAGGTGACTGTCCTGCTCTGGATGCACTTTGATTAATCCAGGCCCAAGGGCATGTCCACATCTTTTGGAAGAAAAGTAAAAATGGCTGACTATATCCAGTTTGAGTACTTCTGTGGGCAAAGAGGTAGAGTTTACTTACTTTTTATTGTTGCTATTTTGTTTTGTTTTTTAAAAGATTTTCTTTATTTATTTGACAGAGAGAGAGAGAGATCGCAAGTAGGCAGAGAGGCAGGCAGAGGGAGAGGGGAAGCAGGCTCCCAGCTGAGTAGAGAGCCCGATGTGGGGCTCGATCCCAGGACCCTGAGATCATGACCTGAGCCGAAGGCAGAGGCTTTAACCCACTGAGCCACCCAGGCGCCCCTATCATTGCTATTTTGTACATCGACAAATTTTGCCTTTCCTTTATAGCATTTCAAACACGAAAGATAACTTCCAGTCCTAACTATTCTGTCAAAGTCTCTGGAGGTGGGCTGGTAAAGAAGGTACAGAAGGTCACTAGCAGCATGATCCTAGCAAAGCCACTCTTGGTTTCCCATCCAAAAGAGAGCCTACCCATTCCTGCCCCATTATTACGGACTGAAGTGGATACGCTCCACATTCATACATAGATTAAAGTCCTAACCCCCAGTACAGGATGTGACTGTATCTGGAGACAGGATCTTTAGAGAGGTAATTAGGTTAAAGTTAGGCCATGAGGGTAGACCCCGATTCCACGTGGCCGAATGTTCTTAGAAGAAGAGTAATTATAACAGAGACACAGAGGGAAGACCGTGCGAGGACTCAGGGAGAAGACAGCCGTCTACAAGTCAAGGAGAGAGGCCTCCAAAGGAACCAACCCTGCTGACCCCTTGGGCTTCTAGCCTCCAGATCTGTAAGAAAATACAGTTCTGTTGCATAAGCCCCCCGGCCTATGGTGCTTTATCATGGCGGCCCTAGCAGACTAATATCCCGCTTGCCTCCTAATGAGCTCTGCCCCGAGGATCAGTGAGGCTCTGTACTACGTGATGGCATACAATATAGGCACGGTATAGAGGTCTGGGAGGTTGCCGTGTGCTACTCCCTGCCCGTGAAGGTTGCTGCTCCAATGGACACATTTATCCAAAGCCCTCATGGGTTGTGGATGCTTTTTGCAGTTATGCATTTGAACATAGACTGGCGTTAAGCTAATCCATGTAAGAATATTTTCACAGCTAATACTTAATGCTTTTATACATGCCTGAAAGATGAGCCTCTCTGAAGGGTTATTTCGAGCTTTAAATACAGACATATTTCCATTGAAGCACAGATGTTGCAGAAAAACGTTGGATGTATATTTAATTCTTATAAAGTGAATCATGTTTTAATTGTGCCAGGGGATTTCCATATTTAAAGGAGCCCTGAAGTAAATCTGTATAGAGTGTAAATAATCTGTCGCTCCAACTTACGAAGCAAGTTTTGATTTTCATAAGTTAAAGAGAAATACATGATTTTGTGGGGTTTTTTTTTTTTTTCCTTTTCACTTTACTTTTTGACATAATTTCAGACTATCCAAAAAAAGTTGCAGGAATACTACAAAGAATCTCTCTACAACATTCTCCTTGATTATTTGTTGTTTAAAAAAATGTAATGACTTACTTGAGCAACTCTTATTCTCCTGCCTCCCAAGTTTCAACTAATAGTGATTTTTACAGAAAATACTCAGTTGACTCAATATGATACTAAACACATCCACAGTAGCAATTCCAAAAATTGCTTACTAATTACCCAAAAAGTGCCAAGCAAACCCATTCAGCGTTTAATTTGGACTATTCCCTACTCTTTACCCTGTAAGACAGGTACTATCATTACATCTATATAATAGACAAGAATCCTGAGACAGAGAGAGTTTTAGAATCTTGCCCAAGGTCACACAGATAGAAATCTTATGGTGCTGAATGCAGATCAAACCAAACACATCCCTGGGACCCATGGACTGAAGGCTAATCTTCGAAATCAGGTGCAGGCAAACTACAGTCTTGTGGCCGAATGCAGCCTACCACATTTTTTGTGTGGCCTGTGATCTAAGGATGTTTTTTACATTTTTATCTGGTTGAAAGACAATCAATAGAAGACTAATATTTGGTGACAAAGTGAAAAATCACATGAAATTCAAATTTCAGTATCTATAAAGACTTTTAGAACAAAGGCACACTTGTTCACTTACGTATTATTTATGACTGCTTTTATCCTGCGAGACGGAGCTGAGTAGTTACAACAGAGACCTTATTGCCCACAGAGGCTACAATATTTACTATCTTGACCTTTACAGAAAAGGTCTGCTGACCCCTGTTCTAATGTCCTCTTTCTGTTTGGAAGATACCAACTGTGATGGTTAGGACGGCATTAGCCCCTCCCTGGGAAGCTGTCACGAATTATTTCAGAGGGTATCATGTTATTAATACTTGCAAACATACATTTATTTATTTATTTGTTTGTTTGTTTGTTAAAAACAACCAAAAAAATTTAAAGACATGTTCTTTGAATGCTTGCCAAAAATCTCTTTCTAATTCATTGTTGTTCAAGATAATAAAACAACTAGAAAAAATTGTCCCATGAGGTATTTGTGGAAAGCAAGCAATTTAACTACAACAAAAACAATGGAAATACGTTTTATCTCCTTCAGGTTTGCAGCTGTTAGTATTTAGGCAAGGGCTACCCTAAAGCCTTAGTTTCGAAAATTCTAATAGGCACTGAATTACTCGGGGACCCTTCTAAAATGAATATTCTCATCTAGTAGGCCTGGGGTGGGGCATGAGAATCTGCATTTCCAATCAGCTCCCAGGGATGCCCATGCTGCTAATGATAGGAAAACGCTAGGGACTACGTAAAGAACGTCAAGTTACGGCTAATATTAATGGAGTGACCATTAAGATGCCACTGAGTTTCAAGTGCTGAACCAGGTACACTGTGCACATATTGTGATTTTTTTTCTTATCAAACCCACAAGGAAAATAAGGCCCAAAGAGAGAAAAAGATGAGACAAAACCGAAATCCGAGCCAGCCTGGTGTGACTCCAAAACTCAGACTCACTCACAGAGCTGCATCGGCTTATTTATGGTGATACTTGGTCTTGAGGTGTTTAAACATCCTCTCCAGCCGTGGAGCGATAAATACCCACCAACCAACCCCATTTGCACTAAAGCCACTTCGAAGAGTTCCTCAGTTGCCTTCTGGCTGGAAACACCTGACTCTTTCAGGCTAAGAATGTTGGCTAGAACCTCATGATCGAGTTTAAGAATCTGTGATAGGGTTTTCAATCCCACCAGGGAAGCCTCTGGGCATGTATCTTCTAGAGATGAGAAAATCCCACTTGCAAGATCACAGTAAGACAGGCAGGAAGGAAACACAGAGAGAGGAAAAATAGGGACCTCTCAAGGTCTGACAGTGCCACTGAAAAAGTATGGGCTTGGGGAACTTTTACCCTTAGTTTTACATTCTGACCTCAGTGACTAAGTTTCTTTGACCTTGGGCAAATCAGTTAAGGTCCTAGACTTGGCTTTCACATCTGTAAGATGGGGACAAAAAAAAAATCTACTTAATTGAGAATTGTTGTAGGATCAGATCTGTTATATGAAAGGGGTTGACAATTTGTAGGTAATAAGTGATCTCGATAATAATAATAATGGGCTATTAGCTATCATTATTTTTTTGAATCTGAAAATACAGCACTTTAGGGATTTATCCGTTGCTCCTTGAAGAATGGGAGAGCAACAGCTCCTGAGCTGGTGGGTTTGGCCGTGTCCCAGGCAGAACGCTAAACAGAACAGATTTAATGGAGAACATTTTAAGATTGGGATTTAATCGCCAACATTTAAACTGGGGAGGTTTAATGTCACAAGACAGATGCCTGGCTTCTCTTAAGGAATCGGGATGGAGCCACATGGATTTGGGCCCGCTTTCCCGTGGCAGGGCCATGCAGGGTGACAGGGAGAGGGCGCTCCTCCCTGTACTGAGATGTGTGCCCTCCAAGTGCACATTAATCTCCCAGTTCCTTAAGGTATTTTAGTTTGAAAAGTATGAGGAATGGGAAAAACAAAATAAAACAACCATCAGAAATTGTGTTTTAGCTAAAATCTGTGGAGTTTATACGTCTCTGCAAAGAACCCAGAATGCTTTCCTCCCTCTCTCTGTCTCTCTCTTCTTCCTAGGGACAAGAACCTCTGAGTCCAGGAGGTTGTTGTCCAAAATCCCTCCCGACGGGCTTCCCTTCGGCCCCCTCTTCTATTTCACTTGCTAGTACAGAGCTGTATTTTAGGAGGGACTGGGAATATTTGTGGAATGGGGGTAGAGTTTCATCTTGAGTCCCCTTCCATATATCCCAAATTAGCTTTAAACTCCTGACCCCACTCTTTTGGTAAGAGCAGAAAATACACCTTGGCTTTGAATCTCCCAAAGAGTAATCAGATACATTTGTTTAAACATGCTTCCCGCACCACAAACTCACACACACACACACACACACACACACACACACACACACACACAGCCCCGTGGGCTGAAAGCAAATAGAATATTTCAGCTGGCGAAAATGGTTTTCAAAAATGACAGGGAATTAATATGGAAGGTTTCAGACTTTACAATATTGTGTATATCAAACAAACACTAGAAATGCACAAATAGACTCATCTTTTTTCCCCAGAGGAAATATCAGTGATATTGGGGTGTTAGTGTTTTTAAAATGATACTGGGTTTAATACAATGATAAGTGTACATCGATTAACCTCTGCGTCGGTTTTAAATGTATAACCCATTAACTAATTTAATCTCCTCCAAAAAATAAAAAAACAAACAAAACAAAACAAAATAAAAAACAGCCTTTGGCATTATTCTCTGAATAATCCTTGTTTAGTTTCCATAATGGTCTCCTGTTTAATGAAAAACTCATTAGAATGTAGCATACGGCATAATTAATTCTGGCTGATTCTTTTGGTGTGAGCAGCTAATGCAGATGCTGGGTTCCATTTTCCACTGGCTTTATTAATTTTTCATAAACCAATATTTCGACCGTAATGGGTTGTAACAGGTCCACAGAAGTTCTAGAAATGCATTAACTGTCACCAATGTAGTTAATTGAAGTAGGATTTTGCTATTTGTGTGTTGGTCCTCCCACACTACATTTTTAAAAGACAGTGTCATTTGATACTTGGAGGAGTATCTACATATAATTAACATACAGGGTATTAAACAATATTTGGCCAATTTGTCTTTATTTACACACAACTTAATTGGTTGGGCTCATAATGCTGAACTATAAATCTTGAAAAGCCGCTAAAAAGTGGGAAGTACAAGATCATCCAAACAAAATGGTTTATAATAGAGTGGCGACACAAGTTAAAATATTTTAAAAAATGAAACTGTGTTATTTTTAAAGTCTCTGGTAATTTGTTTTCCTAGGAAGAGATCAGGACACAACCAGGAAACGAGTTAGATCATGGGTGTCAGGCACCAGTTTCGTAATCTTGGGGTCTGTCAGGGGCCCGATCTCTGGGATGGGTGAGAAGTTGCTGATTTAGTTTTACCTCTTTCAGTCTTTCAGAATTGGGTTCACATATTTGAAAGAGTCCTCATGAGAAGACTATTATTTGTTTCAGGGGTAGATATATGTGCTAATTCATGACTGGGTGTTCTTGTTTATTTTATTTTTTAAGTATATTTTTTACCAGAGTTGTCAACGGTTGCCTGCCACTCAGGAGGATGAAATCCAGAATCCACATTCCTTTACATAGCATTGTCAAATCTTTTGCAACTTTTCTCTAGAAGGTACTCTCTGATCTCAACAGACCAGTATTTCTCAGCCTTTGGGGGAAACCTGATTTTGCCTCAGAAATTTCTATATCTAGTGAAGATCAAGCAGCTGTAAAATTTTTTTTTTTTTTTTTTTTTTTTTTTTGTATTTCTCAATAGATTCTGAAGATAAAGACTGAGAAACTCCTTTGGACTCTGCCAAACTCCTCCTTACTTACCCCTACAAAGATCTTTCTTCATTTTCTTCCCAGGAGAACTCTTACTTATCCCTCAAAGCCCAATTAGTATCCCCCCTCTCTGGCTCTTAATACAGAGAGGGTTGTTAGTTTTTCAGTGGTCTGGCAGGCAGGTATCATCGTTTACTATACACTAGGTCGGTCTGTCTGTATCCTTCAATGCTCTAAGGAGTTCTCCAGGGAAGAGGTGCTCCCCACCCCCACCCCCCCAGCGCGTGCGCAGTGCCCGGCACTTTACAGTCCTTCAGCACTGTAACTGAGCTAAAGGATGAATTAACAGAATTAACAGAAGCCAGTGATACGTGTGACTTTATACACAGCCTCTCTCTTTGGCCCTTTCTCGACAAGCATGGTGCGGCAGAATGACAAGCAGCTGAACTCATGGGTTCATGCAGGATTGTGTAATTGCTACAACAGTGCAATGCTAAAAAACAAAACAAAACAAAACAAAAACCTCCCCAGGGTGTAAGCCAGTGGCTTTGTGTTTAGCAAATCTGGACTCTCTAAGCCAGGGTCAGCAAAGGGGGGCCGTGATTTTCACATTTTTACATGGCTGGGGATGGGGCAAGGATAACTATTTCATGACCCATGAAAATTATATGAAATTTAAATGTCTGTGTCCTTAAAGTTTTATTGGGACACAGCCATCCACACTCATTTATGCGCTGTCTGTGGTTACTCCTGCGTTAGAGTGTCAGAGGTGAGCAGGTGGGGGAAGACTGTAGGCTCACACAGCTGAACCTACTCACAAACTGGCCCTTTACTGAAATTTGCAGACCTCTGCTAGAAGTGAAAAATGCACACTTTTTTTTTCTCTTTCATAACTGAATCCAGCTTCATTTTTTTTTTCTAGAATCAACAAACACAGTGTTATGTCTTGTCTTTTACCACCCTCCCCCTCCTCCTCACCACTTCCATCATGACCACTAATAAATATATATTATATATATATTCTGAGCTCGCAAGCTCCTTCTCCTTCTGCTTCTTCTCCTTCTCCTCCTCCTGTTGTGCAGGAAAGGGTAAACTCAGTAGGTCTAGGCTGCTAAAACCCTGAACTTTCCTCCGCAAAGTTTGTCTTCAGCACTGGCCCTTGGACAGCTCCTGGCAGATGAGTTCTAAACCCTTGGAATATTCTACCTGATTAAACTGTTTTTGGATGCCTGAGGCCTTGGGCCATACATTGCCAGTCGATAAGATAGTTTACGGCAGCAATGTGATTTATGGTGAAGGCTTACTTTTGCTCTTTGGCCTAAGACTTGAGTAGTTGAGATCGGTCACATGAGGCTCTGCATTCCTGTGACCGCCTCCGAGAAAGCGGACTGACTCCGGTCTGGTGACACTGTGTCATCAGACACCATTGCCGGTAAAGTTAAGCACATCATATATATCCACCTGGAGGGCACACTCAGAGGCTTCTGCCTGGTTTCTTCTGGATTCCATCTCCTGTGCTCTTCCCCTTTGCTGATTTTTAATCTGTATCGCTTTGTAATAAATCAGAACTGTGACTCTAAGAGCCTTTCTGCGTCCCATGAGCACATCCAACCAAACACAGAGACTGAGGATGGTCTTGTGGACCCCTGACACAGCTCCGCAGCATAAAATCAAGCTTTATGCTTTTCCCTTCTGGGGTCAAAAATCACAGAGTAATGCCCAGAAGAGGAAGCATTTGGGTGAATGTCTCTCTTTAAGTTCTTGGATTGCCTTTGATAACTATAGACGCTTATCCATCTTGAGCAGGAGCTCAAATCTCAACGTCAGCATTATCAACATTTTAAGCCAGATTATTCTTTGCGTTGGGGGCTGTCCTGTACAAGTGGGATGCCTCGGCCTCCTCCCTTTAGATGCCAGTAGTGAATAACCCCATGCCCCCCAAGATGTGACAATGACAAATGTTTCCAGAGGTTGCCCAATTCCTGTGGGGTGTAAAATTACCCCCAGTTAAGAACCATTAATCCAGGATATTGGATTAACTAAAGCCTGTGTGTGGGAGGTAACTTGTAATAAAATGGAACGGGCTTTGGAATCACAGAGATTTGGCTTTGGATCCAGCTCTTCAACTTCCGAAGTCGGCAACCTAGGGCAATGTAATATCGCTAGATTCCTCATTTATTTGCAAAATGAGGAAAATGACACTTATCCTCCAAAGTTATAATCTCCGTAAACATGCAATGATCCCAACACGGAGTCTGGCATGCAGCAGATAATATTACATGCAAAGATATTTTTATTAATTATCTTTATCCTCTACGACCTCAAGGATAGAAGACATGGCGGGCATGTCCCAGTCTAGTCCTACTGAGGAAGCTGCACAGCAAGGTGATGGAGAGCGTGGGCTCCAAGGTTAGAAAAAAGATGCTTATGTAAAAAAATGATTTTTCATATCCTAGTTCTATGACGTGAGGGAGAAGATAAACTCTCCAGAAAGCCCTGGTTTCATAATTTCTATAATGGAGAGTGGTGTAACATTTTTATGAGGATTCGAGGAGATGCAAAGTGTTTTGCACAGTGCCTGGCACAGAGTCAGCGCCCAGAGTGCCTTATTGTTGCTGATGTTTTGAGTTGCTCATGCATGAATGATGGCAGCTCAGAACTTTCCCTATGAGATTGATACAGAGCCAAATATTCGAACCTCATCTTTCTCCCACGCTGCAGAGGTGGGGTTTCTCCTACAAGAGCTGTCTTGTCACTTCGTGCTTGGGGGACCTCTCCTTGGTAGACTTCCCATGCAATAGAATGGGAATTAATTTATTGAGCCAGTGCAGTTTTTAGCACATAATCAAGTTCTGATCCTATCTGAAGATCAAAATCCCCCACAGGTTCCATCAAAGCTGAGCTGCATTCCTTCCATGGGGCAGGGAAGGACACAGATAAAAATTAAGGCCAAATGTGGGCTGGGATGGAGTGAAATCTGATAAGACAGATGGGGAAAGGAAAAGAGAGAAGGAAAGTGAATTGCAACCAAAAGGGGAGGTGAAGGTAAACAGATGTAAGAGATAAAGTCTTTGAAGTGGAACGTTTCTAGGCTGAAAATCCTTCGCTTGGGGACTTAAATCTGGATTCTTCTGTTCCAGTTCACTGAAGTGCACTGCATTTGAATCTGGCAGATATGTAAATTATACAAAACACTGCAGAGCCAAAGGTCACTGTTCATTAGGAGCCATCGCTCTGGATCTAGTCGAAGCTGGTCCTCTGGGTGGATATGGGCCGTGTTAGAGTCACAAAGGGCACCTGAATATTTGCTGCTTTGAGGGGCTCTGAGTGGTAACAAGTACCTTGCAACCCACATTATATTCTTTCAGGATATAAGGTAGTCACCCCAAATGCATGCTTTGCACTCAGGATTTGGCCACAACATCTCAAGCCCAACCTAAAGTCTGGGACAGTGGCCAATGAAAGGAAAGCAGCCTGTGTCAGGGACCCCAGTTATCCCAGGTTCTGACAACCTTACTCTTTCTCAGATGTTATTGTATCCAAACTGCAGGAAGGGAATTGGAAAGAAGTCCATCCGAAAGCGTGGCTAAAGGTCATTCTCTTAACTGTAATGGACTCAGTGAAGTGAAATGGGGGGAGCGACTGGGAGGGAGACTGACATCTACCTTCCTTTGACTCCATTCTTAGATGAATCATGGTTCACAGTGGCCAAAAGCCCATAGAAAACCAATACCTCTGTACAGGCAATCCAAGGTCAAATACAGCTGCCCTTTCGAGATAAGCAATCACAGAGTGCTACATCCATCCTCCTCATTTTTAAACTTTATATTGAGATCCCAATCCACTCTCCCATCACCCAGCCTGGTATCAAGGCCTGTGGTCCATGGCCAGGTTTTTACCCAGGTGGACATAATCAATCCAACTGACTTCAGTCATCACACTGATCTCATAGTTTTATTTTACTTTACAGTCTGTAAAGTTCTTTTACACTCATTACCTTACCTGATCCTCCCTATAACCCCAGGATAACCTAGTTTTAAGACCCGACCACCTTTCATATGTGACTTTGAAGCCAGGTATCCTTCTTTTAGGACTCCCCTCAACCCTTTGAAACCAGAAATGTTTATTTTTAGGAGGAAAATCCAATTAAGGACCCCCATCTTCTTCCTCCCACTGAAAAAAATCCCCACTAATCATAAAAGTGTCGCCAGACTACTGTTCATTATCATCTTCAAGGTTTTCAAGTTGATTTACTCTGCATCCCTCTACTTTTGACTTGAATTGTGTGTTTGTTGTCATAGGGACCTAACTATATCTTAGATCTGCATTGCATTGGTAGATCTTTTCCTTTCCCTATTGATCATGGCTCGTGGAGTAATTTACCTCAATTCCAATTTTCCTTTGCAGGCGGGGTGCTCTCCAACCACGGAAGTGAGTTATGTGTGTTCAAGTGGTGCATCTTATGAATCTTGTTAAGCTTTGCCACCTTATAGCCCTACTGATGGAATATTTAATCACAGAAATGAGTTGGCAGATATGATATACAGCGTGGGTGAGTTCTGCAGCCATCTTACCGGCAACTGAGAAACGGATGGATTTGCCATTTGTCAGTCCCATGTCGACAACTGTGCATAACCTTCTGTTATTTATTTTTATTTCGTTTTACTTATGTATGAAGATTAAAGGTGCTTGCTTTCAATCAACAGTTTCATTGGCTAGCTATCGTGGTTCTCCCTAAAAGACACCATGGTTTCTTTTAATCTTTTTATTAGATGGAACGAATGGAACTTCTCACGATGATGGGGGGACTGTAAGAACCCCCTTTGAGGCCTCCTCATTGAGATTCTTAGAGACACTATTTCTAATTATACTAAGTAACTTGAAGCATGCTACTGGGAACAGATATTTGCAGATACTGTACTTCTATTTATTGCCTTCAATTTTTAAAAAAGTCTGAAATAGAATGGTCTAAGACACTGGCTTTGAGATCCACCAGGACATTTCTTCAATTGACTTATCAATCATTTATCTTGCGAATAAGCCCCAAGGAGCCTGAAGATGATGAGATGTAGGCAAAATAATCAATGCTGTGTAGCTTTGTAGGAAAACACCCACTCGTCTTTGGAGACGATTTACGTGGGTTCATGGGATGTGTTGATTTATGTGTATCTGCTTCTGGAGACTGGTGTTGGGTAAGCATTCTTCTGGGTAGGACTCAGTAAGAGTTCAGACAAACCACCCTAAATGAAAGGCCTTTCATAACAGCTTTCTAAATGCTTCCCCTGGAATGTGTGCATGAGGGAAAGTGTGCGTCATAATTTATCAAAGCAAATTAATACTGTTCAGCTAGTAATTAAAGATCCTCATTAAGAGGTGCTTCTGCCCTCTCCACCCCCACCTCGCATTAGCAATAAAAATGCACTCAGGGCGTCAAGAGGTTATATGCGAAAATCAATAACCTGCCATTTTATAATTAAAGAGAAAATAAATGTTAGGGAAAAGTCCACTAAATTAGGAAAATTACCTTTAGGAGAGATTGAAAATATTGATTTTAATTTACAAAATATGTGAACTTTTCATGCCCTGTTCTGAGAGACAATTGGAGGCTGGGTTGTTAATTCTGCATAAGCTTCAGAAAATCGATAATTATACTATGGGAATATTAGGATATTTGTCATTAATACAAAATCTTATATATAGGAGTGCCTAATAAGCCTGGCTTTCTATCTCAGGCAGATACAGGGCTGGCACGCTAAATGTCCACAGCAAATCAATGACAAGGTCTTCATTTTAGCTTTAAGGCACATTCGAAATTGCAGGATAAATCCAGACTATGCTTATAGTTGGGGAAATCCAAGAAGCCCCCTAAATCCTTAGTCATGGACATTCAAACGGATGACATTAGTCATTATACCTCCATAGTGAAATGAAGACTTGCTACGTCCACATTTGCATATATGCACTCCATCCATATAGGTGCCTTAACTTTCGATTTAAGCTAGCTTGATTCTCAGTGTCTATGGGTCTTCAAATTTTTCAAAGGAATTGTCCCGGAGTGTTGGACTGGCAGCATTTCCCTACACGTCTGCATATCATGAACTCTGTTTACCTACATGCACAGATAATTTTGGCAAAAAGGAAAGGCTTCCGATTATTAAGGGGACACTATGTATTGGCAACACTAACATACAGATTTTTCAAGTAACACTTACTTATATTCATGCCCCATTCTTTTAAGACTTAAGGTTATTGGAGCATCTCATAGAAATAATTATTTAGTTGTCCAGAATCCTTAAAACTGCCCCTGACACAACCAGTTACTGCGTCTGAATATGGAGGAGGTGGTGCGGGTGGGGAGGGTGGTAGCTGGAAAAATCCAAAATTATTATCTTACTCCTATTCTTTAATTTGACGGGCTTGGACATAGAGCAGTAGCCTGATCTACCATCACAGAACACAGTCAATAAGAATTACGACTTCCAATATTCACAAAAAATAAAGAGGCAGCATATAACCCAGTTGTAAAGAACACAGGCTCTCGATTTCAAAATCGAGCCAGCTTCTTACCCACTTGAAATCTTTTCCCTTCAGTGCTAGGGACTCTGCGTACCTTAGTTTTCTCATCTGGAAAACTGCCATGAGGATTTAAATACATTCATTTAGGTAAAGTGCTTAGAACTGTGCCTGGCCACAGATAATACTCGGTAAATATTAATCTTTATTATAACTTATTCTTTCCCGATAGTCCCATGATCTAACTTCTGCAGCTGGGCTCAAGGCTAATCTGAATGGCTGCTCTAACGTTCTAAAAGTCAGGCCGATTAATTTATTCTTATATATACAAGTCAGTTTGAATGGTTTCTTCTGTCTTAATGTCCTCTCAAACACCCGCTGATATGCATATAGGTTTGAAATCACACGGAAAGGAGATTCTCTTGGTTGCTTTAGGCAGAGGATCAGCAACTATACTGCATGGGGCCAGAAACATGTCCTTTCTCTCTCTATCCCAAGTGACACATTTATACCCTACCTCCTCATCAGATGGCTTCTTGGTTCTTGTCCTTGACCCATTATTCTGGGGAGAAACCATGCACATAGCCAGGCACGCACACTTGCGGAGAACGGGCCTGCTTGCTTTCCCGGCTATCCCATTCCATCGGGCACCGCCTGCCGATGCATGCGAGCTGCTGGCTGGCCTCCTTCGTGCCCTTTTAAGGGATGTCCTTTCTTTGCAGCTTTGGACAGGGATGTACCCCAGCAATATCTGTGCCCCTAAACAGACTGCCTTGCCCCTGATCCCAGAAATTAACTTCCCCCAAAGGGACAAGCTGAGAACAAAAGGACCAGTCCTCTCATGATTAAGAAAAGAATCTCTTAGTTTAGTGGTTTACTCAGAATTCAGCACAGTCAATTTTCCCGTTATGGCAGAGAGGTGGAACACTAATTCGTTTTTATTTGCCCAGCGTTTATGTGGTGCTGGCTGTGTACCAGTCTTCATATATTAACCCATTTAATTCTAATAAGCACGTGTGAGTTTGTTGCTATTATCATCTCCCATTTAACAGATGAAGACACTGAGGCACAGAGAGGTTAAGTAACTTGCCTAGAGTCACACAGCTGGCAAGTAGGGGGCCAGGATCTGAACCTGGGATGGCTGAGTACAGTGTTCATGTTCCTCACTTTGCTAAGTGTCCTCTCAGGAGGTGGGTTCCACAGTATAATCATGGAAAGCCTTACAGCGAAGACATTCCTCCTCCCAGAAGCGTCAGCACAGCTACTTCAAGGACGTAGAGTCACTGGACTTGACCCAGCTTACGGTAAAAATCACATGCGAAGAACAAACATCGCCTATCTGAAATCCAGAACTTCGCTACCATATTGGACCTTCCCAGATTTACCATTTTTTTCTTTGTTGAATTGGTTAGTCTGCTAGAGTAGCCATCCGAGTGTCCTATATTCCTGTCATACACTAGGGTTGATCCATGAGTAGGAAAACGACAGATGGCATCCCAAAACAGACCAAGCAAGGGGTAGGACTTACCATGAAGAGGTCACTAAGTGAGGGGATCTGGACCAACTCATCATTTATTTCTCCTTATTAAAGAGCAAGGGCCCCATCAAAGAAAAAGTTCTTTTCAATCCCCATGTGGCAAATCTACTCAAGTTCTAAGATGTTAAATGCAGCCTTGTTAATGAACAAGGGGCTAATGGGCAGAAGTGAGAGGCCAAGCAGAGCCAAAATTTCCACCACAGGGTGCTGTTCCCAAAATGTGATGAACAAGTTTTCTACATGGATTTCCTGATCAACCGGTAGTTGGTGGGTAGCAGGGAAGGGGCGAGGGGAGAGACCTACCCTGGAAGGCAGAGCAGAGAGAGATGGAATTGCTAAGGAAAACTGATTAATAGAGAAAGAAAGACCACCTTTTTTTTTTGTTGTTTTTTTTGTGTTTGTTTTGTTTTTTTCTCTATTTCTAAATAATCCTTCTCTTGGCAATTTAAACTCACTGCCACGTTATTGGAATAAGTGAGTCAAGTCTCTGCTTTCCCAGGAAGAAAGAAAGGCAACCCCACATGGAAATGTATGGCTAAAAAACACATCCAGGCAGATTGAAATAAAACGGGCATGAAGAGCTCTACATTTGTTCAATATGCCTTTGAACAAAGTCTTGATGGTTCTGGGGGGCAAAAATCAATGTAAGATGTCATAAGGAACTCCATGTGTACTGTGTGGTGTAAGGTACACACATGATTCCCCTTTATTTTTTAAGGCATTTAAAACTTTTGGATTTGTTTAAAAAAGTCCTTCAGAACTTCTTAGGAGAGGGATTTATGTGGCTCAGATTATTTTACAAAACCTGTTCTTTACTGGCAGGCAAAACACATTTAGAACAGACAAAGAAGAAGTCATGCAAAGAGGAACTCTTTACCTGCATAGAACTCGGGGCTGTAGACCGCACCCACAACTGGATTCAATTTCCAGCCTTAAAACAAATACACAAAAACATTATTATCACACCTGATTCAACAACTCATATCACTGCAAGTGAACCACAAATCAAATGGGTTGTTGTATTTTTTTTTAATTTTATATTTAGAGGCTATATAGTTTGGGAATGAATAAAAATGATTTGAAACCTATACCTGGAAAAATAGATTTATGCTTTTGATTTGCTGCCAACACAAGTTAATAGTATGGAAACTAGTGACCAGCTACAGGTGAACTTTTTGAAAATGATGTGGTAATTAATTTTCTCCCACATCAATATTTTTTAGAACCACCATAATAATTTCAATTTTTTGTCTTCTTCCATGGATCACCACTAGATAATCCATCATATGACCCTTCATGATAAGTTCACAAAAATTTGAAAGCTCACATAAATAGAATTCTTTGCGGCAACATATTCTGATAATTGTCATTCCTAATTATGACCCAGAGAATTCCGAAGTGCTTTTTACATCCCAAAGAAAATGACATTTATCCGCTAGAGATTGAGTGTGGAATACATTTCAGTGCATTCAGGAACCATAAAAATTCTTAATCAATGCATGATATCTAAGGTAACTTTCAAACAACCTGTGTATAAGATTAACAGAATCCTGTAATTTTCCCAGTGTTCTGGATGGAGCATTTTCTGTAAAATGAATCCTGGCCCCTTAGGAACTTTTACTCAAGAAAAGAGCATACAAGAATATTTGCAAATCGAGAAGCTGTGCACATTGCATACCCACTGGGCATCATTTAGGGAACAACCTCCAAAGAATGGTCACGTTTCAGGGTTTGGTGATTATTTCCTGCTCCTGCTGGTAAGTTTTTATGAAAACATGCATTATATAGAATTCCTGAGAGACAAAGAAGGGCAGGCATGCTGCCTTTTGCTGAAGACCTCATGTCCTTGGGCTAAAGGTCAAACCCAGAAGTCCTTTAATATATGCTTCTGAGAAAAAGCAATGGTAAAAGTTGGGATGTGAGAGAAGGTATTTCTGACAAGGAAAGCTCTTCCCGGAAGGGAGAGGTATGATATCCTTTCATCTGACCTAAGTGATGCACCTAAGAACAGCCAAGAGGTGGCCACAATCTGTTGATCCCCTAAGGAATACAGAGGCTCAAAATCTCAATAGATAAGGACCTTGGATGAACCAGAGAACTTTCTAGAACTTTCTAAGAATTTTTTTGTTTCTAAGAACTTTCATCCAATTTGAATGAGCTAGCTAGTTTACAGCCCCCAGGATGGTCTTAGGATAGGATTTTTCAAAGTGCTACGCTTGCATACCTGGGAGGCTTATTAATGGAAATGTCTGGCCCCATTTTAGATCACCAGAAAGAGACATAAAATTCTGAGATGTGTTGTCCCAATGGTTTCTGAAACTTCACACTGATACCTCCCTCTGTTAGATTAACCACATCTTGTCATATAGGAATTTCTATGATGATATAAAAATAAAAATGATCTGGCACATTTCAGAAAATGTGCTTTATGATGTGGAAAATGACCTCAGTTTGACCAATTAAAATTCTACTATTTCCTAAAAAAAGAAAATACCTAATTTCTGTGATCTGTGGACTAATGTCCACATTTCAAGTCCATGGAATCAAACAGAAAATAGAGCAAACTGGCCGAAAATAAAGCTTCAGGATTATCTGGACATATTTAATGTTCTCCCCTAGTCCTCCACAGAAATCTCGAGTTTGTGAATGAAGTATACAAGGACCCATATTAAATGAATAATTAAGTTATGAGCTTATCACTCTTTTTCTTTATCCCTCTGCTCCCCATCTTATACCATGCTCACGTCCCTACCTTCTGCTGGTGGTGGAGACAGGGTCTTTTTGTCACTATTGAAATAAGGTTTTGTTTTTTATATATATCCTCATTAGCTCCCTTAAATACTGCCTTCGGCACATAAGACTGGGACAAACCATTCGCAGAATGTGGACCCACTGATTAATTTTGATGGAACTCTCAAAGACTATAAGTTATGCCAATGGCCTTTCATTTTCTCAGTGAAACAGATTTCTCAGAGATATCTAAGACTATCCTAAATCATGCTTTTCTCATTTGCCTTTATTCTCCTCATTTCCTTGAAGCCTTCTACCTATATCTACATCTATCTATCGATCCATCTATCTGTCCATAGATTTATCCATCTATCATTTTTCTCTAGCCTCTTTTTCGTCCATTCATCTATCTACCTATCTATCAACTGATTGTATGATCAGCTCTTGACAAAGTTTACCTGATGTCATTTAGACCTCCAGTGTCTTCCCAGGGCAGGCCACTTAATGCCGTTATCTATCTATTTACCAACTACCTACGAGTTTACCATATCTATTCATGGGAAACTTCCATTCAATATGTAAAGAATACTCTCCCTCATTAGGAGATACAGGCTATCTCATGTCTGCCAGTATTAATTGAGAGAGGTCAATGATAAGATCTCCTTCACAAGAAACCAACTTGGAATCTGTGAGCAGCAAAATGAAATGTCATGGGAACATCATTGCAGGTTTTGCCCTGCTCCTCATCATTGGTCCTTCCTCCTAACCAGTGCTGCTTCCAATGTACGGAAACCAAAGACCTTTCTGATCCACACCACAGGCATGAAAACCCAACTTCTAGCTCCCTCCTTCCCTGGAGCCTGTTCCTCACCAAGTCTCCCCACTTCAGCAAATGGCATCTCTCATCCACTTGGCTCCTCAAAGCAAAATTCTTCATAAATAATTCCTTGATTCTCCCATTACCCTCATACCCCATGTACAATCCACTAGAAAATCCTATTGGTTAGACTTTGAAAGACATTTCCATGCTCTCAACTTCTATTTCTCTTCATCCAGGCCAAGACACTTCTATTTCTCACCTGGATGAGACCACAGCAACAATGTCTTAACACACTCCATCTCTTCCCACTTCTCTTCTCCTCCCTCCCTTTACCCACTCTATTCTTAGTGGCCAAGCCCATTTTAAATGAGTGGATCAGATATGCCATTCTGCTGCTCAAAATTCAACAGCTTCCTTCTGAACTTAGAAGAACACAAACTCTAACCTTGACCCACAAGCCCACACAACCTAATCCCTGTCTATTTATTTCATAGTATGGTTCCCTTCTCTCCAAAATACAGTGACACTATGCTTTTAAATCTTTATAAAGCCACCCAGGATCATTCTAGATCAATTCTGGATTATATCCACTGCTCCCTGTGCTTGGAGAACTCTCCCCAGCTCCTGACAAAGTTGACCTGATATTACAGAGGTCTCCAGAATCTTCCCAGGGCAGACTACTCAATGTCACCTCCTTCCCCTTGAGCTAGACCCTGATTCAATTCCCTGTTTTGTTTTCTGCATAGCTGTTAACACTACTTGGGTTTATCTTTTTTCTTTCTTTCTTGTTCTTAATTGTTTTTATAACCATTCCCCTTCATTAAAATTAATGGTAAGGTGAACAGGAGTGCTGTCCAATGTGAATTCCCAGCACCTAAAACTGCATTTGGCAAATAGTCAGTGCTCCATAAATATTTACTCAGTTTTAGCTCAAAAGGAACAGAAGCAATAAAGAGCTTTTTCTAATGGGTTCGTTCCATTTTGGCTAGGATTCTATCTCCTTCCAACCTCCAATGACCTGCTTCCTGATATACATCTAATAAAGAAGGACTCTGTTAGGGGTGACTGTCTTCAAGGCAAAGGAAATAAGGATCCGGACCCTGAGAATCACACCTGCTCAGACTTACAGAGCTCATGCAGGCTTATGTAAATGTATGTAAATCACATGCAGATAGCCTCCTCGTCCCTGTGACTCCTTCCAGTACCTGGAAGAGACCCTTGGGATAACCCTGCTGGAGACAGGAGTCTGCACTGTCAGGAAGATGGACAAAATGATCCCCGTTTTAAGTTCTCGGGCAGTCTGTGTACATCCACAGGCCTTGCAAATTCAGAGATTTCGATCAAGGACATTAAACCGAACAATGAGGCTTACAATAAAAGAGAACAGCTGATAAAGCCCGCTGCTCCCAGCCTCTCAGGGCCGCCCATACAACCAGGCGATGGAGCAGAGACCAGACACAGGAGCTCTGGAGAGAGACCCCCTCTGTGGCTGGGTCTCAAGGGGCTGCATCCAAATCAGCCTCCCCTCCTCAAATTTCGCTTCTCAAAGGTCATCTGCCAGCCTGCCGTAGAAAAACGCTGCCTAAGCTCGCCAGTGTTAACTACGGCTGTATTAGATTTTAAAAGTCAAGTCTGAATGTGCACACAAAAAATCTGCACATGTCTTCTCTAGGGCTTTGCTGGGCTGGACAGCAAAGAAACATATTCAAGAAAGTACCCTTAAATACACCACAGGGGTTTCTGGAACTGCATACCAATGCTTTCCAAAGACATCTCCTGAAGATGACGGGCAACGCCCCAAATGAAAAGTTAGTTGCACACTGTGGTTTGTCCGCTATTTTTTTTTTCTTTTGCAACATATATTCATGGCCGACATTCAGATTTCATTGTGATACAGGATTTCTGGTTTTCTTGAAAGTTCAGTAGAAATAGCCAACTTTAGATTACGAATCCCACACAGACCGATTTGCTGGAAGTGACCAGGGACCACACCACTTAACCCCCAGTTAGCCGCAGACACGCATGCTCCCTATTTGGCTTGGAGGCCAAATGCCAGCAATCTTTTATTATTATCCTGTCCTGCTTTTTCTTCTAATAGAGAAATATTTTGCTTTTCCTCATATGAAAATGGAAGACAGTTCAAAAAGAATGTGGCTTTCAAACCCTCTCTGTTTGCTTATCTATTTTACCTGCCTAGCCTCTGCTGGCATCTGAATATTTGATCCTGAAATTAGTATGTCTATCAGGAAATTCAATTTACTATCTATAGCAAAAAAGAAACAAGATGACTACTTATTATTATTGAGATTACTGTGTAATTAAATTTTTAGGGCATTTTGTATGCCTGGTCCTATGTCGAGTACTAAGCACAAATACTCTAGAGAGTAGGTCCCATTATATCTCAGTTTCCACTTAAGAACACTGGTGTGTGAAGGGTTTAAACAACTTGCCTGTAGTTCAGTAACCAGTGAAAGGCAGAGCTGGATACCAAGTCTACTTCTCTATAGTCTTGGATTTTTTTGGTCCAAATTTTATCCTTCCTAAGCTATCTGAGGGAAAAAAAAAAAAAAGATCCACATCCAACATCCCTGCTTCTCCAACATCCAGGGAATCCTGGAGAATCTGGTTCTCAACTTGTTTTGCATTGCAAACACCTGATCTGCAGTGAGTACAATGAGCCCCAGCTCTGGTCTGAGGGCTGCTGTCCTCAGGAGGAATCAGCAAGACAGAAGTAGCCCAGCTCCCTCTTTGGGAAACTCTCTGATGGACAGT
The DNA here is from genome assembly GCA_028534135.1 of Potos flavus. NCBI lineage: Eukaryota > Metazoa > Chordata > Mammalia > Carnivora > Procyonidae > Potos > Potos flavus. The sequence goes on from CM052890.1 coordinate 28,100,989, forward strand.
GTTTGCAGACCCCTGGATGTCAATCTGCAGTCTTCTCTTAAATCCAAACTCAAATGTCCTAGGAAATGTTAACGCCATGATGATAGTATAACAGAGCCCGCTGTGTTTAGAATCTGGTCTTACTCATCACTGGCAACTGTGTGGCTGGTTAAGCTCTTGTTGGACATGTGACTGAAGGAATGCATGAATGTGACGCTGGCGCTGACAGTGATATTTCACTATGTGAAGATGACCTCAAAATGTGACGACTCCAGGAAGGTGTATTTGCTGAAGTGTAAGTTGGTAACTGTAACTTTTCTCATTTCCACCTGACTTCATGGGTCCTGATTTATCTTCTCTTCTCCAACCCCAGCTTTATTGAGGTATAATTGACAACTAAGATTTGTACATATCTAAGGTGTACAACTTGTTGATTTGATATTACATATACGCTGCAAGATACCACCACAATCAAGCTAATTTACATATTCATCATCTCACATAGTAACTTTCTTACTTTTCTTTCCTTCCTTCCTCCCTCCCTCCCTCCCTCCCTCCCTTCCTTCCTTCCTTCCTAAGATTTTATTTCTTTGACAGAGAGAGACACAGCGAGAGAGGGAATACAAGCAGGGGGAGTGGGAGAAGCAGGCTCCCCGCTGAGCAGGGAGCCTGATGTGGGGCTCCATCCCGGGACCCTGGGATCATGCCCTGAGCTGAAGGCAGACGCCCAAGGGTTAGGGTTAGGCGCCCCTTCCTTCCTTCCTTCCTTTTTATTCTTTTTGTGGTGATGATATCTCCTTTTAACATAGTCACTCTTGTTAAGGATCTGAGAGGGCCCCATTATCTTCTGTTGTATTGCAATTGGTGGGAAAGGTTATTTGTAGTGATAATACTCACAAATTATGGATCGGAAAGCTTTGAGAACTGCTTTTCTTTGAATAGCAAAGTCTCCACAATGTCTTCTATAGAATCTGGTTGCTTTAGGTCATTGGCATTTGTATTTATTTCTTAAGTCAGTTCAGCTGTGACTGTCCCATACTCAGTCCACATAACAGGATAAGCTTGAGCGCTCCCTTTCAGGTACTTGGATGAGAAACCCACATGACTTATTCCCAGAAACTCAGAATGCATGGCTACCTGGAATGGGATGTGGGATGCTTACACCACAAAAACAGGCATTTGCGGCTGAACATTTAGTAATCCTTTCGTTATTGTGGTCCGCTGCCATTTGTGTGCCGTCCTGTAAGATGATGGAGGGGAAGTGATGTTCTTGCATTCACACAGGCATGACCACAAGGTTTGTTACTCCAGAATAAAAGAGAAAGACTTCACCAATGACTTCATCTCTTCCAGCCTCAGGTTTTGCCTCTTTAAAATAGAGATAAGTATGTCCTCTTTGTAGGACTTCAAGTGGGCCCAATACATTTAAAATGCTTAACATGATGCCACATGGTCAGTGTTCCGGGAGTGCTGGCTATTAATGGATGGGCTTTGAACTGTGTCCCTAAATTCCACTGGCCTAGTGTTCAACCCTGGGTAGGACACTGATCAATAACTCTTTCTTTTAAATAAATATGCCTCCACATGGCTTAGGGAATAATATTTGGCTTCCCTTGCTTCGTTTGCTCACATCAACACACCTGAGCACCTACGCACATGCACGCTAGCACTCCCTTGCACACGCGGGCACATGCACGGTTCCTACTTCATCATTAAAGGAAATGCCCAGCAGTCGGGTTGATGTCATTAGGTATTATCTCTGGCAAGTTGCAGAGCTATCATTTTTACCCAAGTAGAAAGGCTTCATGATGCATAAATCAGAAGTTTGTTTCATTTCAGCACTGGGCATTCACAGTCTGTTGTGGAAACTTTCTATACCCTTTAAGGCCATGTCTCCGGTGGTTGGAGCTGGAAAAATGGGTCAGGGGAATAAATAATTCTTCTGATCTTTCAAGGTGGAGCCCTGTTATATCGAGGGTATATCTCTGTTTAATGGTGCCCCTTTTAAAAATAAGGACAGACTGACTTAGCCAAATTGGTAGTGAATGCAAAAGGGAAAGAAAAAGAAAAACAAAACTACTAAATGCTAATACTACTGTTTATAACAACAATAACACAAAATTTAAATGTCAATCAGTATGGAAGGAAGGTAGGACTAAACCCATTAATCAGGATGCCTGGGTGGCTCAGTTGGTTAAGCTTCTACCTTCAGCTCAGGTCAGGATCCCAGAGTCCTGGGATCGAATTCCGCATCGGGCTCCCTGTTCAGTGGGGAGCCTGTTTCTCCCTCTGCCTGCCACTCCCCCTGCTTGTGAATGCTCTCTCGCTCACTCTCTCTCAAATAAATAAATCGATCTTAAAAAAAAAAAAGAATAAAACCATATATCCATTTCAGAGAATGTTATGTAACCGCTAAAAAGAATGTTTGGTCTGTATGCATTAAAATCGAAAGAACTCCATATTTATATATAAAAGCCAATTAAAAATGATGTGCACACCATGACATCACTTATATAAAAAGCGTGTACATGACACCATGAATACTATAAGTATATACTTATTACATATATATGCATAAAAATGTAAAGTCAAAATATAGACAATAATCTATAATGGGGTGTCCTCTGAGGGGGAGCTAGGACACCAAGCTGGCAATGGCATTATTCAAAATATATTTTGAATGTTTTAATGTTTCTTACTCTTTTTTCTTTTTTTTTTTTGAATGAGTCTATATCTCCATGTTTCACATGTAACTAAAATATTAAAGATGGAAAATTTCATACATTTTCCTCTATCATGGTAATAAAATTATATTAGTTTTGAAAACCTACAAAACAAAGGAAAAATATCTTCCAGTCTTACAGTTCAACTCAACCGTTAGCATTCTGATGCAATGCCCTCCATAATTTAGTTGAAATCATGCTATACTTTTGTATGTTAAAATTTTTCATTCATTAGGGGGCTCTGCAGAGTCCTCACCTTGCTCATTTTAATGGGTATAGTATCCAACCTAGTGCACATACTTTAATTTACTGCATTACATTCTTCCTAGCTTTTTGGTACAATTAAGGATGTGATTAGCATATCAGCAACTTCCCCCACCCCACACCTTATGTATCTTATGAGAGATGCGTTCTGAGAAGGATTAAAGAATCAAAATGGTAGAACGCTTTCAACTCTTGTTATATATGTGAATTCTTATCATGAGGGGTTTTGAGACGGCTTCTTGGTTAGGAAGGGCAGAGATGCATTGTTCTGCAGGGGTCTGCAGTACGTGACAACATCCTCACCTGGCTCAAAACAGCACTGGGCAACCCAAAGAAAAGCAAAGACTGTACCCATCCTATGGAGGTCCTCAGGAGACACCCTCCAAGCCACTTCGAAACCCTCACAGCTCCAGAGAAGACCCAAGGCCCGAACCAAATTCTGCAGCCCTTCTTCCAGAAATGACTAGGGATCAATGAGGAGGTTGTGGTGGAAAAAAAGAAAACGGACAAAACTTCCATCCTGCCTTGACTTACTACAATAACAGCAAAGTAAATGACCCAGGCGATCCCCGAATAATGACTGTATCTCACCCCAAATGGGAGTTATTCTGGAGGGATTGGAGGAAGGGCACGCACACTTGACCTGAAAACTAAATTAGCCTCTGTTGGGAAAATTATCTTTTTTTAAAAAAATTATTATTGAAGTCTAGTGGCATACAGTATTATATTAGTTTCAGGTGTACAACATGGTGATTTGACAATTCTGTCTATTACTCAGGGCTCACCAGTAGACTACCGTGTTCAGTAGTTATCGAAAAATATCGTACTGATTCACGTGGCTCACTGTAGCAGGACACGGGAGCCACACCGAGGTGAACAGGGCTTAGCGTGGTTATTCCCTGGTTAAATTATAATTAAGAGATTCAGAGGTAAGGGATGGCTTCTTGCAAAGGACTTACCATTTGTATAAGGGTTGACAGTCTTTTTATTTGTCATTACACGTGCTGTGGCATTATTTACCTACGTACACAGAAAACCCAAATGAGCACAAATTCCAAGGCCAGCTCACACTTCAATTAGTTGCATGCATTATGACTGTGATTACTTATTTAAAAAAAAAAAACAACTAAAATGCATTTTAATTTATAAAAGGCAGTAGGTGCATAACAAAATCATACATTTTTATAATTACATTTACTTCATAACCATTTTAACTTACAAATCATTTCAATAAAGCAATGTCATATCATTTAAAAGTTTAATAAGGAGACAGTAAAAGCAAATTAAAAGGAACTGCATAATTGAAGACTTAAAAGCATGCGTGTACTCCATGGTAACACAGAAACAATAAATATTTTTAAACACAAAATAAAATTCATATGAAGGAACATGCAGTGGAGTAGAAGAGGGGAGAGACAAGGTACAAGGGAACATAAATGTCAAAAAAAAAAAAAAAAGGGACAAACAAGATTTAGCCGTGTGCAACACTTTAGGAGGGAAGGACCATCGGGGAGAGCAACATCTAGCATTCAACACTTGGAACAAGAGCCTTTGACATCGCAAGAATTAACAAGATCATTCAAGCTTTAAAGTCACAGCTAACGAAAGGATAAAAGAGAGGGTGCATTGTTTAACACAATATGGAGTTAACAATCTGAGTAAGATGTGCACTGTCATATCTCAATCCAGTCAGTGCCTCCCAGGCTCGCTTAGAACGTACACTCAATTACAGGCGTACCGGTACCCAAAAAAATAGAGCATCAAGAAAACTTAATACGACAAGTCAAAAAAATCCACGTGGTATATATATGTATATAGATAATCAGCACTAAGTACGTGAAGCGGCAGATGGACTTCACCACTTACCATTCACCACCATCGCCAGCATGGGTTTGTGTACTGTTACCATGGTTACTGAGAGTTTGGTGAGGGGCCTAAGCGTTATCGTCGAGGGGGGAAAACGAAAGGCAAAATATGCAACATCTTACTCCAAAGACTAAAGCATTTTTAACTGGTATTTTTTTTTTTTTAAAGTTTTAACAAATATAACCCTGTGGCCATGTTGAGGGAGATCCAGTGGTAGAAAGAGTAGATTCTGAGTATTGAAATTTTAGCATTTATTTTTATCATTTTTCTTTTTCAGTGAAGAGGGGCCAGGTATTGAACAGGAAATCCTGTTTGGTTATTTACTTTATTATCAAAAGAAGGTAAAGATTCAAACTGGCTTCTTAAACAAACAGACAAAAAAAAAAAAATGAAAGGTTCAGTGACAAAGGCCTCTCATTTTTTTTTTTTTTAGACAATAAATAATCGTTCTTCCGAATGCTACTGCTTTCACCATTTGACTCAATTTGGACACCACTGTGGATCCCTCGTCAACCCTGCAGTGGAAAGAAAAAGAAAAGGAAAAAAAAAAAAAAGAAAGAAAGAAAGAAAGAAAAATAGAAAAGAAACTGCTTTGTTTTTTTGTTTTGTTTTGCATACTTGTCTCCACTGTTTGGAACCTACTGCACCCATTGATTATAAAACACAGCAAATTAAGAAAAAAAAAAGTTCAAAGTAACCTTTCTTTTGTCTCACTTTTGCCATTCACCTTTCATCAGTTATAAGAACATAATAAAGTAAAATTTAAAAAAAAAAGTAAGGCCAGTTTTCCTTTTTATATATAAATATAAATATATATATATATATATAAACGATGAGAAGGGAGTAGGGTCACATACAAGACACAATGATGCATCTGGAACAACGAATGGGCGTGAAGCAGACATTTATAAAGAAGATGTAAAGGAAAATATTTTGAACATGCACCTCGATTTTACGGCCCTCTACCACGGTGCCGTGTAATTTCTCCCTCGCCCTGTCCGCATCGGCACTATTTTCGAAAGTTACGAAACCAAATCCCTGCATGCAGGAGGGAGAAGGGGAAAACAACATGCAGATTATTATTCCAGTCAACGACCACTGTGTAACGTTCTCTTGCTTTAATGTCTATTTCTTGTCCTGGCTTCAGTTCTGTAACATGCAAATTAGAGAAATTATAAGAATACGAAGATGTGCAATAAGTAAGCGACAAATGTGAACAAGATTTTTTTTTTTCTGTCACCAGTTAGCTGTAACCTCTAAAGAATTCAAAGAATGATACCAAAAATACCTTTCTAAATGTCACTACAGAAGAAAATAAGTCTAACGGAAAGAAAATGAGATCAAAATAAATTTACAGTGTCTTCACAAAGAAAATGAAATAACGAGGAAAAAAAAGGGAACCACTTTCTCGACATGCAAATTAAGAATAAAATAAAATAAAACGTGTGCACGAAATTCAACAATGAATGCCAAAATCTTCTAACATTGCCTACAGAGTCATGCCGTGTGGTCTTAAGAACATCTCTTCTTCATGCAATTTTAGGGTTATTCAGATTTGTCAATTTTACAGCCTTAACTTCTCAAAAATAAAAATTAGAAGCCTAAAAAAAAAGGAAAGACCTTTTTCATAATAAATCTTAAACTCTTTGATCTAATAAACAAAATAATCACATGAAATGAATTGAAAGAAACATCAGTTGATTAATAATGCAAACAGTTCAAGTAGCCCTTTTTTATATTAATACTTCCCCCTCCCCTCAAAAACATACATGCTTCTGAATTTGTCAACTTTCCAGGCTACTTCATTAACCGAAAAGGGAAATGTATGTATGTATCGTAACGTTCTAAGACATTATCTTGATATTCATTTGTCAAGTCAACAGGTAGAAAATAAAGGAACTTAGTTAAGAGACTGTTATTCACAATAACACTCTGGGCACTACCTCTCTTACTGATAGATAACAAATAGACCCTTTACTTCGCCACTGGCATATTTTGTTTTAATATTTCAGCCTCAAAAAACAACCCCACTAAACGTCACATTGTCAAAATCCACTTTTTCTTCACTGACACTGTTCCTAAGAAGAGTACAGAAAATATGACACATTATTTTTAAAACCCCTAAAAATATTTGTACATCTTGTTCAGAAATATACACCAACCTTTTGAAACCATTCCAGTGTAAATTTGCCCAGCTCGTTCTGGTGAAACAATGCAATGTGTTGAGACTCCTATTTGCAACTGGGTAAACTTCAATAAAGGGACATGTTGGTTTCTAGCTTAGTTGGGACAGTTTGACATTCAGTCTCAACTGATAAAAGAGACAGTAATTACAAATACCAGGTAGTCATAAGCAACTAATGCTAACTCCCAACCCCTCACTACGTTGCTGAAGTGATTTCCAAAGCTCAGGGTATTCAGAGAGGTGTTGGCTCATGGTCTGCCTGAAGAGAGAGCTTTCCAAAGTCAATAATGGGCTCATCTATAGGAGATCCCATCTGTGGATGGATCCAAGCTAAATTAAATGATTATGTGACAGAATTCTACGGCGAAAAAATAAGCAGCTTTACTTTGGAGGACTGCACTGAAAAATCTTTTATAATATGACCCACTGTGAGGACCTGTGATGAGGGTGGGTCTGGATGATTCGAACAGTATAAGACTTTATGCTCCATAACAGAAGCAGCATATATACCTTTGTCTTGTACATCGCTGGTTGTACCCTCATGTGAAGTATCCAAATACACTAGCCTAACCGACGAGTTTTGAAAGAACAGCTTTTCAATGGACCGGAAGACAGAATTTGAGGGGTTTACTCTACTAATGGCGCTGACTCTTGGTCAGAGGGCCCCAAACTTGGTTGCACAGTGAAAGGAAGTGGGGCGGCATAGTATATGAAACATTTAGATTTCTGGGTGCTGCCATATATCTACCCAATCAGAATCTCAGAGTGGAGCCCAGAGATCCGTCTGCTGAGAAGGCTACAGTGCGCCCCAGCAGCTGCATTTCCATGGCCTCTCTTGTCACCAAGCACCATCAAAGGCAAGTTCCAGTTCATTGCAGGAGGTAGGATATTTCACTGCCAATTTCCAATGCGCAACCTATGGAGTGGAGTGAGTCTGTCTGACTCACAGACTCACAGATCGTCTGTCTGACTTGGTGGTTTGGATCTTAGGTGCGCAGCCACTGTCTCCTCAAAATCGAACTCTCTAGCACGCACAGAATGTCATACAACTAACGAATAAGGGAAATAAGGACGCTGGCTGTATCAGGGGCAATTCTCTCACCAAAGCAAAGAAAATCCACAGTTCGAGTCTTGGGGATGGAGAGCTTGGTGGCATCACTGCTGTCCATGGGCACCAGTCATTAGCACCACAGCCCGGTGAAAGGGAACATTTAACGCACCCGCCCAATGTCACCCCAAAGAATCACATCATCGTGATTCTTGTCTGACCCCGAGGCAAACCACACTGGCCTAAAATCTGTACTATGTGCATCAGGGAGACATGAAAGTGGAGATAGAAATAGGTTCTGAAACCCATGTGAAGCTTATGAACTACAAAGCAAGTAGTTCACTACATTCCCAAATTCTCACTTTGTTTTGAAGTAAGATACTATATACGGATTCTTCTTATTTTTACTCTCATTTTCTGCTACACTTCTCTCTCTTTCTCTCTCTGTTTTTGAGGTCCTCAATATTTCTTCTTTTCAGCTGCAGAGACAACTAGTTGAGATTCTAGAAAGTTGAATTCAGAAGTGCTTGCTCCAGACACGGTCGCCAAATACCAAAGGGACTGTCCTACCTCTTCCATTGGACAGTCACCAAAGGCAAGAAGGGATACGGCCTCCTGGGGCCAGAAGATCACCAGAATTCTCATTTGGAGCCATTTTCAGGTACCCTCTCTGCCACGTGCAGAGGCTGGGCAACTCTTCGAAAGCGGTGCTGAGCGGAGGCTTCTTCCTTTATCCTGCCTCAAGGTCAGAATTCTATCTCAAGGAAACCACAACTTGGAATTCTTAAAAACTTTCCGAAGTTTTTAAGTTTTTGTTACGTCAGCCTTAAAGGGAACGGACAGAGCACATTCTGGACTTGGCCTGAGAGTTCAGGAGCTGGGGGCAATGCCGGGTGTGGAACCCTGAATGTTCTAGAACACTCAGGGTGCACAGAGCACGGAGCAGGTGCTCTTTGCTGCAGGAGACACACTGCTCCCGGAGCTCACCTCAGTAGAGGGGTGGAGAATGTTCACTTCCAGGTTCGATGCCCCTTCTTCCCAGAAGCCTTCCCCCCACTAACGGTCTTGGTCTGCTGGCTTGCTCCCTTGCCACAGAGCACAGCCTGCACCATGGCCATGGCTGCTGGTCTTAGTGGTCCGTCTCCCCCACCCCTCAGGAAAGTCGATGAGGACCACTTTGGTCTCACTCACCGTGGGTTCACCCACCTTCTTGTCCCTGGGACGGAACCAGTCCTCACGAATCATCTACTGAATCAAAGATCAGACTGTATATTTCCTGGGTGTATTAAGAAGTAGTTCTCTATGGCTGTATCCCCCACATACATCATTTCAGAGTTCAACAACATGTTTTTAAATCCCCTAAAAGGAAAAATGAACGATAGGATCTCTCACCCCTAAATGCTATCAAATTCTCATTTTCAAAGTCGGGTGTGTCTTTTTAAAATGTCGTTTCCCTGTGTACTTCCTATCCACGTACCCAGGAGCTATTTATGGTATACGTTCTCGGGATAACAAAGATATCACGTGTGTTTGAATAGGGTACATGCAAACATGGACGTGTGCATATACACACACACACACACACACACACACACACACACACACCACCCAGAACACACAGCCATACTCACTGAGCACTGAGTGACCTGCCTCAGGGACCAGCTTCAAAGATAATGACCAGACAGTGAGCTCCTAGCTCTGAAGGGCCCACCCGCTTCCTGGCTGCTTCGCCTGTGCCAAATGATGAACACGAGGTCATAACAGCGGTTCAGGTTTCTCAACCATTTAAATGGAAATGTCCCTTTAAATAAGGCCCTTTCCTGCAGAGGATAATGTCAAGTCTGAAAAATATCCCTGGGTGAGCTGCTGTCCCCATTTAGCAGTTCCCCAAAGGACTGTCTCGGGGACACTCCACTCATACCGCAACAGTCAGCCCCCGGCACCTGCCAGACTGTCTCTGGCGGAGGCAGCCTACCCACCCAGGCTATTCTTGATGTCTCCTAATCAAAAGTAAAAAGCAGGTTCACAAAGTCAGTCGCTGGATGCGACAAACTTAAACGGTCTTCACTGCTAAAGCCCCAGAGACAGGCTAATCGTGGCAATGACGGAGGAAGTATTAAAAATAGTTCCTCCATTGTACTTTCAAAATAGCAAACGATATTCTTCTAATGTCCCAAAACAGCTCTCGAAAGGAATTAAACAGCTTTTTCCAACTAGCAAAAGTTACAAAATAAAATATAAATTAAATATAAATTAAAAAAAAAAAAAAAAAGAAACCAAACCCACGACAACCTTTAAAAAAGCATTAATGCCACAAACTCAGGATTACAAGAAAGTTGGCCAACGTTCTGGTTTATCTTCTAGGATTTCGCCAAGAATGCATCAGGCCTGAGTGAAAAGGATTAGTTAGGCTGGGCACATTCTTTTCTTTTCTTTCCTAAGATTTTATTTTTAAGTAATCTCTACACCCAACGTGGGGCTCAAACTCACAACCCCGAGATCAAGAGAGTTGCATACTCTACCGACTGAGCGAGCCAGGCGCCCCTAGGCACGTTTTTCTCTGAATGCACTTTGCATTGCAGGTATAGAAACAGCTTCTATACTGATTTTTATCTAAGGAGCAGAAAGAAAATGAACTTATGTTTCCCCCAGCCTAGAGGTCACACCACTGATATAAAAATAACCAAAGCATCTGAAATTTTGGGAGAAGACCCCTGCACTAGCAGAACCAGAGAGTATAATGAATTGAATTGATTTTTTTTTTTTTTTCCTCATCCAGCATATCACAACATCATTTTGGCTGTGGAGAGGAGAATACTGGAATTTTCTTCCCTCACCTCAAGCTCTATCATCCTACTCAGGATGGAAAGGACGCGGACTGCCCGAGGAACAATACGCGGATTTGCGTACTTCACGGGACAGAGGAGGCATGCCCAGAAGAGGTGGCACTTACCCCCTTAGAGAAAACCAGTTCTTAAAACCCTCTCGGACACTGACTTGTCCCAAATTGCCTATGTAAGGGAAGTTACGGGGCTAAATCCAGCATCTCTCTGTATCTGATAAGCAATCTGTCCCAATATCCACTTTCGCAATCTGAGGATGCAAGGGAGCTTAGAATTCCTGACAGCCTGGCGACTGGCGCTCGGGGAACTGGGCAGAGTTCTTGAAAGTGGTCACTTTCTAGCTGCTGAGGTCAGTCTCGGAGTCCTCTGACAGGACTCTTACCGCTCAGTACCTGCTGCGAAGCCAAGCGCACTGCTTTCCTCAAAGGATATTCTGATAGCGCCCTGGAGTATTCTGTGCATGCAGGTGGGATGAGGACACGTTAGCCACCACAAAACACCAGTGGGCAAAGGGGCACTTTGCATTTAGATGAAGCGTTGGCGTTGGTCTAAAACAGGAAAACACAGTGTTTACAACTTTAACGACAGGCCTGGCAGGTTTGTTAAAACAAACCTTGTTGTTTTAAAGGTTGGGCTGGGCTCCCATTCTGAGCGTCTGATTTTGTAGGTCTGGGTTGGACCACAAGAATTTGCATTTCTGGTATGTTCCTAGGTGCTGCTGCTCCGGGGACCTCATTTTGATCATCTCTGATACACGGGATGCTTTGAGAGAGTTGGGACTTTTCTTTCCCCACCATATTTCCACCTGAAGGTGCTGGAGCCTTCCCACATAACCCCTGATTTTTACTAACATGCTTAGGTCTAGGAAAATCGACTTAAAAACTGGTCTCCTACGGAAAAAACCAAAACCAAAATCAAATTCAAAGCAATGGCAAAATGCAAAATGGGGAGTGGTAAACATATTAATGAATAAAATTATATTCAAAAGGTTGGTGTATATGAAATTTTCTCCCCTACAACCCAGGAAAATAACTGCACTTTATTAATACAGAATAATCACATATTTACCTGCGCATGAGACTATCAACTCACTTTTTAATATAAAGAACATAATTATCACTGAAAAACAAAAATGTAGCAACAACATTATTTTTTAAGCATGGGTAATTTTCCTCTGGAAACTTGATATATATATATATAGATAGATAGATAGATAAATAGATAGATAGGTATAAAACAGCAATTTTAAATTACCCCCTTAGACATTTAAACTGAACCCAATGTATTTCCCACCATTTTGGAAACTGGAGGAGGTCTCTAAAGAAATTCCCACTGAAGTGTATTTTCACAATGTGCTAATTAAAACAGTGCAGTTGTTTCCCATTATCCATAGCAAAGGTTTAAAAATAAGCTAAACAATCCTAAAGTAAATTAAATTGCTTACCTTTGAGCCTCGCTCATTAAAAATAATTTCAACATCTAAGATTTTACCAAATTGCTGCAAAGAAATAGAAATATTTTATAAGCAAGAGAAATGGAGTAAATCAGATTATGCACATTGGTAATTGTACCCCAAGTCAGAGTTTTTTCTTTTTTTTTTCTCTTTTAATATTAGGGGTAGACATTTTATATTGTTGTATCCTTAGTGATGTGCTTGAACCAAGAGTAAGCACAACCATACATATGATTTCTATTTTATTGGATACCCCACCAAGTGAGATGTGAGAGTATGGGCCTGTGCAAAATGTGTAATCAGGTGGTTAGTTCTATTTTCCTTTCTTTAGGTGTGCACAGTTGCTTTCCCAGGCGCTGAGCAGCAAAGATTAAAACTGGCTGGTGTATAAACTGACCTTCTGAGGCTACTTCTCTAGCCACTGGCAGAAGCACCCTTGATGATGGATTTTGATGGCAAAATGTCCATGTGGAATCTGATGGTGAAGATGGTGGTCCTTGGCCCCCGTGTAAGCTACGGTAAGCCAGGCCACGTAAGGGAAGTCAAGCACAAACACAGAAAAGCAAGATCCACCATGTGGACATCCATCATAATCAAGACACCAGCATACTTGTGATTAGCCCTGAGGCTGAAATGTACTTCTCTCAAGATGACTCTTCATTTTGTTAAATAAACAAATAGATTTTAGACAGTTAGCAGGAAGAGAGGCTCTATAAGAAGTGAAAGAAACTCGACATATTCAAGCCTAGAAACATGGTTTCAGATTACGAATAGGGCAGCCAGCTAAATTACAGATGCCTGGTTAAATTTAAATTTCAAATCTTTCAGGATAATTACATCCCCTGCAATATTTAAGACACTGTTATATTTAATAACACATGTCATCTAAAATTCAAATTCAGCTATTGTCATCTTGTATTTTTTTTTTTTAATTTGCTAAATCTTGTAGTCCTAGTGAGAAATGCACATCAAGTAATTCATGATACACACTTTAAAAATAAGGGAACATGGACCCTGAAACCAGAAGCATCTGATAGTCCAAGATCCTTTGCCCAAGATATTGGAGTCCTTTCCTTTTTCTTAGATTGCATGAAATCCTGTGGGTATTTTTGAGCATGCAGATGGGAGAGGGTGCCATAAAAGTATGTGACGTGGACCAGGAAAACTATGAGGGGAATTTTACCCTGATGCACAATGAGGGCAAGTGCTCATTTGAGTGATTAAAAAGTTAACAGAACCACATGAAGGAATATGTCCATCCTCCTTTTCCTTTATTTTGAGCTTTTGTATTATTCTATTTGCTTTTACAGCCTGGATTTTTATTGCATCCTCTGTTGCCCGAGGAGATTTCTGTGTTCTGTCTCTCCCTTGGGTGGAAAGCATTAAGCAGCCTCCATGTGGCAGAGGCCAGAGTGGTTGGGAGGGAACAGAAGAGGAACAAATGATTAGAACACAGACAACCAGAGGCAGCTCCCCTGACCACTGAGCTTCAGTCACAGGCTACGGGGTGGGGGAGGACCCTGAGAATAAATGTCAAGAGGGTCCTACGAAGATTCGAGAAAAAAAATTGTTTGAAACAGACAGAGGCTGTCCTCTGGAACAAATCTACCTTTCTCGGAAAGACAGGGAAAAAAAAATAGGCACGCACCAGTTGAAGAGAAATAGCTCAAAACCTTGAAACAAAAGTAGTTTTGACCTCGGAGAAAAAGGAAACCCAAAGCTATGTCATGGAAATGTGCCCATCCCTCAGAATACGGACGCAGTCAGGAGACTGCGGATTGAATTTGTCTTGTTGAGTGGATGGACGTGCTTCTCATCTTCCCAGAGAAGTAGAAGGGTAGGAAGAAACGAAGAAGCTCAGCTGCGAGAGGAGAGGGGAGGACTACACTGCCAGCAGGTACGATGGAAATACCAAGAAACTTGCAGCCAACTCACCCTGCAATTTGTGGACACTCTAATTTCCTTTGGGTCAACAGAATATTCTGTCACAGAGCATTTTCAGTGCCCTAGATTTGGGCAGAGAAAGTCGTTAAAAATAGAAGAAGAAAACTTTCAGACTTGGGAAATGTGGGATTTGCCGTTGAAAGGTGAACTGAATTTCATAGTAAAACCTCCAGTGTGTGAAGTTCTCAGAAGCAGTGATTTCGATATAACCTCCTTAGAATATTCAGTCCACGTTGATGCTATCATATTTATTTCGGGCCTAAGAGCATGAAAGCATACATGTTTATGAACAGGGAAGCTTGAAAAGGACTCCCACAAACCATGAAGCAAATGTCATCTACGGAACATTCTCTAAGCAGTCAACATGAAAACACTCCCTTGTTTTAAACAAGATCTGGTCGAGACAGAACCAACTCATCAAGAAGTAATCCTAGCATGTGTCATTCCCTAAATGAAACAATGACACCACATGCCCTGAAATGGTCTCGAATGTTTGCCTCTCGGCAGTTGCCATTGGGTGGATGATTCTCAGAGCCAGTAAAATGAGCAGCGAGAAGAACGCTGATATGAGCCCCATTCCTAAGACAGTTGTGTACTATATTTATCGTATCAACAGTTTAATTGGGAAGTTTGGTACTAATGATGTAAACACAGCTGGCACATGTTCAGTCTAAACAGACATGACTCGCAGACTTAACTCGCATTAGTTTGCTCAACACCCGTGTGCAGCCGCGTCTGACAATGTCTCGGGATCCACGCAAGGTGTCTCCGCAGCGGTATTGAGAATAAAACTAGGCACGCACTGGGGCAAATACATACCAGGCATTTTGAGACATTCTCAGATCAAATAATATTTCTCTGAAAAACTGTGGAAAGATGTTCAGTGGATACAGCATAAAATATGAAAGTAAAGGTTACTTCA
This sequence comes from Potos flavus, assembly GCA_028534135.1. Lineage (NCBI taxonomy): Eukaryota > Metazoa > Chordata > Mammalia > Carnivora > Procyonidae > Potos > Potos flavus. The sequence goes on from CM052890.1 coordinate 28,116,216, forward strand.
AAGAGCACACACAGAGGCGAAGAAAAGGCATCATCTCAGTTTTCGTAGGGTTGGCTTCATGTTTGGAATGCAGAAATGGGAGGCACCATGCCAGGTCCAAAAAAAAAAAAAAAAAAAAGCTTTACTCGTTATAACAGCCCGGTGTATAGAATTTGGCATTAACGCCAAAGGTGCGGGCATCTCTGTGTTATTCCTAAAAAGATGATCATGAAAGCTTCTTTTGTATGGTCTGAAAGTCATGTGGTCTGTTTTGGGGCGACAATAATGAGTGACTTCCGTAGATCATATTCATGCCTAGAAGGTCTGTTAAAAGCAAGGCTGTGATGTCAACAAGGGTATTGTGCAAATTTGAATCCTACGCTCCATGAGTAGCTACTTCTGGAAAGTTCTATAATGCAATGTGTCATGTGAGTGGCCTGGATATATCATAACCACCTCTCTCACCTAAAACCCAGATACGTGCAAATTTGAAATGTTAGGTTAAAGAACCATTCTGTCTAAAAACAAACCATCATATTCAATTTGGTGGAAATCCACCCATTCCTTTCATGGGATCATTAAGAATTAAACATAAAGGATACACACCCTCATCAATGCTCCCTGAAATGAGGACAGAGCTCAAGAATGAAGTAGTCAGGTCAGAACCAACATTTCTTTCAGGGAAACATCCAGAACCAATGCCCCTGATCTGTTCACTCACGCCCCAATGGGAGTTGTAAAAAGACTCTGCCTCCACTGTGGGCCACATAACTTCTTGACCAAGGAATGTTCCATCTCGATAGGAAGGAAGGAAGGAAGTGAGGGAGGAAGGGAGGAAGGAAAGAAAATCTATGAATAGTTAGAAGATTTAATGCCAAACACTACAACAAATGCTTCCAAAGGAGGAGGAAGTAAAAAATCTCAAGTGCTGAAGAACATGGTGGAAGAAAGGTAACCAGAATCGCAATGAACGGGCCTGAAGCCACAAATTAAAAACAAAACGTGAGGCACCTGCAGTGGCTATTAGGCCCGCAGAAATTGCAAACTTCACAGCTGAATTATTAATGGTTGCAAAAGTTGTTATGAACACAGCTAGATTTTAGGCAGTTTGAGAAAGGAGCTTCCTTTTTTGTCTTGTTTTGGTTTGGGTTTCAAATCCCCATGGCTGCCTTTAACAAAAGAGACAAAGGAGAAAAACACAAAAATCTTTGAAAGGGTTTTTCTCTGTAATCACCCCCATTCTAGCCCCAGCCAAAGTGAAGAAGCAAAGGCAAAATATAGCAATAAAAAGAGAGATCTCATGTCCAGATGACTTGGAAAAGACCTAATTGGAATCAAAACGTCATTTCTTACAGTAAGTAAGACCTACAAGAAGAAACCACACTTAATTCTCTCAACTGAAGTGTGGGGAGCCAATCAGAATGTTTACAGATGCCTTTCAATGTGATTCATGCCACAAAATGTATCACATAACCAGAATGGGACTGCCACCACCAATGCTTGGCTGGGAAGAACAGATTTTTAGTATTTAAATTCCATTTCTTCAGAATAGGGGTCGTAAACCAAGGAGGCCTCGGCATTATTACAAAGAATCCAGGAATCTGTATGTGCCCCCACATTTTTATAGCTGAAACTCATAAAAAAAAATCTTGCATACGTTTAAACGAACACAGATGTTGTTTGTGATGAACGAAATTAATTTCAATATTACTGAAAGTATGCTGCATTTTCTTAATTGATACTAAGCGTATCTATCATCTTGTCAAGTCGATGTCTTGTCAGTTGCTTAGAAATGTTGACTTTTACAAACACTGGCTCTGAAACCAGTGGATTTTGATCATGGTTTGATAACCGGGTAGTACGCTCCGTCTTTGGCAAGACCTTGCTCTGCATCACTTGCCCTCGCCCTGTAAGAACAGAGAGGCTCAGAGATCCGTGCCAGCAGGATGCTGTCTTTGGGAGTTCCAGCTGTGGATTCCTTCCAATACCTCTCTGACTTCGCTGTGTAGCCCTCTGGGGACTTTCAAGATAACCGAGAAGACCAGGGAGGGAAGAGCGCCCTCGGGGTTGGGAGCTGGGGTGGGCTGCAGTGAGTGACACCAGAAAAGAGCACCGAGGTGGTCATTAAGAGGGCCAAATTCAAAGCCAACCTCCCAGTGACACCTGACGAGTAAAGATGGACCGCGGAGCAAGACTTCCTAACCTGACGTGGCAAAAGGAATCTAATTCCTCTGGCTGCCCATCATTCAAACCTGTTCTCACTGCTTTATACACACTTAACCTCCACTTTCACTTTGAATGCTCTGCACTTTTCAAAGTCATCTTTGACCTGAGAGTGCCCGAGGGTATCTCTACTCTGCAAGAGTTAGAGGGCTCAACTCAAGGTTATTACCAAGCGAGAGAGATAAAAGTGCAGAAGCTGACCTTTTCCTCTGAAATGTCAGGATTCAAGTCTGGGTATCTGAATACTAGGACGCTAGCTCTGCCTTTGTGTCAGATACGGATTTGATAAACATCATGCATGGTAAAGAAAGAGAAGGTACATGCAAGCTAACCCCTAACAATCGCAGCGTCATGAACCAGAGCTCTCCCTTGCATCAGGGGAATGAGGTCTACTTGGCCCAGGGTTCGGCATAAAAGTTTGGCCTCTTCTTATCCCTTCTGTAATATTTGCATCCAACCACCAACTCTTAGAGGAACAATCTCCAGGCGGCCAACCTTTACTCTAAGTCAAATGCTAAGGATGTAGTTCCGTTCATGGAATCCACAGACACCTCCCGTCAATGCTGGGATGGATGTCACGGACAAATAGGCTGACTACATTTGCAAAAAACAAAAACAAAAGCAAAACAAAACAAAAAAAACCACTAAGGCTATCTAAGCCCTGTCAGAGTTTTGTCCTTCAGAGCCCAAGACGTGGCTAACTCATTCCTTCTGAAGGTAGACAGTGCAAAATTTCATCCAGAAAAAGAATCCGAGTCATCATGTCCCACGAGGAAGCAAGCCTATCATCTATTTTCTCTGGATTGATGGTGGCTTCTGGCCTGCTCTGTGTTTCAATCCTGGTAGCGGGGCAAGGCTGTCATCAGTGGCAGAGAACATCACAATAAGAACCACTGAATCCTCATCGCTGGCTGCGGGAGAGTGCATACTGCAGGATGCATGTCAGACTTAGAAATCTCTAGATTTCTTTGTTTTGCTTTTCAATGAAGCTTTATGCAGAAGTCGTTATTCTCTAAAGCTGCCTCTGAAATCCAAGTGCACAGTGCCTGGGAAAGAGTGAGGTGTGCGGGAATATGTCATGATAACTTTGGCAACTATGAAAGAGAGAGGAACCCAAAGGACACAAAATGTTTATTTCAGCCATGACACGGGGTCCCGGGCCACTTGATCTGGGATCATCAGTGGGCTTCTTTCAGTGCTATTTTATCTGGGAGCTCATTTGCTGTTTGATTTTCCAGTTACTAATTAGAAGAAGACCATTTGGAAAAGCGGTACCATGGTGAACCTATACGAAGACATTTAGACTAAAATCACAGAGATTCTAGCCACGATATACTCACAGACTAGGATCTAAAATGTCTTTCTTTTCCCCCTATGTAAACATTTCACCTTCGTGTTGCAAATACCAAGAACTTATATGAGGAGGAAAGGGCTCTGGGGACCCCAGCGCGGACACTGCAGAGGAGAAACGCACTACTTACGCCAAACATTTGTCGGAGGTCCGGATCCCGGAACCTGAAGGGGATGTTGGAGACGTGCAGCCGCTTGGGCTGGGACTTGTTTTCTGTGTTTTCAGAAGGTTGTGTCTGGGGCTGGCCATCCGTTGGTGCCGCGTCATCTGTCTGCTAAAAGGACAAGAGTAAAGAGGCTCTGAGTGGACCTGCGCGCTCTTTCCACAGTGCTTTAGCTTCCCCTAAATGGTAGGAAAATGCTGGAACAAAGGAGCAAGGACAAGGAAGGAGCTGCTGGGTCATCCATTCATTCATTCACTCAACAAGTATTTACTGAACATTCCCTGAGAGCCCAAGATGGATCTGGGATTCAGCAGTGAGCAAAGCAGACAAACTCTCTGCCCCCATGGAGAGTAATTCTTATAGGGGGTGTGTGCGGAGGAGGCAATAAGCTCATTAATACACAAATATGGAGCTGGTAGAAGGAGAGCATCATGGAGAAAAATAAAGCAAGGGGATGCGTAGTTGGTGTGGAGGTGTTGGGGAGTTTTAACAGGCAATCAGAGAAAACCTCATCATTAAAGGTAGGAGAGGGTGCATCCCTTAACCAAGTTGTCCAAAATCTTAAGATATGCCTGCATAATTGTTGCAGCTGTCCAGATAAAACATTAACAAATGTAACAAAACATTTGAAAAGGCTGTCTGGTGTTCGGCAGTTCAAGTAACCGTCTGATTGACTTAATATTTTTTTTTTTTAAGGTTTTATCTTCTCATTTCTTGGTTGCGCAGGCCTGTGCTGTCCATTACAGCTGACCTCATGTGGCTACTTAAATTTGAATGAATTAAAATTAAATAAAATGTAAAATCCAGTTTTTCCTTCACACTAGCCACATTTCAAGTACTCAATGGCCACCTGTGTCTAATGGTTTCCATGTCTGACAACGTGGATCTAGAACATCTCCAGAACGTTCTATGGACTATATCGGTGTCGATTAAGTCATGCTATTAGCATAACTCATAACTCATTACTCTGCTTCCCACTCTTGCCAAAACAAAAGCCCGGACAACATGATATTATATCGGCACATATACAGGCGGGAGAGTCACCGTAACACTTGGTGTCATTATAGCCATTCCCATACTCTTGGTTCTAGAGATGCTTCTGGATACTTTCTCTGCAATTAGCATCTATCACCTCTGGGTGGCAGCTGATGCCATCCACATCAGTTACTTGCTTCTCCAAAACCGTCATGGAAAACCTGTGTGGAAGCCCATCAAATTTAGGAGGGAAGAATCAGCCTCACCTACTTGTAAACAATTTAGAAGCCTATAACTGGGACAAAACTATCAATGCAATCAGGCAGGTATAAGATAATAAAGACAAAGAGGAGACAACTTCACAAAGTGAAATATATATATTATATATATATATATATGACATTTTTATATATACAAATGTTCTATATTTGCATATAAAATATAAGTGCTTTATATAAATATAGTTTATATATTATATATACCACAATAACATGGCCATAATTAGTGACTTTCTTGCCAATCCTTGTATTTATTGACAGACTTCCTTTGCATTCGCCTTCCTAACACCCCCTGAATTGCATTTTGAAGTCAAGACCTCCCAGAAGCTGGCAGAATACTCTTCCAAGCTGGTTTGGTATCAAACCCCCTTCGGATGACCTCTGCAAGTTTGAAGTGCTACGTCATAATAACACCAACCCTGCCCTTGGTTGTTTCGTCTGTGTTGTGGGAGTGGAGTAAAGAGGAGAATGGTGATGGTCTTCTAAACTGGAAAACGAGTAATAATAATAATAGTGCACACCTTCTAAGGCTCTGTGAAGACTGAATGCAGTAATGCAGGCCAACTCGGCAGAGTTGTTGGCACATGAACTCGATAAATGGAAAGCAGGGAATTTTTTAGAGTGACAGTGACTTTTTCGTAAAATCTCAAAAACAAGAAGAGAGAAAGCCTCTCTCAGGAAACATACAAAGAAAAGGTTCTCATTTGCTTGTTAGGCATGTTTTTACTAAGCAACTACTATATATTGGACACATAGGTTAGCCCTCCCAACACACACTGTTCCCAGTTCAGTGCAAGAGAAAGAAGAAGGAAAGAGCCAGTTGTGAGGCTGGGGTCAGAGTGAGTCACAGAGGGCTGAGTAAACTGAAATTAGGGACACGCCGCACAGCTGGATGTTCTGGGAGCCCTGCCAATTCTGGAGGTTAGGTTTTCAGTGGGAGACATCTAAGAAGAGACAGAAGGGGGCTGATGCTGTACCAGCAGAGGGCAAGGCGCAGGCAAAGACGCAGAAGTGAAATCAGGTTCTGGATTCAGGGGAGTACGTGTGCCCCTTTGTGTCAAAGTCAGTGGGTGCACAGGAAAGAAGGACAGACAGAACAGCACAGTGCGGGGATAGGCGAGGGTTGCATCACAAAGGGCCCTGTGTGAAGAGCAAGAGCAAATTTCATCATAAAAACTAAGAGGAGCCACTTATGGATCATTGCGGGGTATGGTGTGACCAGCACCCAACACTGGGGCTCAGCCATGGCCACCAAATGGTAAACACAGGTCAGATGGCTGGTTGAGTCTCTGACTGAACAGGTAAAGGCATTATGAGTGTATCAATAAAGTCATGAATGAAGGATGAATGAATAGTCCACTTTGCATCTTCAAGTGATAGTCGGATACAATATTATAACACCCAGGCCCAAACAGAGCAGAGAACTGCATTTTCTCTGCTGGTAACATGAGGTCTGGTTACACAATCAAGACCCAGAGATGTCCTCGAATCATGCCGTTGGGGTCTTAGTACTCTGACCTAAGACTCTAGGTTTGCAGAGACAGCAGCTGAGATCCCAGCCTACAGTCCATTTCTTCCCCCCCATTAGAAGTTGCTGTTCAAATGCAAATTAAAACAAGCTCCTTCTCATCCCAAGAAAGAAACTTAGATTTGGATTTGTACATAACTGCTGGATGTTTCAGCTTAATAAACCTAATTAGGAATTACAGAGATTATGATTAAACATATTAAATGATTAATAGCATTATGCCGCTCATGTGAAAATTAAAATTAATCATCTTTAGTCAAACAGGACTTTGGAGAAATCTCTGTGTTGTTTCCTTTGATAAAAACATACAACGCTCAATTAATCATTTTGTAGCGCGGGCATGTGTACAAAAGCTCATAAATTGCTATGTCGGAATACCTGTGTATTAAAAGTAATTTTTAAAGATAACATGTAAAATGGAAAACAAACCAAGAGCGTTTCTGACATCATGGGTAAATGGAGAGGAGAGGGAAGAGGAGAATGTCAGGATCCAGACGCTGACTCCAGAGCCTGGGGCACAGCAGGGGTGAGACCTTCCAGAATGGTCCTCACTGACCGTCATATCGGGGTGAGAGCTTTCCCTTTCCCTTTTTCTGGGAACTGTCAGGGAAAATATATTCAGGACAAGCCTGAGTTTTAGGTCCCTATATTAGTCTGCTAGGAAATTATCACAAACGTGCTGGCTAAAAGCAATGGAAATGGATCCCTTCACGGTTGTGGAGACCAGAAGTCTACAGTGAAGGTGCTGCCAGGACCGCACTCCCTCTGGAGGTTCTAGGAGAGAGCCCACCTTTGCCTCTTCCAGCTTCTGGTGACCTCTTGCCTTGAAGCTGCATCGCCAATCTCTGTCTCCACATTCATATGGCTTTCTTCCCTCTCTGTGTCTGGGACTCATATTTCCCTCTGCCTTTTTCTTCTTATTAGGACATCAGTCATGGGATTTAAAGCTCACCCTAGATCTTGTCTTGGGATCCTTAATTACATCCGCAAGGACCCTTTGTCCAAATAAGGTCATATTCATGGGTTTACAAAGGATGGGACGTGAACATACGTTTTGAAGGCCACATCCAACCCACTACAATCTTCTTCTAAACAAGCAAACAAACCGGAAGTGCACGTAGACTGGGTAGTTGTTATCAAGAAGTGGATGCATTTTCTGCCACTGAGGGTGGCATGAGGTTGTCCAAGGGGTTGGCCTCACACTCGGTCTAGAAGAGAGAACGCCCCTGTCTGAGCTGTCCCAGGCTCCCATCTGTCACCCTGGGAACTTTGATGAGTTGTCTAAAGAGAAGCGATTTAAGCCTTCCCTTCACCCCGGCCTGGGCTCTCAGGCTGCCTTTGTGCACCTCCCCCTGGATGTGATGCCCCCTTCAGCTGGGCCGGGAGGTGCTCCGCTAGCCTCCTGAAGGGCATCCACCACTCCAAAAACATGGTTAGGTCTGCAGGTTCCCTGAGCCTAGGACTGTAGCTCACACAGACGGACAAGCAGTCACAGCATCCCCAAGAAGGTCGGCGAAGCTTATGGCAAACGCATAGCGTGAAATTCCTAGAGACAAAAATAAAATCATGTGAAAAAGCTGAGAAAGTTGCTAAGGGAATTGCATATCTAGAATGCGAATCCCCGAAAAGCAGGGGCTGTAACTACCTGGTTGGTAGTTATATCCCTCAAGGCTGGTACATGTCAAGGCTTATTTGGAATTAACGGCTGGAAGAAGAACTCTTATTTATCCATGTCGGATTCTTTTAAAGTATCATATTTGGCTCTAAAAGTGGGACCCAGCTGAATTGGAAAGATGCCTCATAACCATGTTTGAGAGATCAGTAGGTAAAACATAAAGACCAAGCAAATTGCTCAGGAGATTGAGTGAGATCTCAATCTCAATGAGGTCATCTCACTGAGATGAGAGGAGATTGAGAAAACAAAGGTGTTAGAGGTGGAAGTAGAATGGCCACCTTCCCTCTCAGAACCCTCCGGTCTAGACCCCCGTCCTGGGCTGTGAGATTCACTACGCTCTGGCCGGGACCCCCTTGCTTCCTGAGGTTCCTGCTCCTTTCTCGCTGGCCACCTCGCTCCTTCCAGGCCCGCAGCACGCTCCCTCCTCAGGCTTCATGCCTCTTCTTCCTTTGCCTGGAAAATTCTCTCCCCAACTGCCCATGTGGCTTGCCCCCTTCTTCCCAGCTCTCTGCCCAGACAGCACCCACGGGAGAAGTCCTCACTGGCCCTGTTATCTAAAGCTTCCGCATCTCCTCTCTCCTCGCCGTTCACTTTTTTTCATAGCACCTATCACTCCTTGCCCTTGTATTAGACGCTTCTGTTAGTTTTCTATGGTGTTTCTTGGTCTTCTCCACCAGAACGTGAAGTCCACGAGGACAGACACTGGAGAGTTTCCATCCACTGTTCTGTCCCTACCCTCCAGAGCAGTTTCTCAGCACCAGAAATGCTGACATTGGGGCTGCTTAAATCTCCGATGTGGGGCCGTCGCAGCCTCTGTAAGATGTTCGGCAGCACCCCTGGCCTCCACCCCCTGTACGGCAGTGGGACAACCCAAACTATCTTCTGGGGTTCATATGATCCCTGGGGGGCAAAACTGTACCGACTGGAACCGTGAGCTGGAGCCCATGGCAAGTTCTCAGCAAGTACCTGTGGCTTTTGCTACAAGTGAGTGGCATGAATGCTACCTTCACGGCTCTTGCTCTTAGTTTGCTTACGGGTGTCCTGGACCCTCAGAGCGGGATAACGAAAGCAAAGTCTTGTGACAGTTAAGTCCCACGAAGAAACAGGGAATACATACTGTTACTATTATCAGCAATGCAAATAACCATCTCGGGCTCACCGATACTGACAACTCCGAGAGGCCACCTCCCCATCACGCAGGCAGGGTCGCCGGACCCCCATGAATGGAAAGTCCATTCACCTCAAGAGGTGGGTTTCCAGGCAGCACTTGGCACAGGTTCTCAAACAAGCTCATTAGGGCGGCAAAGCCAGCTTGTGCTCTGGCCTAGTTCGAAGGCCCTATTAGGAGGCAGGATGTGTGCCGCAGAATTTTCCCTAATAAACAAACTCCCCAGATATCGGTGCAAGTTATAAATGTTAAGAAAACACCACCGGCACTTTAATCTCCTGAAGATCACTTAGTGCTTCCGCAAAGACCTTAATAAAGAACCGCGGGGCTCCCTCTGCTATAATCGTTCCTAATTCAATGAATAGCTCTGAGCAACCCAAGGCTAATCCTGGTGAAATTGGATTTTGATATCGACCAATGCAGGGATGACTGTTGGAGAGAATCCGCATAGTTTTGTATGTGCCTTTGAGAGTCTGGCCCCGCCCACGTCTCCTCTCCGAGTCAATGGGGCATTGCTGAGCTCACCTGTGTGCCATCTTTGGAGATGACCAGGTACCTCGGGAGCACAGGCAAAGGATATTTGTAGCTGGATATCTCTGAGCTAAACTCCTATCACATACTAGCCCAGCTCCTTAAACCCTTCTGAGCCAGTCGCCTGAGACGCAAGTTGGGATAAAAGATCCCATCGCAGAGTTGTCTGCGGTTTCAGGTTGCTGGAGGCAACACAGGTGACCGTCACAAGGACGGATGAGTAAAATGTGGTGATGCTGTCAGCAGAAATCAGAGTTCAGGGAGAAATCAGAGATTTGGAAGCACAGGGCTGAGCGCCTGTAGTGGGGGAGACAGCCATAAGAAATAAAACAAGAACTGTACCAAATTATATTTTGCCACCCCAAAATATGCCTCTTTGGCAGAACGGTTATTTTGGGATGATTATTTTTGAGAAACAGCAGACACAGGAGAAGCTCTGAAAAGAGTGGAAGTTACCCTTTACAAAAGAGAAATTTACATTTACAAGGAAACTCTCCATTTGTAGGGGTGTCTCCCTTTTGGAGGTAGCAAGAAAAGAAAGTACCTAGATTTCTAGAAACCCTTCAAAAGACAAGACAATGACCTCAATCTAGAACAACCTCATCCTTGTTTACCGTGCTTTTCCTGATAAGCTCCCCACTGCTCACTTCCCTGCCTACCGAACATCTTCTGTCCTTAGCTAGAGATGGTGTTTAAGCTGGTGGCTCAGGCCATTCCAGGGAGTTACTCGGTCTTTCCTCGGTAGGTCCCATGGCTACAGGAGGTATACGTGTTATTAAGCTCCTGTTTCTTTGTCTCCTGTTAATCTCTCTTTTATTTTGGGGGGTTTTAGCCAAGAACCTAGAAGAACAGGGGGAAAATTATTTTTCCTCCCTTGCATGATGGAAATTAAAAACACATGTACTTACAACACATCACTGGATACAGTTCAAGGACCCTGGTCACGTACTTTAGAGCAGTCCCATTCAATAAAATAAAATAGGAGCCACATACGTAATCTGAAAGTTTCTAGAAGCCACATTTCAAAAAAGTAAAAAGAAACATGGAATTAATTTTAAGGGTTTATTTATTTTAATCCAATTTATCAAAACTATTATTTCAATGTGTAAGTAATGTAAATGATATTTTAAATTCTTTTTTTTTCCCCCTAGGTCTTTGAGATCTTGTATATAATTTTTACCCATGGCTCATCATCTCAATACAGACACTACGTTTCATTGGAAATATCTGATCTATATTTAGACTTTGAAAAATTGACAGTCGAATAGACAAGATTTTCAAAACACGCCTAAAAGGCTTTTAGTAACTAACTGAATCAATGTCAGTGTTTAAATTTTAATTAAAGTTGAGTTTAATTAAAAATTCAGTTCCTCAGTCATACCAGCCATGGGCTCCTCAGATTCCTATAGCTGGCAGAATAATGGTCCCTTTGAAATGTTAGTATCCTAATCCCTGAACCTCTGAATAGGAAGTTCACAGATCCCCCTGCAGGTTACACAGACATCCATGGACCCCTGGATAAGAACCACTGCAGTGTAAGGCCATTCGCCTCTCCCTTATCCTGAGTTGAGATATTTGATGCCGAATACTACCATCCACCGTTGCTGCTGAGCCTAGTGGGGAATTGGCTAATGGGTCTGGAATCGGGTATTGAACATAGAACCGTGCTGAGGCCCTACAATGTCCCTGGTATCTTGTGTTTTTCACACTTTATCCCACTGATCACCATAACAATTTGAAAAACGAAAGCTCAGAGACGTTAAGGCACCTGTCCAAAGTCACGCAGCTAGGAGATGGCAGAGTCATGAAAGAATCAAAGATATTTAACTCCATATCCTGGACTCCATATTTCAGCCCACAACGGTCTCTCAAGGTCAAGGTGAAGTCTAAAGACAGATCAGCCCTAGAGAGCAACCGCCAAGCACTTGCCCAGAGGAGTGAAATTCGCTGGAGTTCTAACTGCCTGTGCTCTCAGTTGGGGCTAGAACAGGTGAGATGAGCTCTGTGAATAGGGCCCTATCACAACCAACCAGCCCAAATCAAACCAAACCAGGCTGCTTCAGACGCTTCCTCGGAGCACCTGGAGTCCTGTGCTCTCCTCTCATGAGTCCTTATTAACCATATATAGTTTTTATTATCAGATTACTTACTTCTCTGTCCTACTAGCACATGAACATCCCAATGACAAACACCATACGGAATCACATTTGAAGTTCTTAACTGTGGCACAAATATTTATTGTATCGTTCCAGGAAAGAGGTTTGGGTCCAGCTTCTTTTTTCTCCATGAACATCCCCAATTCTGCCACGAGGGTGTCAAAACTCAACGCCCAAGAGATGACGCTAACGAGCACGATTTTCTTCCCAGCACAGCCTAGTGAATATTCAGCATCCCTCCTCTCCTACGGGCTTCCTCCCCTGCATGCCCAAAGTGCTTAACAGTGATAAATAAAAAGTGTCCTTTTGAATAGCCAGCTGCTTCTTCCTCCTCTACCAATCAAGTTATTTCTCGGAGAGAAAAGCTTGTGAGTGTCTTCGAGGCATTATTTGATTAAGTTGACAATATTATGTGAGCGATGGTTGAGTACCCACTGCGATGTACTTTGGACCAAATTGATTTGTGTAACAAACACTTGCTCTGTCTCTTCTTGCAGCCTGAATAGTGGTCTTGATTTAGCCAGTAATGCTGGGCGCCAAGTGAATTTACAGGGTCCGCAGTCCCTCTCTCTCAATCTGGAGAGAATAGCAGGAGCTAAGAGCATGGAGTGGCATAATTCAATACATTGTACTATAAGCTCAGAAAATAATATCACAGAGCTCTGCAATATACCTATTTGATTTGATTTGTAAACCTGATAAAAAAGCAATCGAGAAAAGTTCAGGGGGAAAATATATATGTTCTAAGCAAAAATGTAACGATATTGAATGTGTACAAAGAACCAAAGTACTAGGTGAGGAGGGGAGAAAATCATGCATACTAAATCAGCTCCATACCCTGTGTTAGACAATATTGCACATTCTCCATTTAAAATGAAGCAAGATTGTGCAAAGTTATTTTCCATTAAAAATAATAATAATGGTAAGCCCAGGGAATGTGAATTAAAACCCACGTCTCGGGTTTTCTCACAATCCTACTTCAAAACGGGGCTGGTGCAGATTCACTCAGCTTCCTGCTTTTTCATTTTAGCTCTGTAGGCAAACAAATAAGTTAATCACACAGCTTTGGATGTAGTTAATGCCTCCTTCCTAGCTCGGTGGGGCGGATTCCACAGCCAGGTGACACAGATTTAAGAAACTCATCA
>CM052890.1:28129887-28328201 GCA_028534135.1 Potos flavus
TGGTTTCCTGAACATCCTGAGAACTCCTTCCCTGTCCTCTGAATGTCAGGCTGTCCCAAGAGCCAGGGGAGATGGCGGGTGCCCTAACACATTCTCCATGACAGTTCTTTCCCATCCTGCTGTTTCAGACTATGCCAGTAAGCCTCCACGTTGATAAATCCCCAGATAAGAAGCAGGCACAGGCCTCTAAGTTAATGACATCTCTGCACCCAACTAATTTAAGGAACATGTCAAGCTCTCCCAAGAACTCTGCACTGCCTTCTGCTTTGATGGCATTATTAAGATGAGCCTGCCTGTTCTCCAGCTTAGCGAGCATTCCCCTGAAGGAGTTGGCGGCCTCCCCTTCTTGCTGGCGGCCCACTCTCCCTCTCCAGGAGTGACTCTCTTGAAGATTTAACCTCACCTCACCTTGGCCTCCTGGTTTTTCTTAAACCCATCCCACTCAGAAATCAAGGCCAATTTAAATATTGATTTAAAAAGGAAAAATGTTGATATTTTGTATCGAATCCTCAGATCCACCTAGCTAAAAGATTATTCCCCCCAACGTATTATGCAAGATTTAATTTAACCAAATGGCAAATCTATACATTATGCAAATTTTCTAGGCCTAAGAAAATTGCTGAATGCACAACTCAGTTGCAGGAAATTGGTGATGAATTTAAGATGCAACTGATCTCAGCTAAAATCCCAGGATTTTCCTTACTAATTACTTCTTTCTTTGAATAAACACTTTAAACAAAGAGACAAGCACTCTGAGGGTTTTGCTCTGGGAGTACTGGGGTTTTTCCAGTATATATCGAGATGTGTATAGATATCATTCTTTGGAATATTGATATGTCTCTTCTACATTTGACAGTCAAAAAATCCTGTCACATAAAGTACACAATTTCTGCAAACTGCCGTGATTCAGATTACTTCTGAGTTCCAGATCCTATTCATCAGCGGGCTAATTTCTCCTGCACTGGTGGGTGGGGAGGAGTGTAAATATATGTTAGGAGATGGAAATACTAAGAAATACACTCTGAAAATAGAAATGACTTCATCTCCTTTCCAGTTTGCTCTTTACCTAGACAGCAATTTTTTTCTTAAAAATGCCGTATGTAAAATAGTTTGACTTTGTGGGCCATACTGCCTCTGCTGTATGTGAAAGCAGCCACAGGCAATATCTAAACAACTGAACAATGGGTGTGGCTATGTTCCAATAAAACTTTATTGACAAAAAAAGGCTGTGAGCCATAGTTTGGCATGATTGTTCTTAGAGAAACCATTACTCTAGTCTATGTTGTTCTATTTGGGGGCCATTTAAAGAGCCCCTTGCCAGATGTGAGGGCTAAAGCATGAATAAGACATACCTAGAGCCCTGGGGATCTCCCGGTATGGCCGGGGGGGGGGGGGGGCAATAAGGAATGATACAATTAACAAGACAATGGGTGAGTTCTCTGATTGAAGGACCTTCGGATACATAATTCAACAAGAGGGGAATATGGAAGACTTCTTCGGCAATCTTATTCATCTAGAAACTTGGCAGTGCTATATTAGCAGGGCTCACAGGCCAACCTTTAATGGTCTACAAGTTCAATGTACAAATGAACAAAGAAAAACATCCATCAGTCCTGGGCTCTCTCTCAGCTAATCACGTCATTCAAAGCTCTAATAAGCGGAAGTAAGACTTGAAGTGGTAAGATGTGGATGGTAGCCATGATACTGGGTGACCTGGGGCAAGTAGTCACCCATCCTCTCAGAGACCATTTCTTCATGCGTGCAAGAGGAATAGTGATGCCAGGTCCCTCTCAGGTCACAGGGAAACAGATGGGATTTTGGCCCAGAAAGTCTGCGGCCATCTCGAGGTATCTACAGTCCACAATCTCCATTTTTCCTGGTTACACTACTTAAAAAGCAAGACTTGCTCACACGGCAGATGAAAATACGAAAACCACTGTGGCAACCAGAAAACTCTTAGTGGAGGCTCTTCACTTCAGCAGGCTTGGATTCAAGGACAATGGCCACCAGTTTGTCACCATGACACATTTCTCGGATGAAATTTACAGCCCCCGAATAAATGAAGGCCCTGATTTTGGTTACCTTGCAGGTACTGACCGTGCCTAAAAAGCCAAGGCTCTGACACTGATTCAGGAGGGTGGGCCGAACGAGGGGCCCTCCCCTGGTAGGGGGTTCTTGGTCACCCTTAGCCAAAGGTGGGTTTTGTGGTTTGAAAGGTAGACAGGCTTGCTTATAGGTGGAGGTGTGGGGGGCTCCGCACATATCATCTCAGCCTATCTCCAGGTACACCCGAGTTCATGCGTTTGGAATGAGAAACCGAATGTGGTTGGCACCTCCAGTGCCCAGGCATCTGATCTTGGACTGCTACTCCACCCCTTCAGACCTCACCTCCTCTGGCTTTAACATGGGGATTTGTGCATTCATTCGTCCAAAGATTATTGATTGACTACCTGCAATGTGACTAGAAAAGAACCAAAAGACAGGGAGAGGATTAAAACCCTAATGCATGCAAAGTGCTTACCAATGGCTTAAGGCATTTTGTGAGCACTAGGTAAACATTAGTCATGGAAACCCTTTAACTTCCCTCCAGATCCACCTTCCAATAGCAGGATCATTGTTTAGAGCCTTGGGTTGGGTCTGTTGTGTATCAGAGTTTATACACAGCTACTGGACTGCTCTTGATGCGGGGGGCCTGCCTTTCTCCTCTGCCTGGAAAAGAGACTTTAATGTTTTCAGGGTTGATGGGGTGGGGGTGGGGTGGAGGCAGGTGATGTTTCCGATGGTTTCCCTTCCAAAGTCAAGCAGGACTTCCTTATGGGACCTCAGATGTACCTAGCTTTTTCTAGGCGGTTATATATATGGAGAGAGAGAGAGAGAGAGATGTATAATGTATACATCATAATACAATCACAAAGTTGAATTCCAAGGCAGATGGAACATTCTGATGGGGAGGCTCACTGCTGACTGATTATTTGATGCTTTCGATCTTTTATATTGAATTTGAGATTACAAGCCTCCTTTTCCATTCAGCCCTGCCCTGCAGCTTTCCCTGACATTTTGTTATCTTTGCGTAAGCCTTTCAGGAAGGGCCTCTGAACCGTCCTCCTGTGCTGGCTGCCAGGGAAATAGGATTACTGCCTTATTCTTCAACATGGAGCAACCTACTTCATTGAAGGGTAGAATAAAATAAAACTTTGGAATATTTTTATTCAATTTTTCAAAAAATCTTTTAAGATGAGGAACAGTGGAGTTCATTTAGCATAGCTGCCCGTGAGCATTCGCTAGGAATATGAATCCCATCTACATTTTTTAGATGCTTATCATATTATACGTTACTTTCCTACGCATTCTTCAAATGTGCTCTAAAAAAGGCTAAAGGCGCTGGCTCAGTAATTCGAGCATGCACCAGGAGCTCTGTAGAAATGCAGATTCCAGGGTTCCAGCCTTTTCTGGGCCAATTTATCAGCCTGGGGTAGAGCCAGGGAGGGGCTTCAGCCTGCTCCAAGGGGTTGTTTATTTTTCAGGGGTTTTGCAAGCCTCTTCTTAAATGTGACCTTTAATAAAAATTAAGTAACGTAAACCCGCGATTGAATGAAATACATAAAATGGTAATAAATGTTCAAAACTCATTGCTTCCTAGTTCTTTTACTACATTTTGCTATTATCTATTGCTCTTGAGGTTTCTTCTGGCTTTCAGACCTGAACGGTAGAGATACTATCTAAGGGTGCGGCCCTGCACATCTTTAGCTAACTCTGCGTTCGGAGATGAGGCACTGGTAGCTTGAATTTGACCAGGGTGGGAGAATTTACACCACGGAAATCGGCAAATGCTTCAACTCAGGCTCCTGAACCCCTCCTGTCCCCCTACTGCCCCAGGTAGGTGGTTAAACACAGCACGTTACTGTTGTTAACAGCAAATCCCTCACCGGCTGGAGCCAGCAATATTCCTTTGTAACACACCAATACCAGACAATTCTAATAAAAGTCGTATCTGGGCCACAGTTTAAGAAAATGCTGCCAAAGATTTAGAAAAGCCAGTCCCCAGGAGAGCTGTCTTCTGGTCATTTTGCCAGTGGCTCTAAAACTCTCCCTGTTAATAAAGTAGTGCCAAGTGTGGACAAAGGGCTAGATTGGAAACTCAAGGATACCTACATTCTAGACCTGACTCCAGGACTTCTGTGCAACACTGGGCAAATGAGTTGACCTCCCTGAAAAGTCAGTTTCTTCATCTGTAAAATGGGTTTCCAATACTTGCTTTGCAGACTCATAGTAAACAATAGTGAAGGATATTATTAGAATGTAGCCTTGAGCCTGACTCCTAGTAATTGTTTAGTAAATGATAGGTGTTTGATGATGACCATGGTGATGATGATGATGTTGGTGGTGATGGCGATGGTGGTGATGGTGATAGTGGTAATAGTGGTGGTGATGATTGTGATGATGGTGGTGGTGATGGCAATGATGATAGTGGTGATGATGGTGGTGGTGATGATGATGGTGGTGGTGATGATGATGGTGGTGATAGTGTTGACGGTGGTAATGGTGATGATGATGGCAGTGATGATGGTGGTGGTGATGATTATGATGGTGGTGGTGATGGCAATGATGATAGTGGTGATGATGGTGGTGGTGATGATGATGGTGGTGGTGATGATGATGGTGGCGATAGTGATGACGGTGGTAATGGTGATGATGATGGCAGTGATGATGGTGGTGGTGATGATTGTGATGATGGTGGTGGTGATGGCAATGATGATAGTGGTGATGATGGTGGTGGTGATGATGATGGCGGTGATAGTGATGATGGCGGTAATGGAGATGATGATGGCAGTGGTGATGTGATGATGATGGCAGTGATGATGGTGGTGGTGATGGTGATGATAAAGTGTTGTTAACAGAGGGATCTAGGAGAAATCCCTTGAAATCATGGAAGGAGTTGGTGGATATAAAGCTAACTTAGTAGTCTGAAGCTAAGAAGGTTTTAGGAAAAACAAACAAACCTTGATATCCATTTCAACTTCTTCATTTAAATCATTCTATGCAAATGATAATAGAAGATGTTGATATTATACTGACAGTGTAGACCACCACTTCACGTTGACCATATCACTTAGCCTCATGATACTTCTATGAAGTTGGTGCTGCAATTATGCCCATTTTACAGATGAGGAAAATAAAGCTCAAGCAGAGGCCCATACAGCTAGTAAATATGAGAATAGGTCCCAGAACGAAGGCCTTGAGCTCACAAGCCAGTGTCCTTCCCTGATGTCTGCAATCTTCCTAAAAATGAAGCTCTTTATCCATAAGAGTGTTGAAACTGAAAGCAAAAATAGGTCCATGAAGGTGAAATTGAAGGTCAAAGTTCCGTATTAGATTACCTATGAAAAACTCACAATGTTCCAGAGTTATCTGTGACCTTTGAAAGAAACAGTATGTTCCCTATATTTCTCCTGGGGGGTATTACACCTGAGAAAGAATGTTGAATTATATGAACGACTGACTCCATGAGCTAGGCTCTTTCTAATCTTCAAGCACCATGGTTTCAATGAAAGGGGGCAAACTGTGACATTTTGGCAGATGAGATGGGGTGAGAGAAACAGGACCAGAAGCAGCATCAGGAGACAGGTTTGAATCCTGGCTCTGAGATTTGGATGCAGGCTGTGTGACCCTGGGCAAAACCTGAGCCTCATAAATGGTGGCAATAATACTGAAATTATAGGATGTCATGAAAATTCTACCAAAGTACATAAGTGCTTGGCATAATGCCCTTGTTATCAAAGCAATTAGCAGGTACTACTTTTTTCTTTTAGTTTATAATTTCATAGTCAAGTTCAACAAATATTCATTAAGTGTTAAGTGTGGGCTAGATACAAATCT
This sequence comes from Potos flavus, assembly GCA_028534135.1. Lineage (NCBI taxonomy): Eukaryota > Metazoa > Chordata > Mammalia > Carnivora > Procyonidae > Potos > Potos flavus. The sequence continues at coordinate 28,135,765 of CM052890.1, forward strand.
AGGTGCTGGAAACAGTGACAAAAGTAGATAAAAATCCCTCCTCAAGGAGCTTAACTTCCAGTGGGGGAGGAAAGTGATAAGCAATAACACAGTAAATAAAGAACATGGCAGAATAGGCTAGGAGTGTAAGCATGATGAGACAAAACATTGAACATGAGGACTGGGGTACTAGGGAGGGTTTGAAATTTTTAAATGAATGGTTTCTGTGGTGACATTTGAGTCAAAATTTGACACACTGTTGAGCCATGGGGTCAGGCAAGAATGGTTTGGACACAGGGACAGCCTGTGCAAAGGCCGTGGGTAGGAACATGAGGAAATGTGAGACTGGTGCAGAGTGATCAGAGGGAAGAGAGTAGGAGATAATATCAGAGATATAATGAAGTGTCATGTAATAAAGCCTTTTAGAGTACCATAGGAACTTTGGCTTTAAAAAAAAAAGCTTTTCAACTTTTGAAATATAGTTAGATTTACAGAGGTGTTGCAAAGATAGTGGGGTTCTCATCCAGCTTTCTCTAAAGTTAACAGCTCACACGCCATGTGTATTTAGCCAAACTAAGAAGTTAACATTTGCATATTATGAACTACAGTGTTTATTCAAATTTCCTGTTTTTCCACTAATGTCTTTTTTCTGTTGTAGGATCCACTCTTGGATATCAAGTTGCATTTATAGGATTTTGGCTTCTACTCTGGGAGAAATGGGTGAGCCACTAGAGGGCTTTTAACAAAGGAGGGAGATGAAATGACTTACACTTTAGCGAAATTTCTGGGTGTTTTCTTTTTCTACTTAAATCTGAGTTGAGAACAAGAGGATGGGAAGATTACTTGAATTATAATTTAATGGGCTCTCACTTAAGCCCCCTTTATGCTCCCCCTGAGAATAGCAAATGTCCTTTATCAGACTTTTACCAAAAGAAATGGCCAAAAACAATTATCAGGCATTTTATAAATACAAAATGCTATGTTAATGCTAAATAATAAGCATAATATTCATTTCCTTAGTGTTCCACTTGATTTTTATTACTGCAAATGCTAATTGTCCCAACATTTTGGATTTATGTTACTCCTTTCCCCCTAATAGCCAAGTATTTTCTACTTGTATTTTCTTAATTGTCTGAACTAATAAGCTTGCCTGGTTAGAACATGGTGATAATGTGGCCAAAATTACAGGTTTGATGTCATGCCTTTGGCTTGGCATAAGAAAATGAAACAAAATAAGAGCACTCAGAAGCTATAAAAATTGTCTAAATTCGGGCTTGTTAAGTCATATATTGAATGCTTGGCTTAAACACGGTGGGGGCTAACTGTGCCCGAATCCCTTGTCTGAATTCACTGACCTTCAAAATCAGCTACTTACCTCTAGAGCTGCTATGCCATGAACACCCCCGTGTTTCTGATGAGGAAGCTGAGATACAGGGAGACTAAATCTGTTACCGCAGCTACAATAGCTGAAAATTAAGAGGCTGAGCTCAAGAATTTGATTTTCTTAGTTCAGATTTTTTCCTCTGTCTCTGCTGTGCAACCATGAGTGTTTAGCTAATCTCTCTGTGCTCAGGCTGCTAATCAGTGAAACTGACTTTCATTTAAGGGGACCTAAAATATAGGCTTGCTGTGACAGGATAAAATCATACATAGAAAGCATTTAGTCTAATGCCTGGAAGGTAACAGTAGATGATTAAGTATTCCCGGCATGATGAGGATCCTGTGTGGTTGTTTCCTTTTGCTTCTCCTAACCTTATCCTAGAAATATACTATGTTGAATTGAAACCATCTGTCCATTTGCCCATCATCCCCACTAAACTGTGAGCTCTGAAAGAATACCATCTGGGTCTTCTATTCTTTACCCTCAATGCCTGGTACAGAGCTTGGCATATGCTGAAGACTTCTGAGCAGAACTTGACCCTTTCAAAAGAGCTCCCAGGCTGAAAGTCTGGATTGCAGCTTAAGTTGGAGGTGACCATCTACGAGAAATCTTGTCTCTTCTTGTCTTCTAGAAATAGCCTCCTTACTCACAAGTTCATTCAGGTTGGGCTGTAACTGTCCAGACGTGCGGACTGAGGCAACTACCTCTGTCCCCTCTTACTGCCAGGGCTTAGGACACAGCTCCATCCGGCAACACCCAGCACCCCCTTCTGAAATGATCTGTACGTCCTAACCCCAAGGTCCTGGCCACTTGGAGATTTTCGTTGGAACCATGACTATTGCTACCCATTTCTTCCTTCCCTTATGGGGGTACAACAGGGTTCATTTGTGTCTCGGGGTTCTTTAAGTCTAACATCCATGTTCATTGTTATTCAAAAGCTATTCTTTAAAAATTGTAGACACTGGGAAATTTAAAAAAAAAAAAGGGAAGGAAGGAAGGAAAGAAGGAAGGAAGAAAAGAAAGAAGAAAGGAAAGAGGGGAGGGTCTTGCTCCTACTGGAATATCTTGTTTGCCCAGTGAGAGGACAGAGGGGACATGTCAGAGAATATTTGAGAGTGGTGAGTAGGTCATGTAAAAACAAAAGAAAACAAAGAGATGGTGCTTTGAGAATGCTGGAGACATAAATCTTACAGGGTCACAAACTATGGATTTCCCCTCTCTGGTTCTGCAGTGCATATTAAGAATTGAGTTGAGGTTCAGTTCAGATTTTGCCATAAAAAGCATAGCTATCAATTAACACTGAACTGCTGGTCCCTCAGGCCACTGGTCTGCCCAGGCTGTACCATCAGGTTCAGCTCTCCACCTTCTCTGAAGACACCCTGGCACTTAAAGAAAATGCTTCTGGAAAATGTCTTCTCAAGTCTTTCCACCTTCCCATGCTAAAGTCGTTCACCTCTAGATGTTAAAGAAATATTCCTATTTTGGTTTTTGTTTTTAAATCTCCTGTGACTATAAAAGAATACCACAGATGATATAAGAAACTGCAGCTACTGACCAACATTCTCACAGACAAGGATCTAAAGAAGCATCCAAAAATAAATAAATAAATAAATAAATAAAGAAGCATACTTGGGAATAAGTAGTAAAACTCCACTATGGGAAAAGAAAAAAGGTATAGACTCAGAGTGGAGAAGATAATCTGAAAACAAAACATAAGGATCAAGGTGTAATAATTCTATAAAAATATTCTCTATTGTGCTGAGATGGGAAAGAAAAGGGGAGGGAGGGACAAAATGGCTAACACACAAGTGGAATGAAAATCTGATTAAGGAATTGTAGGGAAGAGAGACACTTCTGCCCTGAAGATCAGAGAGGATGGGGGAGTGGAAGATGGAGACACAGGGCCTTTGCACATGCTATTTCGTCTTCTGAAACATTCCTCCTAGGGGTTGCCCATGAATGACTGGCTCTTCGTCTTCATGTCTTGGCAGAAATGGCACTCCCTTACAAAGCTTTCCCTGACCATACTACCTAAGAGTATGTTGGTAATGAAACTCTTTAAAAGGACAAGGAGAAGTAAGCCCTGCCAACTTCTGTAGTGTAAATATTCTCCTCTTGGCTGATTTCAAACTATAAACATGATGTCACTGAACACAGAGATGGGAAAATAATGCTCACAATTGGCTCCTGCCAGCCTATTCAAACACCCCAGTGACCTAGCTGAAATTATCCCATTTATTTGGTTACTTATTGATGGTCTCCCCCCAACTGGTACCCAGCAAATGCACCCTAAATATTCCATATTTGGGTTCCCCATTCTTGCCTTGTGGCTTGGAAACCCTCTCCACGTAATGATCTCGGACCACTATAGGGTTCATCTCATTTATCTCCCTTCTCTTAGTGCTCCTTGTGGTCCCAAATCTGGAATTACTGTTCCTTTTCTGTTGAGCACTCCAGCTGTGTAAGGTGGGGAAACGCAGTCCCTGTTACTCCACCATGGCTCAGGGCACAAATCCTGGAAGTCTTTCTCATTTGGACGAATGAGGATGTCTACGTGTGGGTGAAGGGGGCAGTCACTGTGGTTACCGGGCATGTTAAAATACAGGACGACATCTGAAAGCTCACCATCTGTGCCCTCCAGTGAGTCCGGGGGCACTGTGCATGTTCTAGAAATTTCTAGGCCTTCCTGCTTCTGTTAGGTCGGGATTAAAAACTGGAATCCTTTTTTGAGCACTGTTTGTTAATATGAAAAGCGTCATTTAATTAGGACTAATATAAGATGCCCTGTAGAGTGATAATTTAATAATTTGGCCGTTTTATTTATACAGTGCCTCCAGGCTCCTCATTAAAAATGAAAGAGACATTCGATGGGATGACGTGGCTTTGCCGCTGCAAACATTCCAAGTGCTTTAGATCATAAAGCCCACCCTCTGGGCATCACGAGAGCCATCTCCCTAGCCTGGGAGCAGACATTTATGTTGCCAAATTAACCTTCATGGACGGGGGAGTCCCAGGAACCACTTGTTTACCCTGGCACGTAAGGGTAGTAGTCTCTAGTCCAACCAAAAAAAAAAAAAAAAAAGAAGAAGAAAGAAAGAAAAAATGACTCTGGAGAAATCCACCCAAGAGAGTGAGACTCTTACTGATTCAAAACTCTCAGGGAGCTTCCCCTAGTTCTTGGAATTAAATCTGGACTCCTGGCTTGGCTAGCAAGGCCCTGCCTTTACGATTTCATTTCTAGAACTTCTTCCAGGCCCTCCTCCCTGCTTTCATTCCCCTCAAACCACCAGGGTATTTCCCACATCAAGGCCTTTGCATATGTGGGCTCCTCTTCCTGGAACCCCTTCCTTCCGCTGTTTGCCGTAACTGGATCCTTCTCATCTTTAGTCATCAGCTGAAATGTCACCTCCTCAGAGCAGCCTCCCTGCCCACCCCCTATGATGCAGCATCGCTCTTGTCTGCTTCTCTCGTGTCACCAGCAAGGCTAGCAAGTGCTCTGATGTATCTGCTTGGCCCCCCGGAATATAAGCCCTGTGACGGCAGCTTCTTCTCGGTCTTGTTCAACATACTTGTAGAAGCCAGAGAGGTGTGTTCTTAATAGTGACTACCTCGTTAATCATTAAAGGCATAAGTAAGTGGGTTTCCAGTTAATGGTGTGGCACAGAAGTGCCATCATGCCTGGAATGTCCTCTCTGCCTTCTGCGAGTCTACAGCCAGCCCATGACTCAACATAGAGATCAACATGGTGGCGTCAAGTCCAGAAGAGACCAGAGAGGGAAACGGGCCAGCTCTCCTCATGATGCATCAGGCGGTGGGAAAAATGGATGAACGGAAGCAGAATCTAGGGCTGGAGAGAAGGATCTTTTATGCCTCACTTGGGGCTCCCACCCTGAGCATCCCGCTCACTGCCCCTGGGAACATGTCTGCTGTCCGCATGGCTCTGTATCCCCAGACTGGGATGAGGCCCGTGAGGTCGTGGGCTGCTTCATTCACCTCTGTCTTCCCGATGCTCGGCACCAGATTTAAAGCTTGTTTAAGACACCCAGTGTGCTTATGTGTCTGGGAGGGTGCAGGGGACAGGGGGACGGCTGGAGGGGGCCAAAGGAGAGAACACCTTGGTTTGTTTGGGATATTTTGCTTGGTGAACAATCACTGCAAGTGAACCGAATAGATTGCTCAAAATGCAAACATCTAGCTTATTTCCATTGTACAGAGCGTGTTCTTTTGCACAACTCCGAAAGAGTAAAGGCAGCACTCCCGAACAAACGCTAACATGGGCTTAGTAAAGTTTGTGCGTGACGCCTGGGATTTGCTCCGTCACCAAAGAAGCAAAGGCAAATGGGCACATGGCCGATGCTACCATCCACTCTGTTTTGTCTCCTAGCAGGATAGATTACTCTTTTGCTTTAAAATACACACGACCTTCCTGTTCATTAATCACTCTAACACGTTTCAACTTCATACCAGCCAATCCAAGAACAATAGCAAGGAACCATGAAATCTGTTTCCACCTGCATAAAAAATGGAACAAACGAGATATCTGAATCGCAAACTTGAAAACCCGAACTAAATAATTTAAAAGTCTAATTTCTAAAAGCACATGCTTTCTAACGGCATAGCTATTTGTCATGCCTGCCTTGATTCTGAGTCTAATGCTGCCAGCCATGTGGTAAGCTCACTGTTAATATGTGAAAGGGATTATTTGCTTTATTTTTTTTTTCTGAAATAAATTATGTTGGTCTTTTAAGGATCTCTAGCTTGCAAAAGGGATGAAATACACAGTCAGATCCACTAATCCTTTTTTTCTCCTTTCCTGTCCTCTCCTGTCCTCCTTCCCCTTCTCCTCTGTGTCTCAATTTTGGCATACAATGGAAGGCAAGGTGCACACTTAATAAATTATGTTTGCAGAAGCAGTGGTACCACCTGACACAATTATGCACTTGTTGAGTTAGTGGCCACTTGTAAACAGACTTTGTAAGCCATCCCACTTCATACTGAAAGGTGCTAATGCATCATTATGATCTAGCGGGCTGCCTGCTGAATTTTACAGCATTGCACACTACATTAACCTTTGGTACCGCCGATATTTATGACCTTATAAGAAAGTATTTATCAAGCTGAAAGCCAATACGCAGCACTCGTGTTTTAGCTAGTGCTGGGTAGAAACCGTTATCACTCCTTTCTTCAGGCATTTTAAATCACTCTGAGATAATGCTTGGCACTGGCGAGGGTTCGGGAAACGGGGCACTCCTGTGCAGTCTTGTTGGGAGTTTAAATTGGTATAATCTTTCTGCAGGGTGATTTTTTAGTTTTATCTGACTATCAAAAGCCTTTAAAAATGTGCATTTTTACTCTTTGACCCAGCAGTTCTACTTCTGGGAATTTATTCTACAGAAACAATCAGGGAAGTGTGCAAAGATTTGGGCAAGAGGAAATTCATTACAGTGATATTTGCTGCAGTGAAAAATGGGGAACAACCTAACTGTCCAACAACAAGGGACTGGCTAAATAAATGAAGTCCAATCGAAACAATGCCAGACAACGAAACACAAAGAAGCCACCAGGGCGGGGAGAAACGTTAAAATACATTAGATGACTTGGAAAGTTATGTACGGTATTTTTAATTAGAAAGCAAGTCACAGAACAATATGGCATATACCATCTTTGTATTTTTATTTACTTAAAAAAATGTTTGTAATACACTGCAAAGGCCCTCAGAGGATAAACAGGTGATCAATGCGGAGAGAGTACAACTGTGGCGATTATTATTATTTGCTTATTTGGGTTTTCTATCACTTCTATAATGAATAGGACTGATTTGCATAGTTTAGAAAAGTCTTAAGGGATTGGGTCTTGTTTGTCTCTCGATCTGCAGTATGTAACACAGGGTCACTAATGATTTTTTTTTTTTTAATGAGCTCAGAGTCATGGGATAATGGTAATAATTGCTTCTATTTTTATGACACTTCCCGATCTCTAAAGCATGCTCGCCTCTGATTTCTCATGTGAATCTCCAAACAGTCCCGTCGGGCAGGCGGGACTAATATTTCTGGTTCTGCTCCCAGAGGCAGAGACCGAGACTGAGAAGATGCATATGATTTATATGATTTGCCTGCTGATGGTCACAGAGTCTCAAAATGCAGAGGTGGGACCCCCTGTACCAAGCCTTCCAGCTCCTGAGCCCGTGTTCCTTCCCCTGACCGTGAGCCTCCACCTGGAAAGGAAGGCCAAGAACACAGCAGCCATAGGTAAATCGAGTCACCGGGAAGGTCAGCTCTTCCGTTCCGGCTACTTGGCTTAATTCTAAATTCACTGGGTCAGAGGCAGAGTGGAGACAGAGCTGGGGCTTTAATAAAACAGGTAACAGTAGCACCCCAAACCCCAGGAAACAGAACAGATTTGTCCGGGGCCCATTAACAGGTCCCTTGCAGCTTCCGGTGGCTGCAGGCAAAGGAGGGGCTGGTGCTGGGGTTTTGACGTCTCCCAGAATTATCGACTAATGCGCGTCTGCTGGATGGGGAGACGAGATCAAAGCCTCCTGCAGAGGAGGAAGGTGGAGGCCTGGCCTCAAGCCAGGGGGTCAGGGGGCTGCACACTCTGCCTCCCCTGCCCCCCGCTGCCTGGACCCTGCCCCTCTCCCCCGTGGGCTCCTTTCCTGAAAGGGAACTGCAGTTTCAAGAAAGGGAGGGCGGAGCGGGGGCTCTCATCCTGTCAGTCTCTGCAGAAACAACCTTCACTTTAGCTCTGTTCTCTCAGTCTGCGCAACGACTCAGGTTCCCGTTGGCTCTCGGCAAGGCAGAGGGGCCCTAAGAAAAACGCAACTCCTGCCTGCAATGATAATCGAAACAACCTTTATTTGGCCGGTTGCTCTTGGCCAAACACCGTTTGATGCAATCTCGATGTATTATCCTGCTGAAGCCTCAAAACAGCCCTTTTCATTCATTCATTCATTCACTCATTCATTCATTCATCCATCCGCTCATTCATTCATCCATTCATTCATTCAGCATATTTTCCCTGAGCACCTACTTGGCGCAAAGCACTGGGGAGACAGGGAAGATGAGCAAAACACGATGTGGAGCAGATAATGTGGCTGACGGGCCCACACAAGCAACCTAATCAGGAAAATTATTGCGAGTTGCAGTAAATGCTACAAAGCAAACAGATTCAAGAAGCAAATACCTTGGCTGTATTAGTTTCCCAGGGCTGTCATAACCAATTACAGAAATTGAGCGGTTAAAATAATATTAATGTATCCTCTCACAGTTCAAAATCAAGGTGTTGGCTGAGCTATGCTCCCTCCGAAGGTGCTGGAGGAGAATTCTCCCTTGCCTCTTCCTACGTTCTGTGGGCTCTTGTGTTCCTTGAGCTTCTCTGGCTTAGAGCTGCCTCACCCCAACCTCTGTCTCTGTGCTCAGATGGCCTTCCTCCCTCGGTGTCTCACCTGGACCACCTCTAAGACGCCAGCCAGTGGATTTAGGGTGCACCCTAAGCAGCACGACCACATTTAACGTCCATAATTGTATCTGCAAAAACTATTGCCAGCAAGGTCCCAGTCTGAGGTGACAGATGAGCATGAATTGGGGATGAGGGGTGGGGGGTGGACAGATTATGCAACACATTCCATCAGAATTGAGTCCCATCTGACGAACCAGGCAACAAAGCTAGCCGGAGTTTGGACACATGTTGGTCTGACTCCACGTCTTGCTTCCCTTAGTCATTGTCCCCCAAGAGCAGCCACCATCAAGCTGCTTTACCCCCAAAGGCCAAAGGCGAGAAATAGACTCCAGCAACTCCCAGCCCTGTCTTAGGAGTCAGTGTGGGTTCCGCTCGGGATCTCTTGGTCTCATTTACCTCCTTGAGAGAAGGAGGGGATTCTCTCCCACTTTAGGACACAGAGAGGCTGTGCAGCAAATATCAGGTCCCCCATAAATTATGGTCGTTAAGAACCAGGAATGGTTCTTGATTTCAGTGTGCATGAGGCTCCGTTCCATGGGCTGCACTGCTGTGGACACACACGCTGCTTAAGCCTCCTACATCCCGGCGTCTTGTCTGAGAAAGGGAGATGGCTCTATCCAGGCCAAGAGCTGGACCCTTAACTGACTGAGCCACCCAGACGCCCCTCTGCTCACCCCTTTTACCAAGTTAGGACCCCTGACGCTATGATCATTCAGAACCTGGAACATTCACTGGGACTCCATCTAAAGTGGCCAGGGTCACTGAGCCTCCAATGTCAGCACTTACAGTAGGGATGTCACTTAAATTCTCTGCTCCTTATATATCTCTATCTCTATCTATTATATATACATTTTAAAGAAAACAAAAATTATGGAGCGAGCCTAGCCTTTGTCTCTTTATCTCCATTTCTCTCCCTCTCCCTCTCCCTTTATGCCTTCCCTTTCTTTCCATCTCACTTTTTCTTCTGTTTTATCCTCTCTGCCCAGTTCCACCTCCTCTGTGCTTGCAACCACTGGGGATTTGGCCTGCAGACTTAGGCAATTCAGGGTGGGAGATGAGGGGAAAATCGACGAGAGAATTACGTGTCTGGCTTATGTCTTTGAGTGGAGGTCACCTTGTCCAACTTTGTCTTTGTCCCATGTCCTTGCATCAGAGGACCTCTGTGGCTTGCCTGGAATTTTAAAAGATGTGTTTGATCTCCTTTTAGGCCAGTCTTCCCAGTCTACATCTCTCTGAGCTGGGTTCCCCGTAGGAAGGAAGAGGGGTGACAGATTAGGCTCAGAATGTTCTGGGTTTCAGCCTTTGTTACATCTCCTATCATCAGAATCCCATCTGCCAGGTCTAACGCGCAACTGCTGCTTGAGGTGGTTCAGCGGCATCCTTGGGCAAGCTCCCAGGGCTCGCACTTCTCTTCAGCTCCGGTTCTGAGAGAGGGAAAACCCTCAGGTACCCACCAAGCCCGGCTCTCTGACCTCGAGCAGCTACACTGTCCCTTAGGGATCTCGCTTTGGTGCCAAATCAAACATCTATTCATCTGAGACATCTTTGCAAGGAACTACTCTAGGAATGACCAGGATTTTTTAAGCACCCCAAATCATTCGCACTGGCAATTGACAAGACCGTTGGCCACATAAGGAGGCTGAGCCTCAGAGAAAGTGCCAGGTTCAAGGGCCATGCAGTCAGTGAGAAGGACAGCCCGTGTGCTCTCCACACTGATGGACCAGCCCCCCCCTTTTTAAATTTTATTTTATTTTTTCAGTGTTCCAAGATTCATTGTTTATGCACCACACCCAGTGCTCCATGCAATACGTGCCCTCCTTAATACCCACCACGCTTTTTGAGCATTCTGGAAAATAAATCGCTAAACCTCTATGTCAGAAATTGATTAAAGGGCAAACCCCGAACCTAGATTAATATGATCATCTGAGCTTCTCTAGGTGGAATGCACATTTCCTATGCCCTAAATGAGTGTAAATAGTCAACTTTAAGTAAAAAGGTCAGGAAAAAAACAATGAAACACCAGGTGAAAACCAAACACCGATGGTATCATCTGACACACAGGATGGGGGGACAGTGAGAGGAAGGACCTTCAACCCGGGGCTTCTAGAGCTACACTGGTGTGAAGGGACATGTGCCACTGGGAGCAGGCAGACCTGTGCCTTTAACTTGAATCCACAGCCAACAAAGGGTAAAGGCTCCTTTTTAGAACTGTCAGCGAGAAACTCTTGTTTCTCAGGGAATTTACCTCGTGCAATTTTGCTGAATCGTTTATTTTTGAAACTTGGTTAGAGTTCTTTGTACTTGTCCTTAAATATGGGTTTTGGATAATTAGGGTGAATTATCTTTCTGCTCAGGGTGTGCACAGCTGTAGGGGTGGAAAGGGGCTTCCATGAACTGCTGGAGCCTTGGATTTCCAGGTGGGGGGCTTCTTCTAAGGGAAACACCCCAGGCTTTGGGCAAGGTGGGATCTAAAGGGTCTCTCGTCTGAGCCCATGAGAGACGCAGCCAGTAAATTCATGGAATTCAGCAGAGTTTGCAAAAATGAACGTCCTTCAGAGACACAGCCGAAGCTGTACAGAGGGCCTTGAGGGTAGGTCGCGTTGGGGATGAGTCTACCCTTGGCAACATGAGGCACCTGGGGTTTGGGGCAAGTTATAAGGCTTCCCTGAGCCTCGATTTTTTAACCTGCAAAATGGAAACATTCCTGCGAACCTAACACAGATGCTGGGAAGGCCATAGGAGGTCCCTTCTGTAAAGTATCTCACAGATGTTTCGTTATTGATCCATCTTATTATGCTTTCAAGAAGAGACACGCTTAAGTACTCACAACTCCCCTTGTCTTCTGCTCTCAAGGTCTAACCCGGGGCTGATGGCTCAGTCGGTGCTGCCACTGATTTCTTGCCCTTCCTGGGCACAGACGATGTCTGACTCATCTCTGTTTCCCAGCAAGGACCTGGCACACAGTAGGTGTTGATAAATGTTTTCTGAACTAAATGTAATTGGGATCAATGCCCGAAAGGCAGATTCTCTCATTTCCATTGTTTAAAAATACCACGGATTTCCCCTTATGCATTATGTATCACAGAAATTAATTTATCCAGAACTGTTTTCCAATGCACAGTTTAGTTTCCAAAGGCTCTAGTCTGCATCCAACTGGAAATTTGCACTGGGAGGTCTGGCTAGTCTCTGGCTCTGTTAATCCCAAGCACCATTCCCAACGTGGGTACGAGGATGTAAGGGTCTGGGGGAAGTCATGTCAGAAACCAGGGTCTCCCGATCCTTACTTTCTGTGGAAAGGTCAAGACAGATGGACCTCATAGGACCAGGTCCCTCTTTCCTTAGTCTTTTCCCTCAAAACCCAGCCCCTTAGAGAAGGCTGCAGGACAAGTACTATAGAGTTGTGGTTTTAGACCAGGTTGTAGATTCAGGCATGCCATGTACTAGTGACGGGATTGTGGGAAAGACACGAAGTCATGTCAACTCTCCAAACCTCAATTTCCTCACCTTAAAGAGAGGATCATCTACACTTGATGGCCATTTTGAAGGCTACATTGTAAAATAGTACCTCAAACTAGTAACAAAAGTTTACACGTGTGCATGTGATATATTACAAAGAGCTTTGGCAGATTATTTGGTCATTTGATAGTTACTCCAACCCTATGAGTTGGGCAGGGCATAATTATTGTGTCCATTTGAAAGATGGGAAAACCAAGACTTAAAGTGTTTCCTCATCATAGCCCCCATTGACTGAATGCCAATCACATGCCACACACAGTCATAGACCTTTACCTGAAATACTCACTTTGTGTTCACAAAAGCCCTGTGAGTTAAGACAGTTATAGTCAGAAAAATGGAGGCTCCAGGAGATTAAGTAACTTGCTTAACTTCTTAAGAGGTGGTAGAAGTAGGATTTGATTTAAGACAATCTGACACCATATTGGTGATCTTACTACCCCACACTGAGTGATTTGCATAGGTGAATGCCCTAACTGGAATGAGAAATGAAGACTTTTAGCTTTAAATTTTTTTCTCCCCATGGTAATATTCACTGTGACTCAAATATAGAAAACTCCCTGTTTCAGACTAAACCTAAAACATTATCAATTAATTCCAGTCTGGCTGTCTAATTTTTAAAAGGGCACAGATTTAATATGTCAGAAATTCAGATTCAACTACATTTCATTGCTTGTTTTCTATATGCCAAGTGCTTCCTTATAAATCAAGCCATGTAAGAATCCCAGCTACTGTGTGAAATAAGCAGTATTCAGTCCATTTTAAAGATAAAGAAATAAAGGCCTGTATAATGACATATCTATCTGTCTCACAAGCACCTCTAAGTTCACACACACACACACACACACACGCACAAATTTTTATCTCAAATCCTTCTGCTCTTTGGCAAATGATCCTCATGTCCATCAAGATTCAGCTTTATAAGAGTTGGCATTTACTCATTCCCAAACTTAAAGTCATCCTGGATCGTATCCACTTTCTTACATGCTATAGCCAACTCCTTGTCCAGACCACACTAATGCACGTTGTCCTGTCCTGTCTGGACCACTGCAGTAGCTCACTGACTCCTCTTTCTGCTGCCTCCCCCTGCCCCTCATTATTGTGTCCCTCTTATTCATGTCCCACGTTGCTGTCAGGTCACTCCTAAAATCTAAATCTAATCATGTCATTCTCTTGCTTAAGATCCTCCAGTGGCCTCCCATTGTGCAAAGGGTGAATACACACACACTCAATCTGGCCTACAAGTCCTACAAGAGTGTTTCCTGGCCATTTCTTCTTCCTCATTTGGGCTATCCTCTCCCTGCCTCTCCAGCCCGCCACATGGATGTGCCAAGTTCCTGCCAAAGGTATGGTGGTTACCAACTCGCTCTACAGAGGATGAGACCACAAAAGCCCTGGTTTGTGTCATTGCCAATTTCCATGGTATAAGTATGCTCACTATCGCCATATCAGAATAAGGTGGCATCCCTGTCACGTGGGGAAGAAATGTGCACTCATGTATAACACCTATCCCTTTCCTTTCTGGCACCTTCTACAACTGTGACTAATTATGCAGGTGGGTTTTGTTTGTTTGTATTCCATGTTTGGTCCTGGACTGTCACTTCCTGAAGGAGAATCCATGTCTGTCCTTCACTCTCATATCTCCACGGCCTGACACTGTGCCTCTCATACAGCAGGAACTCAAGACGTTTTCACAAATAAATAAATGACACACAATTCTGGAGTATCTATCTTATTCCAGGCACTGTGCTTGGCACGAAGAATAAAAAAGACAAATAAGGCACGGTGGCATCCTTATGGACTTCATAGCTTTACGGCAAAAATAAAGTTTTAAATCATTCTAAAATTATTGGATGTCACTGAATGGATTAATGCAATTTTGACATATTGTCCGAATTCAATAAACATTATTTTTGGATGTCAAAGGGGTGGATTCTCAAGCCATATGCAGCATGTCAAGAGGGCATCAACCATGATTTTGAGATGGTATCATGAAAGGGTTTACAGATGAACAGAAGCTGGGAATAAGGGTAGAGGTCTCACAGAATCTCCAACAAAGGCGATTATCAATACTTCAGAATTTAACTCCAGCATGGAAGGTATCCCTTCCATCTGGCCTAGCTTCCTCCTGATGTCATCGAACCTGGGTCATTTTCAAACTATGCTGAGGTTTCAGAAACTGTTCCCATTGCCGAGCTGCAATTTACCGCGAGATGCCTGGGAATGTGGCTCGCCAACATCCCCACCGTGAATAAAGATGATGTGGACCACTTGCTTACATGTATGAAAACCTAAGTGACTGTGAAGGTAGACCCCAGGTTCCTAGGCACAGAAAGGGCCTGTGAGCCCAGCAACCCTGAGCTGGCCTAGGAAAATGATGGGAAATTCAATTTCAGAAGGGCTGTTTGCAAAGTAATCCAATACATTATGGTGTGTGCATTATTATTGTATTATATTGAGTAATATCACATTTAAAGAGATTTCATAGCATCATAGCCATGCACAAGGGAATATAAAAGCGGTTAATAAAATAGAGAAGTACAATTTCCTTTCAGTGTTAGTTATGCTCCTATTATATGCAGAATAATAATCAGAGGTCCACTTAGCTTGACTTGGGAAGTAACAAATGTGTAATTACCTCGCGTCTACAGTGTCATTATCAAGGGCTCAGCCCCAGTGTCAGATCACTGTGCATCCTCAGGAAGCCTGCAGATGCAGACTCGAAGCCCAGGCAGCAGGTGCCAAATCACAGGGCTTCCTAAAGCCACATGCACGTCTCGGGGTGGGCTGAGGTGCCCGTGTAGCCCCGGCTGGGCTCTGCGCTGGAATTCATCTGCCACACGGAACCCAGATCCGGTTAGCTGGAATCTCCCTCTGCCATGGGTATCCTCCTACCCTTGGAGCCCTTATTTTTCAAAGAAAACATGGGCTCCCCACCCCCCAGTATCTCCCTCTGCTGAGCTTGCGAAGGCTAGCGGGCAAAAAATATTCTCAGCGGCTCTGTTGAGAACCACGGAATCTTCAGTGACTATTTATTGAAAACTTGCCTTCAGTGCCGCTACTCAGGCTTCCAGAAGCTCTTCTTGGGATCTATTGTTCTAGCTGCAGAAGACTTGGCCCTGGGGCTCAACGCATTGTGCGTGTCAGCTCCATGGCTGGGCATCAGTTGTCTACTTCAGTCAAGAGTTGGCTCCACTGGTTGTGCCTATGAGCCTAAAAGAGCTGCCATGGCCTCTCAGAGCCGTGCCTTTGCATCAGCCAGGACTGGGTTTGAGTTCTGTGCCCATCACTTCCTGACAGTACATCCGAGGGCTGCCTACATAACCTCTCTGGGTTTCTGTTTTCCTGACCTGGGAAATGGGGGCAACCCTACCGGCCATTAGGTTTTGGATTAACGAACTTAAAGCCTGAATACATTGGCTGCCACTATTATCATCAACCCTTTAATAACAACAACTGTGATATTCATTCCATGATCTCAGAAGAATATAACATTTACTAATCCAGCTTGGATTTAAATCAGAGAAGCAGTGATTTCAGTTTTGATTCTTGAGGAAACAGGGGCTGTGTGTGTGTGTGTGTGTGTGTGAGTGTATGTGTGTGAATATGTAGTTAGGGGTAGGAGATGCTCTATTTCTGATGTAAGTCTGGCATTCACTGAATTCTGACATTACACAAACATTTACTTTCTTGCCACAGTTCCATAGGGAAGGCCAGTTTGATGAAGGAGAAAGAATAAAAGAAATGTAATTCACCAGCCAGGGAAGAAAGTAGAAATATTTGATTAAAAAATATTTTTTTAAAGACCCACCTGACCTAGTCAAACTCGAATGCCTACCAAGACTAGTAAACTTGATAAAATACTGTAGGGAGTGGTGGTGACTACAGCAAACGCCCTCGAGAGACAGCCTCGAGAGACAGCCTCGAGAGACAAGATTAGCACACCGCTGCTGGGTTCTGTTAAACTTTTCCATTTTTTAATCAGAGCCAGATTGTACTGTGAAATCTCCTATTTTAAAATGTAGGCAATTCATTCCATTTGTGAACTCAACAAAATAGGCCTGAGGTCTAAATAAAGCCAGCAGGCCAACAATATGTAAACTTTGGCCTAGAGCAGGCATCAGCAAACCTTTTAAGCAGAGGAAAATAGTAAGTATCGTTAGTTCACTGGGTTATATGTCTGTTGTAATTACTCAGCTCTGCAAAAGCAAAGCAGCACAGACAATACATGAATGAATTGGTGCAACTGTGTTCCAATAAAACTTTATTGACAAAAACAGGTAGTGGGCCGGTATCGGCCCAATGGTACCGGCCCATTGGTCATAGTTTGCCAACTTTTGGCCTGGCTTAACACTAATACTAAAGGCCTGGGGAAGGTTGGAGAGAAGAGGAAAAAGGGGGTGCTGGCAAGGGGATTTGGATCCCATGGACAGCTGGATCAGGCAGAAAGAGCCAAGGTTCTGAAGTCCAGGCAATGCTTGCAACTCCCCTTTTCAACCTCTGACTGGGTCCCCTCTAGTCTTTGTCAAGAGTGCCAGTGGCTCAAAACAGGAGAAGGCCCCCAAATCCAAGGACTAATGTAGCCTGCTTGCCTTCTGCCTCTAAACTTCCAGTCCTGGAGTCAAGGAGACTCTTGTTCCCAAGCCTGCCCCACCCTCATCTTCTCTTTCCCTTTGGGGAGGCCAGATGGGTGTCACCCAGAGACAGCGCCTGGAACCCCAGGCAATCCCTTGCATAATTGCTAACCCGGCTCCCACGTGCAATCTGGGTAGAGGGAAGGAGGGGATGGGACCCACCTCCTGTCATTCCTGTACTGCTGTTACCACCGCTTTTCTTAGTAAGAAAATGGTAGTTAATTTCTTCCCCTAAAAAAAGGCCAGGGAACAATCTCTTTAAATTACAGTGTTACAATGTGAAGCAAAGATGCAGAAGTCAAATACAATTTGGGTTATAATGAGCGATTTCCTTGTAGCAAGTTTCTTTGGGAGATCCAGGCTTCCTTAGTCAGCTTGCCAATTGGTTTGAGGCCCTTTTCACTCTGTGGGGGCCACTGGATGCCCTGGGGGTGTGGGCGGTGTTTGGGGGATGCGAGGAGAGGGGGAGAGAGAGAAACGGTCTGTGTGTGTGTGTGTGTGTGTGTGTGTGTGTGTGTACATTGAGGCAGTTTTGAGCTAAACACAGAATTATGGGGACAAAGATTATTAACACATTTGTCTGCTATGATATCATGATTAAAATAGCAGAGAATGTCATTTAGGTAAAACAAACTACTTCTGATGGGAAGTCACACCATGTGGGTTTAGGAATCTGCCAGACCTCTGCCTGCATTTACACTCCTCCCTTTATTAGCTGTATGGCCTGGGGGCAAGTGACTTAACATCTGCACTTCTGTTTCCTCATCCATAATTCCGGTATCTTCACATCCACCTCCCCGTGGGCTATGGAATGTGAAGAAAATGTGCCATGTAGTGCTTGGCTCATGAGTGAATGATGGAGTGGATTCTGGAGTCAGATTGGCTCCCTCTAAATCCCTGCTCTGCCCCACTGGCTTTGTGATGTGACCTTGGGCAGTCTCCTTGATTTCTCTATGCTCTGGTTCTCTCACTTAGGTAACAAGGTGTCAGTTATGGTCCGTGTCTCCTCTGGATGCTGTAAGATTCACTCAGGTCATGCACATAAAGTTTGTAGCATCGCTCCACTGGGCATCTAGTATGTGCTCACTAAATGCGAGTTCGTGCTCTCCATACGTTATTAATAAATGACAGCTGACTTTTTCTAAAAATTATTTTCAGCCCAAGAAATTTCCATTTGTTTTTCTACCAATCAGGATGAACGTTTATATTTTTCACTTTTAAAAGACCAGGGTAGCCCAAAATTTTTGAATTGTATTATTTGCAACTCACTCTATAAATTTTTTTTAAAGGAAAAAAACGGCCTCTTTACTCCCAAAACAAGTCTGCAACTGTTAAGGCTTTAAATCATCTTGGTCCCAATGGCCTGGTTTGTTTAGGTCTCTACAGGCTACAGTCTATTGAAGAACAAATTTGCCCATGTGGCTTTGTCCCAAGGACATTGTGATCACTAAAAAGCAGGTCCTTTTGAGCCTGACCCATTCCTGATGCAAGAGGGATGGCTTATTGTCTAGGTTGTAGTGACCTTCTCTCCAAAGTGCAGGAGTTGAAGAGTCCCTGGGATTCGTGGGATCTCCATTCTGCTTGGCCCACCTACCAGGCTCACCGGCCTCAGAGGGCTTTGGTTGGCCTTCAAAGGAAGGCAGAGCTCCAGCCTTGGAGCTTCTGCTCCTCAGGGAGCTTGTGTGGTAACTCGGACATAGCTGTACATAAAAGGTTATAATTTGACAATCTGACAGCCTCTGTCCTCAACCAGCGGTTCAGACTAGAACTGGTTGGAATACATAAAGCCTTGAATGAGCACAGCCCCCTCGACCTAAACAAAAGAATCAGAAGGAGAGAAGGAGGGAAAATACTCTTCTTAGAAGTCTGGAAGCCTGAGGGAGAGTAAGGCCCTGCAACCTCTGACTAGGAACCAAAGTAAGATATCAAAGAGAAATGGAGCCCCAAGTCACACAGTCTGACCTGCTCCTAAAGACACCGGGCGTTGTCCATTTGAGCGCACAGATAACCCTAAGTGAATTTTGAAAACCACTACAGAATCCAGGAGATGGAGGGGAAAAAGGACGGTCACGGCCAGTGGAATCCTAGTAGGGGAAGTGGTACAGTGGAAATTTTCTTTTGGGACATCCCTGCTGTGATATTCTCTGTGTGACTCAGGCAGGTCACTTTCCCTCTCTGAGCCTTGGTATCATTCATCAATGAAGCAGACAGACAGGATGGTCATTTCAAGCTCTAACCTTCTATGATTCTCTGCACTGTCATACGGAGTCTTTTTTATATACCTGTAAGGAAGGATTAAAGCTCCTAACTTTACCTCTTGGTTAAAAAAAAATAAATGTTAGTGGAGAAAATTAATGATTTCTTTTACCTATGTCTCCACCGTAAACCAGTCTCTCTCAAACATGTATGTTACTTGCCTGGACCTGAGATTATTTGAGTTTCAGCCCTTGACCTGTATGATCTCCTATCTGTACAGTGAGAAGATGGACCAGGTGGACTCTTTGGTTGCCTCTGGCTCTAATACGCCAAGGGTCTGGCCAAAGCACCCAGGAGCCCTCAGTTAAAAGAGCATAGTCAACTACCTTTTCCAGCCAAGAATCCAAACAGAGCACAGAATTCCTATGAACTCACTCTAAACTTGTAGAGTATATGGCCACCAATTCAGAGCATGAGTTATGGTTGGCTGATGAGTGATTCAAATACTGCACACCAAATAGATGAGTGCCTGCTTCCTGAGTTCATTTAAAAACAAACAAAAACCATGCAAAAGCAACAAAAACACCTAATGGGGCTATGAGCCATGCAAAGGCAATTAGGTTCTTCAAACACCTAGACCAGCAGCTTGTAGCTCACAGACAGCCCACTCCATCTTCGGATTATCCCATCATTAACCCAACTCTTTAGAACTACACCGCGTACTGATACTTGCTCAAAGACTAACATCTTCATCAAGGGTAGAGACTGCTTAGTCATCCCGAGAGTGTAAAATTAATGACAACGAGTATGGGTGTGAATAAGCACAAAACACCAGATGGAGAGAAAGCCAAGGTGAAACATTTCAAGGGCCTAGTAGACCTGTGACTCAAACACGACAATCAAGTCCCCCGAAGGAAACACCAAGTCACTCCCGGAGTATGTCTGATCTTTCCTCATTTAGCAAAAGCAAGATGGCTTTGAGCCCTACAAACAAAATGTCAAATTATTTCCCTAATAAATCTTAGCCCCGTGTGCGCATGGCCTGGACCTAATTAGGTCAATGACTAGCTGCTACCCCTTAGTTGGACTCAGACACGAGTAGTTGGAAGCCATTCACATGAAAATCATTAGATGGAAGAATTACTTGTAAAATAAATGTGGGGGTTTTTGAGTCTTGGTTTGGCTCTTAACACAGAAAGTTACACGATTCTTAGGATGAATTTATTCTCCTGAAGAATTCCGAGAATGAAAAATTTAGGACAGAAGAGAACACTCGGATTTCCCATTAGGAATGATGCGATTTTTTTCTCGTAACGGTCATGGCTCCTATGGTAGAACGTCTACCGTGTGCCCATCACTGTGAAGCCCTCCCTCGGCATTATCTCCTCAGGACGTCACTGCTGTTCTAAGCCTCAAACATACGGAGGCAGCAAGTGAGGCTCCGAGAGGTTACGTCACACGCCAACGGTCCCATTCCGCGTCAGAAAGCGAGTGGGAACTTCAGGCTCTTCACTCGATTCTTCTCTGATGCTCTTGACAATACCGAATGGTATTTATCTCTGACCTGTCATGAGAACCTTCATTTCCACTGGATCCCAAGGCCATAACCCTAGTCCTGTGACAGGACATGACACACATGGGTTTCTGAGGCTCCCGGCCGGGGCCGCCCCTCTCAGAGTTATCCTAACGTGGGATTAATCATGCTTTTGGGCCCATGATTGAACAGGGGCTTTAGAATGGTAAAATGGCCCTGGTATTGGGGAACGAAGGCCTTTTATTTATCCTGAAGCCATGGGCCATTTATTTGAAAGCTATCTGGGAGGCAGAAGCATAATACTTGGCCTCTTGAAGGAACAAGGGGCCGTTCCCACGTCCTTAAGGTGAATGTGAACCTTAGGCAAATAGAATCGGTGTGGACAAAACAGCTCAGCCACACTGTCATCTGAAAAGACAATTGCGAAGCCACCGAAACGTGTTATTGGAGTTTGCTCAAGGCACAGGTCTCAAATAAGAGCACACGCTAAGCCTGCAATATTGCACATGCTTGGGTCTGCTGGGGCCCTCCCCAGGGTAGGATGGGTGATTCCCAGGCAAAGCATTCTGTACAATTTACGCAGTGAAAAGCCTAGCTTGAACGTCTGGGTGTGCCTGGGGATCCTTTCTGGGCTTCGAGCCCTCGTTAGGACTTTTGGTCTTGAGTCTGGTTTGGAGCTCTAGCTCCTCCCTATTAGCTGCAATGAACTTCAGGAAGTTCCCTGCCTTGGTTCCTTACATAATGCTTCATATGGGGATGATAATGCTTCATATACACTTTTGGGGGGCAGTGACAGAAAGTCAAGATAACTTGAGATTGTGCATGAAAAGTGCTTAAGACATAGTCTGACACTCACTGAACAGAGACTATTAATTTTGAGATTGCTATTCCCCGTTTCCTGTTTTTTTTTTTAAAGATTTTATTTATTTATTTGACATAGAGAGCACAAACAGGCAGAGTAGCAGGCAGAGCGAGAGGGAGAAGGAGGCTACCCGTTGAGCAGGGAGCCCGATGCGGGACTCGATCCCAGGACCCTGGGACCATGACCTGAGCTGAAGGCAGTCGCTCAACCACCTGAGCCACCCAGGTGCCCCCGTTTCCTGTTTTGATATGGCTACTCAGCCTATTTTTAGACATGCATCCCTCAAGGATTTTGCCAAACTTTAAATGTGAGCCGGTGAGGCTGACGTCCTCCACCAGAAAGAGGAACTCTGTGGTGTTCTCTGAGGCAGCTCTGAGGGCTGTTTAGAAGGGAAGAGGTAGGGGGTTTGGAGAAAGGCAGAAGCCCAGAGGAAGAAGGGAACACTAGGAATAGTAAGAGCAGAGAGGTCAAATGCTCTAGCTCAAATGGGGAGCAGAAGGTCTAAGCCCAACAAATCTGGAGTCCAGGTTCTTCGCTAACCTGCTACTTGAAATTGGAGAGCAGGGCTGAAGAAACCAGAATTCTAGACTGTTCGCCCTGGCCTCGGGCACTGGTCACCTAGGCTGCAAGCCGGGAGCCCTTGTAGGGAATACCCTGGAGATTGAGGAAAGAGCCAGACTTGGACATGAAACAGACCTGGGCGAGGCTCTCCACTCTGCCACTCACAACTCTCCCAAACTCACAGCGTCCTTAGCCTCTTTGTGCCTCTGTTTCCCCAGTGTAAAATGGGAGTACGGCTCTCATTTAAAGGGTTTGGTGTGGAGGTAAAACAAGATGAGGTGTGCTCAGCCTCCATCATAGTGTGTGGACCACAGCAGGCCTCAGTCAATGGCAGCACACCTTCCCTTCCCTCTTCCCCAACAGCAGACAACTCTCCCACTATTTCAATTCTGTTCTTTTGGGAAGAGGAATTAGAGACGTAGAGATCTGATTTAGAGACAGAAAGACAGAAGAGAGATTGAGAGACAGACAGACAGATACGCACAGAGAAGTGGACCAGCAGGCTGCTATAGATCAAATGTTTGTGTCCCCCACAATTCACATGTGGAAATCCTGGCCCCCCAAGGTGATGATATTAGGAGATAGGGCATTTGGGAGCTGATCAGGCCATAAGGGTAGATCTCTCATAGAGAAGCCCCAGAGAGCTCCTCGTCCCCATCCACCACGTGAGGACACAGTGGGAAGTGCGCCCTCACCAGACATGGCCACCGCCAGAGCCATGGTCTCGGACTTGTCAGCCCCACAACCGTGAGAAATGACCGTCTGCTGTTTAGAAGCCACCCAGACTGTCGTATTTTTGTTATAGCAGCCCAAATGGACCAAGACACAGGCATATGCTCCCACTGGCACAAGACATTTGTGGAAGGAAACATACGGAACTGGTAACTATTATTTCTGGCAGGGAGATGGAGAACTGGGCTTGTGGGCACTAAAAAATTTTGGTTTTCACTGTATACCCTTTTCTAAAGTGTTTTTTTTTTTTTTTAACCATAACCTGAGTTGCTTTAATATAATAGTAATTTAATTTATAATTTAATAATTAAAACTAATTTAATATAATAATCATATTAATAATATCAACAGTAGCAGCAGCTGATGGACAAAAAGGAAGGCACTGAGTTTCCCCCACACCTCGGCTACACTGACTTCAAAAGCAGAGCCAGCCTTTAAAGGGATGAGAACAGGAAGTCATCACTAGCCAATGTCTTCACTTCTTAAAGGTATTAAGGAAATCTGGAGACCCAGTTGACGCTGTAGTTGGAAGCGGCTGAGGGTCAGGAACTTGGCACCTCGAGGAGCTCCCGTCCCTGCCAACAGAGCCCGGAGCTCGGGGACCTAGCTCTAGGACCCACATTCTTTCTCCCATCAGATCCCAGAGCTGGTGGGAGACTATACACAGACTGTAGAGGGGTTAAAAATAGAAGTTAAGTTGCTATTGGAGATACATGGAGAATTCACTACTTGCAAATCTCTAATTATAATATGTCAAGAGTAAAATACCTTGTCAGGAGCGGTAGCTAAGATAACAGAATATTGGCTCTGTCAACACAGCGATCCACGATGCGCTTGGAGGCCTACACTGAATAGACACCCAGCAGAAACGCGTCCTGCAGGGACTCATCTCAGCCCTTGGGGAACGGAGAGGATGACCTGGTAAGTCCTTCCTGTCTGTACTTTCCTCAGCTCTGGGTGCGAGCTCTGGGTGCCTCCCGCTCCCCTTTTACAGATTCTGCACTTTGTGTTAAATCATGTGCATATATTAGATGTTCTTGGAGCCTACCAGATGGATGGATGTTTTCTCGTACCCAAAACTACTCGGTTTTTCAAAGAAATGATGTCCTCGACAGTGCCCTCAGACTGGCATTAAGAACCGTGCACGAGGACAGTTAGGGTGACTCCAGGCACAACGCGACCCTGTGGAGAATGACTTCGACAAGCTAATACAGGGCCATGGATCCCAAGGTTGGGAGAACATGGGTCTGACCCACTTGGAGGTGAAATTCCTTCCTCGGGTCAACGCAGAACCTGGAGTGAAGGGAAGGTACGCTCAGTAAATGTGTAAGGATGCAAAGAGATTTTGCAGTGCACTTGTCATAGACCATGTTCTGCTCGGTCGGGTCAGGAAAGTACAACTGACAAGTAGGTCATGGTCAGCAGAAGCACCTTCCGTCTTGGCCAAGAGAGAAAAGCGTATGCATGGAATCGCATGTAGTAGAAAACAAGATGGCCTCTTTTACGGTCCTGTCCCTCCCCAAGGTCAGGTAAGCCCCCTCCTTCAGTTTAGAATGGTTCCCTTTGTTTTGAAACTTCCTGGGACAGCGTGTCTCACCCAAATGTTGCTAGAGAAGACAAAGGGGCCAGCTAACCAATCCTCCACAAATTCACACTCTCCTGACTCGGAGAGGCGACCATTGCCCCTCAGATACCCTAGGAATCATCTGAGCCAGATTTTTAGCATGTCTGTCCAAACTCAGGAATCTTTCTATTGCTCCCAAACTCCTCTGCTTCGCTCTGTCAGCTGATGATGGTGACTTCATCCCTGAAAACATGAAGGCAACAGAGAAGGAGCTCCTCACGGCGTTTCCTGACTTGGAGATTTCTCTGTATTCCTCACACATCCATTCCTTCTTCTTGCTGTGGTCTGAATGTTCGTGCCTCTCCCCCCCGTGCCCCAACTCACATTTTGGAAACCTAAAGCCCCAGGGATGGTGTTAGGAGGTGGGGCTTTAGGGGGTGATCAGTCATGAGGGGAAAGCCCTCACGAATGGGATTAGTGTCCTTAATCAAGAGACCCAGAGAGCTCCCCCGCCTCTCTGCCGTGTGAGGACACAGGGAGAAAGCCTGGCCATTAACCAGGAAGGGGCCCTCACTCGACCATACTGGCACCTTGATCTTGAACTTACAGCCTCCAGATCTGTGAGCAACAAATTCCTGCTCTTTGTAAACCAGCCTGTGGGGCTATATTACCAGCCCGAATGGATTAAGACATTTCTCTTCTATTTCGAAACTGAAATGTTCCCCAAATTTTGTAGGAACCTTATTTGTAGTGGTCCAAAGCTGGAAACAGCCAAATACCCATTCACGAGTAAATGGGTCAACAAATTGTGGAGCATCCACACAATGAACTTGCTACTTGGCCATGAAAAGCTGTGAACTACTGATCTAAGAAGTCAGAGGAGTCTCAAGGCAATGACGCCGAGTGCAAGAAGCCAGGCAAAAAGCGTACACAGTGTTTGACTGTGTTGCTCTAAACTTCTAGAAACTAAAAACTAAGCTATAGTGAAAGAAGCAGATCCGTGGGTACCCCTGGAGAGTGAAGTAGGGGCAGCGAGGAAAGGTTGTAGACGGGTAGACGGCTTTGAGGGTGATGAAAATGTTGGTTACACCGTCTGCACATACGTCATCCCTTATCCAACTGCACGCTCTAAATACATGCAGGTTACTGTGTGTCAATTACATATTGATAAAACCGTAAAACATAAAGTGTTTTTTCTCCTTTCCTAGACTACCCACTATATGTGTACACCCTTGGTCACCTTCTCTCCTGGGTCATCATTCCTCAGCTCTTGTTCTCTGTCCCTCCACCTGTCCCATAGGTGCCCTTTCCTTGGCATAAAATAGGAACCCAAATCTACTCTCGTATAAACTGCTTCCTCTGAACTCTTACGCTCCTCAGTTGCTATCTCTTCTTTCTCTTGACGGCAAATGCTTATGATGGGTAGTGCACTCTAACCCCAACCATTCCATTTACTTCTCAAGTCTTGGCCCCCTGGTATCTCTCGTCAATACTCTAGGTGCACTGTTTTCTCCCTGTCTCCGGGGATGTTGGCTTCAATAATGTCTTCCGAGTTCACACCCGCCAGGCAGCCCTGACAACACTCCTCTGGTTCAGCCTCCAGTCTGGAGATCCCATTCACATCTCACTCAGTAGCTCCTTGCCTTCCAAACCTTGCCACCTGTGAGGTTTTCAATGATCTGCCTGCCCTTCTCTCCATTCCCGATGCTTGGCAAATATATCTCCATGCAAATGGCTCACTGTTAGCTCTGACTAGTTTCTTTCTGTTTAATATCACTAGTGAGAAGATCCAAAGCACCTTATCTTTGACTCTGGTGGACCCATCCTTGGTCTCTACATTTGGATAGGATGCTCCTCAGCGGCTGCAGGGCTGAGGCACTCAATCTCAGCTTCAGCCATTGAACAGATAGAATACTGTGCAAACCAGGGCTTGTCTGCATGGGACTCATCCAAGAGTCTTTCCCTAGGAATCTGGTATGATATCGGGAGCCTGAACTTGCAGGGACCATCACACAAAACTAGAGAATGGAGATGAGCAAGAGGAAGAAGAGCCAGAGACGGATCCTGTTAAGAGCCTAGCACATGTATGCCAAGCACCAACCTGGGTCTAAAGTCCGCCCTCCTTCAAGACTTTTTGTTGTATAAGCCAATACATTTCTTGCTGAATTTTCCGTTACTAGCAGCAACCAAAAGACTATGAAATGTATATCCCCTCAACCATGGTGTTGAGGCACATCCCTCGGCAAGTGTTTCTTCCATTACTGAAATAAACAAAAGCCTTAAAAACTCATGCCCTAGAACTTATCACATTACAATCACAGCAGAACACGTATCCCATATTCTCTAGCGGACCAAAAATCTCTCTAAGGAAAGAGAGCACGTGTGCTCACCGTTTCAAGGCACTGCAGTGCCTGGGGCGCTCTGGACACCTAACACCCTGTTTAAATGTGTGTTGATCTCTAAAGAGTTCTTTCTGGGAGAGAAGGATATTGAGCATCGCAACTTCCCAACTGGGTTAAGATCTCCTTTTAGGTACTCATCGTTAATCCTTCCTTTTAAGATTTCATTTTCCAACTCTTCTGGCTTAAACTTTTTCAGTGGCTCCCTATTGCTCCTAGTGTGGAATTTCACCCACTTATCAAACCCGCCAGGTCTGGGGGATATAATCCCTCATGATTATTCCCATTTCATCCTTCGCTCCTGCACCACCAGACCTTCTTCACATGCCCTGGACATATTGGCCTCTTTTTAAGTTTTTTGAACAAGTCAAGATCTTTTCAACCTTGGGACCTTGACCTTGGTGCTCCTTCTGACTAGAGAGCTTATCTTCTTATTTTAAATATCATCGTCTTGAAGAAAGAGTCCCAGACTACTCACCTGCAGGCAGTACCCTTGCT
The DNA here is from genome assembly GCA_028534135.1 of Potos flavus. Taxonomy (NCBI): domain Eukaryota; kingdom Metazoa; phylum Chordata; class Mammalia; order Carnivora; family Procyonidae; genus Potos; species Potos flavus. The sequence continues at coordinate 28,163,076 of CM052890.1, forward strand.
GGTCTTAACCCTCCATGGCACCTGTCTTTTCCTTAAGAGCACGTATCACAATTTGTGTTTATACAGCTGTTTGACTGACACACGCTCACTCTATGACTCTCACACTAAGTTATAAAAAGAAAGGATCATTTCTGCTCGGTTCAGCCACATCACCTAGTATGACTCCTGGCCACAGTAGAGGCTTAAAAATATGCATGAACAAATGGATCTTCCAAAGCAGGTTGGCGCATACTGAGGCTTAATAGATAATGTCTGTGTGGGCATTATTACATTCTTTTTCAGTCCTAAAATAACCTTCTGAAGCCCTACCAATACTGACTGTCACAAAATAACCAAAAACAAATAAACACCAAGCTGGTAGTTAACACGGCCAATAACAGACACCTGCTAGACCAGCAAACCCATTTAATAAACTAGTCCCTAAGTCAGAACAGCCAGATATAAACAGGCAATAGCAGCATTATTCACAAAAACCCAAAGATGGAAATAACTCAAATGCCCATCAGTGAATGGATAGACAAACAAAAGTGGCATAGCCATACAATGGAATAGTATTCAGTCATAAAAAAGATACAGTGTGGATAAACCCCGAACACATTTTATTAAGTGGAAGAAGCCAGAACCAAAAGGTCAAATGTTGTATGATTCCATTTTTATGAAATATCTAGGATGGGCAAATCCATAGAGACAGAAAATCCATCCATCCATCCATTTACAGGAACGAGTGTGTCTCCGGAATGGGTAGGGGGTTTCCTTCTGGGGTGAGAAAATGTTCTGGAGCTAGATATGGTGATGGTCACGCTGAGCTATGAATGTTGTCAACCCCACTGAATACTATGCATTAAAATAGTTAAAACGGTACATTTCATGTCATATACGTATTTAACACAATAAAAAAGGTGAGATAGGCAATGGACCATGTTAGAACGTATACTATTTTTCAAAACTCTCCATATCTGACCTTGAAATGAAGTACTAGGTAGCAAAGTGGTAAATGGTTACTTTGAGGGCCAAGAAATAATCTCTTGCTGTAAACCAAGAAATGCCCTCACAAATACTGGTTTTCCAGAGGACTGGGGGCAGAAGAAAGAGGCACAGTTGCCTTCTACCTACAAAATGTTCTAGACTAGCCTTTTGGCGTGCCCAGGCTTCTAAAGAATCCCACAGAACAAGGTTTTTCAAATGAACATATACATCTTGTGAGACGCATGGTTATTTTAGGTCACGCGCAAACGAGCAAGTGTTTAATTTTAATAACTATTTTTGTTTAGGCTTATCTTTGATTAATAGCCAACGATGCTAGTTTTTAATTTATGGTGGTGATAAAATGTTTCTTTTTTGTTTGTTTGCTTGTTTTTAATCCACTGAATGCATTCACATGCAATAAAATATACTCTTTTTGGTGCATAAACTAAACAGCCACCCTCAAAATACAGAACATTCCATGACCTTGGAAAATTCTCTGGGGCTGCCCCTTTGCAGCCCAGGCTGCCCCCACCCTATGGCTCGCACAAAACACAGAACAACACAGGTAAATCTTAAAGGCATGAAGAAGGCTGAAGAAGCTGAAGAAGACAGGGGCTGGGGTGGGGAGGAGCTGCAAAGGGGCCGGAGGTTTCTTTCTGGGTGATGGCTATATTCCAAAATTAGATTGTGCCACTGATGGCACAACTCCGCAAATACATTAGAAATCAGTGAATGATACACCAAAAATGGGTGAATTTCTGGTATACAAATTATATCTCCGTAAAGCTGTTAAAATTACATAGTGTATGATTCTACAGAGAGGACCTAATTCCAGAAAAGGCAATAGGAACAGAACTGAGATGAAAGGTTCCCTTTATGAATAAAGGCAGTTAAGGAGAAATGTGTTGATTTAAGTAAGTAATAGCAGGGGAGGCCTCTAGACAGGTGAACTTGGCGAGCTGCTACCACAGGGCCGGCTTCAGGGGCTGCTCGGCGGCAGGAGCCCCCGAGGGCTGCGGTGCGCCCCGCGGTCACCCCCCCACCCCCCCGCCTGCTTGCCCGCCCGAGGACCCGCGCCCACTTACTGTGGCGGTGCCTGACACGGTCTGCGCGCTGGTGTCCGCTGCGCTCTGCTCCGAGTGCGTCTGGGCGGGAGGGTACAGGTTTAACGTGTGCTCGGGGACGGTGGTCTGGCCCGTGTACTCCGGCGCGGGGTGGGGGTGAGGGGCCGTGTATTCCGCGGGGATGCCGTTCTGAGGGGGAGCAAACTGGGCCGAAGCGTAAGGCTGAGCCATTGTGTCCGGGGCAGCTGCTGCTTCCTGATTACCCTAAAAAAACCAGAAAGGGCGAAGAGAGGGTGAGAACACCATGAGAGGGCACCAGACCGAACCCTTCCTGGGGCCCAAAGACTGGTGCTCCCCCCAGCAGTTTGCAGGAGCCAGCGCGGTGCCCGGAGCCCGAGGTGGATGCATTCCACTTCATCTTCACCAGACTCGGTAAGGAAATGGTGCTCGGCGTGTATACAGACATAACCCCCTTGCGCAGATGCAGAAATCGAGGCTCAGCAAGGTGCAGGCACTTTCCCCCATGTCTTCCGGCCCCATAGCCAAAGGCGGAGGGTCTGTACTCCGCCCGATTAGATTTTTCTGGCAGATCCTCCTTATTTCATTCCCATTTTGGAACATGCGAGCATGTAGTTGTCTCCAGTGACAGCAGCGCCTTGATTTGATACTTAAAATGCCAAGAGAGATTAAATTGAACGTGTGTGTTCTTGAGAGGAGAGACAATTCATCTAAGCATTTGAATTTAATCAAAGTTTTATGTGACTTGGCTCACATAATGGGATGAGGGGGTCCTTTTAATGGTCAGTGTGTGTGTGTGTGTGTGTGTGTGTGATCTTCCCAGTGCCAATACGAAGCAGCCAATGGAAATTCAAGACCTAATTTGGACAAAGATGGCACTCTGTGATACTGTGTTCACCATTTTAAGTATCTTTATAAAATGCTGGACTTAATTCAACCTCATTAGTCAATGCCTCCCCCCGCCCCCTGCCTTATTTTTTATAAGCACAGAGTATTATATAACAATTCACCCTTCCAATCTAGGCAAAACATGCAGTGTGATCATTACAGTCAAGTCAAAAGAATTAAAAAAAAACCCTGAATTCAAATGCTTCCATTTCAGGAAGCTTTGCTCTCACTCTACCCCCACCCAGACCTTCATAACTGTACTACCCTATCCTACACACACACACACACACACACACATAGACATTGCACACACATGCACACTGCACCAGAAACTGTAACCCAGAGGTCCAATTTTTTCATGATCTCAGGAGATGGGACTGCACATTCAGAGAGAGAAAGAGAGAAGCTTAGCAATTAAGCACACCAAATAGCTGCCTCTCCCGTTGTCTGTGGTCAATTAGATGTGACTTCAGCCCTCATAGAATGATATCAGGGCAAGGATGTCAGGATTGCTCACATCTCCTCGGTCCCCACCACCAACATTCGAGAGCCTCTCCAGCTAAAGCAACTCGAGTGCAGCGAAAACATTATGACAGAGAAGGGACCAAAGGAAAAAAAAAAAAGTTTATTCTCGGAGCCGTGCACAGAGTTTGTGCATTTGTTTAGAGGGGACCTTAATTAGAATGTTAAAGATGACACTTCGGAGAGAACTAAGCTTAGGATAAGTTTAAAACATTTTACAAGTGAAAACATTCCCATCACGCCCTTTCCTCCCCCAGACGAATGTCTCCAAATGTCTGTGCCATTGGAAAAGCAGAAACGTACAGCTATTGCTTGCTTTCTGTCTAACGTCTTTTCCTCATGTTTGGGGCTGTGCGGGGTCTGTCGGCGCCGTCGTTGGATTCCTGCATGTGGAGAGTTAACCCCGACCATCCTTGGGAAGCCGCATTGCCATTGCTGCTTCGTGTCCATCGGTCTTTTCATCAAGAATAACACGTGGTTTCCTGTTAGGGGACATGTCCCCTCTCAGCCCTCAGAGTGTAGATGGGGGCTGAGCCCTGCCTCAACTTACCTCCAGACATGGTCATGTGACCCTGGCTAATCAGAGGGCTTCACGGTCACGGTCACAGGAACATGGGTTCACGCCCATCTATGTAAGACCAGGTAATGAGTTCACCTCTAGCAACGCTAAGGAGGCTTACTCTGGGAACCTCCCAGGAGTTTGGGAAAGAGGTTCTCTTTCCTCTGGGATTGGCAGCTGTAAAAATAACACAGCCCCGGAGCTGCCGACAATGGCCACTTGAAAAGGACCCACCTAAAGCAGAAGCCAACCCAAAGGAAAACGGGGCCCAGAAACTGAGAAACAGGCCAACTGAGTCCCGGTGACATCACGTGAAGCCTTGGGTCCAGCTTTATCTGCAGTTAGTAACACCACTGTTTGCTTTAGTTACACGAATCAGTAAATGCCTCAGTTTGTGTCAGATAGTTTTATTTTCTGTTACTTCCAACCCAAAGAGTCTGGACTAGTAAGAATAGAAACATCCTCTCTGATTTATAAGCCAACTAGCATCCTTCTCTTCTACGGGGCTGCTCAAGGAACATAGCCCTCAGTACACAAATTCCATGCGGAGCCACTTCTTTCTGGCTGATGAGAAGCCCCAGAAACTTTGGGACCTTGAAAACCCTCCAAAGGGAAATTCATTCTGCCAGATTCGACTTCTGCCCAAAGGTCTGTTTCAGTCTCCCCCGACCTTCGATCTGATGCTGCTTTGAATTGAAAGCTAGGCTTGTGAAAACTCCAGGTGCGGCCCCATAGGGAAGCATGAAATAACCCAAAAGCAACAGCGGAGAGACGCTCACACAAAGAGAAAGCTTTCCCTCCTCTGTCTCCAGCAGAAAACACTTTGAGGGGGACACATAGGCCCATGTGGCCTTTCCACACAGCAGAGCAATCTCAGGAAGAGTCACCTATCCCCCACAGGTTCCCAAGAAACTGCAAGGGCTTTCTGTTGGGATCTAAGCTCTCTCTGCATCAGAAGGAGAAAGGCCCGCTCTCAGGAAGCCAACAGTCACTCCATACTCTCCACAGTCAAGCCTACCCATTCACTGCCCCTCTGCTTGGAAAACCCTCCCTACCTCCTTGCCTGGCTAGTCTTGGCTGTCCTTTTGGGTCCCAGGCCATGTCCTCCAGCAAGCCTTCCTTGACACTGAACCCACTTCAGCTGTGTGTCCTCTATGCTCCACTGTGGCTTGTGGTCACATCTCACAGAATTCCTAGTGCTGCCACTGCCTGCTTATTTGTCTGGGAGAGTCCTCAGGGCTGGGGACTGTGTCACATTCTCCATTCCATTTCCAGTGTCCCACAGCACACTAGCTGCAAAGTAGGCATTTATCAGTACTTGCTAAGTGACTACATGCTCAAATAATGAACTCTAGGCTCTGAGAAGCTTAACCTGGCAGCAGGACATAGGGTGGCGGGGTAGAGGGGAAACACGAGGGATTGGCAAATGACCCATGGGACAAATGGGGCCCACTGGCTGTTTTGTAAATAAAGTTTTATCGAGACACAGTCATGCTCATCATGCTCTCATGACAGAGTTGAGTAGTTGAGAGAGACCCACAAAATCTAAACTATTTAACCATTGTGGCCCTTTGCAGAAAAAGTTTTTAAATCAAGGCGGCAAAGATATCACTAAATATGGGGAACAAGTAAGAAGCCACCATTGCAGAGTAATGGTAAGTTTGGGCAGGAAATAAAGCTGGCAGTAAAACCGGAAGAGAGAGAAAGGAGGGAAGCTCAGCCAGAGTTGTGGACGGGTGGTGCCGAGGATGGTGCCCGACAGAGAAGTCTTCTTCAGAGCGTGCTTTCCATCTTCGGACTCCTGTGCTGTAAGCACACACGAGCACACGCAGGCTTCGGACTTAGAACAGTGAGCTCCCGAGGGCAAGACCGGTGATGGTCTCAGGCTTCCGTGCTCATGTGAAAGGTATCCCTTCTTCTCCCCGGTGCTCAGAAGGCACGCTGAGGGGCGCTGTTTTCTTCTCAGGTCTAGAAGGTGCCAAGCATTGTGCTGGGGGCTTGGCGTCAGTACTTCTTACACAGGGTGACCGCTCCCCCGGGCACATCTGACAAAGTGTGCAGACACTTTTGGTTGTTCCCAGTGGGGGGAAAGGGTTGCTGCTCACATCGAGCAGGGAGAGGCCAGGGATGGTGGTGCTAAACATCCTACAATGCATAGGATGGTGCCCATCACAAAGGATTAACCAGCCCCCGATGTTAATCTCGCCAAGACCTAGGATCACTGCTTTGCATGCATTGCCTCTTTCATCCCGTGTTCCTTGGCTGGGAAGGAGACTGCAGTCCAGAACTAGGAAATGAGTGTGCAAGGTCACAACAATAAGTAGCTCTTAGGGAAGCCAGGAGCCCAATGGATGCCCGGGTGTCTCTGACCTCAAAAGACTATCACCCGGTGGAAAAGCTTGTTCCCATTTTGAAACAAACAAACCTCTTTCGGTCATTCATACACCATGGCCTCAAGACCTGCTACCCACCTGGTGGTGTGTTACACCCTATGGGGAGTCAGGTGTTGGGACACTTGATGAAGAAATACCAGTGTTCCATTAGTCAGACGAGCCTTTGGTGCGCGTTAGAGCAGCAGCCTGGAAAATTTGTGCCATCTCAAGCCCAGGGTCTAGCTTCACAAGGTTCTGAGGCCGTCCCAGGAAAGGCAAGGGCCAACTGGGGACACAGCACCAACCTCTACCAAACCTTGTGCCGTTTTGGCAAACCCAGGTCACCAAGCTCTAGGGATTGTGTCCATGGTCACCAAGGAGCCCACAGGTAGGGTTCAAGTCCACGGGGCTTTGCACGGCACTCCTGCTCTGAAGTCCTCAAACAGATGTTAGCAGGACCCCCCACAGTTACTTAGTAACACCGACAGCCGTTCCAGAGAGACCTTAATTAATATTCCCAACATTTGCACTTTGGGCTCATTACAGCTAATATTTAATTAAGATCATTGTACTTCCTATAGAATTCTTTTTCACCTTCAGATGGCTTCAGAGATGTCTTTGTTTCCTCCCTAGTGATGTTCCTGGATTCTTAGCTTGGCTGAAGTGTGTTTTCTGGAAAAATACATTCACATTAAGGGCACCTTTGGCACTCCAGGTCAAGGCAGATCTTGGGCACGTGAGCAGGCTCCTGGTTGAAAGCTGAAGCCAACTTCATGTAGGTGACAGTGACAGACAAAAATTATTTGGAGCATTCCGGCTAGACATTCCATCATTTGTAGAAGCTGCCTTCTTTCTTCTACTCCAATGCCAAACCCCCACCTTTCCCTAAATAAGTGAGATGATCACAGAGATTCTGATATCTACTGAGTCAGGGTGCTTGTGGGTGTCCCGAGGTGGTGGGGAGGGTGATTCTGTTTTGCACAGAACCCCACATCATCCAGCAAGTGCTACAAGAGATTTTTAAACCTAACATGAGATGTTCAGTGCCCAGACTTTCCTGGGTTGCTGATAAATACACAAAAGATGTTTTTGAAAAAGCCAAGACCTTAGGTTTTCATGTCCACACTTGCTGCTGTGGAAATGGATAGAGACTCGCAATAGACAACAGTTATTAGGAATGTGGAGGAAATTTCCCTGTCCTCATGCCACAAGCCTCAATCAAAGCAGAAGCTCAACAACAGCCAGATGATGTGGGACCCCATCATTCCCCAAGACACCCCGATGGGTGGCTTGGACTCTAGTTACCGAGAGCAAGAGCATTATTAAAATGCAACCAAGTCTGAGTCACCAAAGCAAAAAAAAAAAAAAAAAAGCCATTTCAATTTAAATATTTTACTGAAGCATGAAATAGCCAGGATATTATTGCTATTTTAAGACAAACACTGTAATCTGACTATTAGCACAGTGTGCCGACTCTACTGCAAGCAGACGTTCAGAGAGGCGGTCTTCAAACATACGGGGATTACTTCAGTCAATGAAACATCCAGCACCTTTAATTTTCTCTCAAAGGTGGGCTCAGGAGACAGGAGTCAGAGAGAAAATGAGAGCCCCCCCACCCCACACAACCCACCAGACATCTTCCTTCGCCCAATTCATCGCCCCAAGTGGTTTAATAAAGTCGTTTTTAGAAAGTAATAACAGAACAAAGGGTGGGAGCCCATCAGACTTTGCAAAATATTTTGGCCCCAAATCTAATGCAAACCACATTTCAACTGAGAAATAGCCTTTACGTGGCAGAGTGTGAAGCGGGGATGTTCTTTTCAATGTAACTGCCCGACTTTTAGTGAGAGGGGAAACTGCCTGCTTTCAGAGCTGCCAAGGTGGACTTTAAAATAAATGAAGTCTGTTTTCCTGTGTGCGAGCGTGTGTTTCCCCAGCTGTGATTGTCAAACTTCTTGAATTATCGTTTCCCCTTTCGGTTCTAGAATTGATTTGCACCCCCCCCCCCCCCGGTCCATTTCTTGCCCCAAAAAACCCCTTCTGGCCTAAACACAGTCCTTCTAATGAAGACATGCGCAGGAATTGTCCGGCCCTAATAAACCAGTGATCCTATTTGTCCACGCAGCCAAGAAAAGCAGCCACTCCCGGGGGGGGGGGGTGGCCGCCAACAGGGACTCCTGGAAGCAAGCCTCCCTTCTTGGTCGCCTGCAGTTTTCCGTCTTGCTGACTGTTTTACTTTAGTTTTGTAGTGTGGTCGGTTCTACTTCTCTGGCAAGAAATTGCGCATATTCAGAGAAAGCCTCCAGCGCCTGACTGAAAAGAGCTAAGCTGTATCATGCCCCTGGGGGCACTGAGACAAAGAAGAAAATGCAAAATTACACCATTAACCTGCTGGTTCTAAGACCAGCTCAGTTAGACACATCAAGCAGAAAGCTCTCTCTCTCTCTCTCTCTCTCTGTCACACACACACACACACACACACACACACACACACACTTGGCTGAAATCCTCTCCTTTCCCCCCCGGCAGGATTCAAGGAGCAGAGTACGGATCGCGGAGAGCAACAGAGACTTAATGCGAGGCAAGACTTCAGCTTCATTCAAATCACAATTTCGAGTGAAATATAAAATTGGGAAAAATACCTGCTGCACCATCCTGCTTCCTTTCTCCTCCATAAACTTAGCAGCTGTTCTAGCCCCACACCACAAAGCATCTGCCCAAAGCAAGCGTCAGTTACGAGCGAGGGTGTGCGCTCTGTGCAACGTGTGGATGGCTGGATGTCGAAGGAGGGGAGCTGAGGCCGCCTGGCTGACCTCCCCCTCAACATCTGACTGCTCCCAAAACCAACCCCAGATGGGACTCTTTCCGCCAGCGAGGCCTGGCCCATCAATCACGGCTCGCCCCTCCTCTGGCTCCTGTTCTCAGTTTCAGGGTGCACACTGAGCAGATGATTATATAGAGGAGGAGAAAACACACACACACACGCACACACAGCCACACAGCGCTCGCCTACATTAATAGCTGTTTAAAAAACATTAGAAATGCTATCCTATGCATCGCCTGGAGCTGGAATTTTTCATTACTAAACTAAATATATGGTATGCAAGTTATGAAATCCACCGGGGAGCTTGCTTACTATCCTATTTTGTTTTATATTTTTAAGAGGGGTGGGGGGTGCCAAGGGTAGCAAGGGAAGAGACAGGCAGGATGAAGAAAGAGCTCAGAGACGGAGGGATGAGGATAGGAAAATTTAAAGTAATACCCTGAGAACAGAGGGAATGAATTTATAACAAAGCCGTGTGGGTTAATTGTAAATTGATCTTGAAATACTGTAGCTGACGATGGTTTGGAAGATTCGGAAGCCCAGCTCCTTTGCAGACTAGCTCTGTGACCTTAGGCAAGTAGGTGCAATGCTCTGGGCTTCCGTTTTTGCTTCTGCTTAATAGGGATAATGATGAGTGACTTCGCAGTCTGATTGCAAGGATCAAAATAAAAACCAAATCATAACAAAACAAACACACACAGGGCTTGGCTTATAGTATGCGCTATATAAACAGATTCATTCATCACATGGCGATGCAAAACTCAAGACCACCTTTGTCCCTGTGGACTATATAATCAAGAGGGAAGGCAGGCTCTCAAGAAAGGAACCCACGGATGATCCCCAAATTGCCATGGTGATCAATGCTATGAAGGACAACTCTAGGGGTCTCGCTTTCCCCTTTTCCTGAACTTTTTCTCCTCTTAGCTCATTTTTTTCTTCCCTTTCAAACGAACAAAAACAAAACTGCGTACAAAAAAATCCCCAGTGATTTCAATGCCAAATGCTGCATCGATGCCAAATGCTGCCTCTTCATTTAAAGCTACAAATACTTTGTTCTTTCTTTATTATTAAAACTACAACAACCAGAGTGAAATGTCAAAACAATTTCAGTTTTTATTTGGCCATGTCTTTCCTGCTTGCCGAGGGAGAGTTTCAGGAGTCCCATCTACCCTTCCCGTGGACAGCTGCTTATCACCAAGACGTCTTGCTAAGGAGAGGAGAGATCTCGCTACACTGGAGGGAATGGATGGGGTTTCTGAAGTGATTAAACATGTAATTAAATTGTATAACAGAGGAGGGGGTGAGGGCAGGAGAGGCTGCCTGGAAGAATTCAACCTTCCTTCTGGTCTGTCACTAGCTCAGGTAGCCCCTGGGTGACTTTTTTTTTTTTTTTTTAAATTCCCAGCTCCCCAGGGTTGGAAAGAAAATCTGGATCAACAGTATCTGTGCCATCCTTCCATTTCCATTTCTAATCACACTCCCGGGACACCTCTGATGCAGAATTAAAACAAGCAGCCCGTGTAGGTTCCTTACAGGGACATGTCGGCCCCCGTCTCAGAGCTGTGTAAACACAGAGGACTGGGCCCCCTTCTTTCCCACGGCTCGAGCCCAACACGTGGATCCAGCAGTCACTCTCACGAGCCATAAGCACCCCGGGCTCACAGATGACTGAAAAGCCAAACTTCTGTCCTTCAACTTGGGAAGAGGGATGAGTTCAAGGCAAACAAAATCCCTGGTGAAGTATGTTCCTGGGAGTGATGGAGGAAATACTCAAAAAACCAACCAACAAACCAGTAAATAGAGAGGAGCATTTCAGGTGGGAACAACCAGGGAGATGCAATGGGACACTGGTCCTTAGCCATCAGTGACCATCAGAGTCACTTGAGGGTTTTCTAATTAAAAAAAAAAAAGAAAAAATTAGACTGTAGGACTCCACCCTAGACCTACTGCCTTCAGATCTCAGAGGGTGGGATCTGGGCATGGATGCCGTACAGAGCTGCCCCGGGTCATTCTGCTACCCTGGGGGAAAGTGTTCTGTGTTTTCCAAATTATAGGTGTGATCCCTTGGGCTATAAAATCCATGTAGGGAGTTATCACGCCAACATTCTTTAAATGAAATAAACTATACCACGCTGGAAAAGAATAGAGTAGAATAAAATGATAAGAGTTAGTATTGTTTCATGAAACTTTTATGTGGATGAACTGGGTTGTGATGTAAAATCTTTTATGGATTGCCATAAAACACGTAAAATTAAAAACACCAGGCTAGTAATTTCCAGCATGTGTTACCATTGAACCTTTTACTAGAACTGCGGCTGTAGAGTCAAAGTCAAATGATCAGAAGTCAGGAGTATAATGGTAGGATTATTGGTGAGTCATTCAACCTTCATATGCCTCAGTTTCCTTATTTATAAATATAAGTAATATGTATTCTTCTTTCCAATGAGGCTCTTGGAATACTTTAGGAGGAAAATCTACAGGACTCTGTTTTATCATCTAAAAAGTCCCATGAGTACATTTCCTATTGTGGGGATGAAATCAGTCCTCCTTCTATCCAGCCAAGTGTATCGTCTGGAGCACATTGGAGAAGTGTGTCAGGTGCCAGGTGCTGTGCTAGGCACTTCAATCCTCACAATCAGCCCCTTTTGATTGATGAAGATAGAGATGATGATGATGATAAGAAAACTTTTCTTGAGCATTAACTGTGTGCCAGCCATTGTTCTAAGCACTGAGGATATACAACTCAACAAAGGAGCTCTGCCTACATTACCTCTTCTAACCAGACCCCAATAGCATTATTCCCTTTCTAACGGAGGGGGAGTTACTTCCTCATACTCACATAACTGGGAGGCGCTAGTTGGCCAAATCTGTCAGACTCCTAAGCTCTATTTTCTAAAGTAGTTGGAGATGGGTTCGAATCTGACCTCAATTAGGTAACACATAAACCTTGGTTTGCCTAACTATACCAGCTTACAGAGCAGCATCTCTTGAAAAAAGAACTCTGAGATTACTCCAAGGCCATAACTCACAAAAACAAACAAACAACAAAGATAACACGAATCCATGTCACAGATTCAAGGGAAAGCAATTTGTTTCATTTCACTTCCCTGGCCTCAACAGGGAAGCAAGAGAGAGGGGCCAGAAACCATCTTTCTATGGCTGACAAACACCAGTCCCAGAAATACAAACCAGCCAAGTGGGCGGCAGCCTTGCAGTGACGAGGTGTCATGTTTGCAAAATGTTCCATCCTGAGTTTCCAGTTGGAGTCACAGAAGGCAATGTAGAGGTTGTTTTTCTCAACTCCTTAAAAGTTAGCGATGATCAAATATTTATGGCACTTAGTGCAAGGCAGGAGCCTTGATATGGTTGCTCGTGAGGTGATATTTCCAAAGGGAAATGTGCTTGTCTCTTAAAAAATTAGCAGCCTCTGCAGCAAGTGAAGATCTCAACCAACAGCACCAGGCACTTACAAAGATAGGTTTTCTCATCTTATTCACCATTGCCCCAGGTTCTCGGAGGACCCTGACTTGTTCCTTCAAACCCTTGTCCAAGTTTGTTACTCTATACATTTTGATTTTGACATTCTGTATATTTTATGTTTTTTGAGATCTGTCTCCAAGGAGACTATAAACTCTATGAGGACAAGAACCTTATCTGTTTTTCTCATCACTGTTTCTCCAGCATTTCAAACAGTGGCGTGTACGCGTACATGTTCAGAGGTTCTGTTGAATGAAAAATGAATCCCCAAGCTAGTCCCTTTGTCCTTTAGCCTTACTAGCACTGAGACATGATCCGACTCACTCAGCACTGAAAAACAAAGTCAAACCATTAAATGTTGCTCTGCACTGTTAAAAAAAAAATTCTCCACTGGGATATCCCCACATTGTACTGAAGGACTTCTTGTTGGATGGTTATGCAACGTGGGGTTCACCTGTCTGTATGTGAATTCACCTGTCTGTACGTGAATTAGCTGTGAATGGCTAATTATTATTTCCAATCACTAATAAAAAAAGTAACAGCCAGAGCAGCTGGTATTCACTGAGTTCTTTCTGAGCATTGGGCAATGTTAGTCACTTTATATATATATATGTATACACACATTATTTAACTTCATCTCGATAGGAAGTATATTTGCAGTAAACTTGTTTTTACCACAACCATTTCACAGATAAGAAAGCACAAGGTTTGAAGCTAGTATGTGTTAAATGTAGACATCAAATCCAGGTCTTTCTCCAAAGTTGAGGTACTTTCAAATATGCTATGGTTGACCTCTTTGTTGGCTAAGATGAATGATACTTGAAAGGGCTAAGGTAGAACTACTCAATCACAAAATATTTTCTGGGATTTTCTGGCAAATCCCGGAAGTATTCTAGTCCAAGTAGGAGTCTACCAGAAAGTCATAGGATCTTTTTTCCTGCTGTCCCAAGATTCAGAATCCAAGGGAGTACTGATAGGGTTCATTATGCCAATGGTGATTATAACATGATTGATAACAACAATAACACAATTAGAAGGGCTCATAATATGTAATTGCCACTGCCCTAAATGTTCTATAGATGTAATTCCCTCAGTGCAACCCATAGCCCCGTGATGTAGTCATAATCTTTATTTTCATTGTATAAATGGGTGGCTTTGAAAGGTTAAGCAAATAATCTGAGGTCACTCCAATAGTGCATGATGAAACTCGTATTTGTACCAATCCAATTCTGAACTCAAAGCAAGAAGTTGAAAAAAAATTAGAGGAAGTTCCTGTGTACCCTTTACACAGTTTCCCTCCACGGTAAGTTCTTGTATAACTACAGTACACCGTCGAAATTAGGAAATCAACATGGTAGGACCATGGCTTTACACTGCTGCCAACACAATGAGAACTTAGGGTAGCACAAGTCCAGCTGTTGTGAGTCCTTTGCTATCGATGCGACAGCAAAGTGGCCACGGCCATCTACCTTTGAGTGACAGCTGGAGCTGCCCACCTGTCACAAATATAGTGACACAGACAGAAGGGCGAATGAACAAGTAGAAAACTGACCAAGCAAACAAATATTAGCAAAGACTGTTTTCATAAGGAAATGAACAGACAAATGCATTTTCAATTATAATTCAATAGGGATTCTTTACCTCCTGGGTATGGAGGAAAGCTTCAATTTGGAGCAGACTTTAACTTTCACACTCCATCCCCTCTGCCAGCTAGCTAGTTCCCGAAGAAAGGGAAAAAGTTCTCACTGCCATCACCACTCACCACCACCACCAGGGTAATATCAGTGTCAAATTCATATTCAAGGTGAATTTCAATGACTTGCACCATTGCGAATACTACTACTGTTAGCCTAATCCACAAAAAGAAAAGGATGAATTGGTTCCCTTAAACAGCTTGCTTACAGGTACCCAGCAGATATGATTTGGGATGATATCAGTGTTACCTATTCCATCATAGTTATCCAAAGGATTCTCCGCCTGCTTCTAAAATGGAAAATTGATAGATCTGAGGTGAGGCAATTGTTTTTGTAAGAGACATACAGACAGCACCAAGCAGCTTAGAGAGGTACCTTCACCGCGGATGTGGCTGAGGAAAGCATAGCACCATGAATGTCACCGGGGGTCTGCCACTAGATTTAGAAAATTGGGAGCATTAAGTCACACTGCTAGAAAGAGAATCACATACTCTCCTTGTTGGGCTGATGTTACAGATCGTGAAATATTCTGGCAAAAAGCGAAGTAAGCGTTCTAGACAGAAACCCATGGGAGGAGCAGATACCATTGTCTTGGACATGGATGGATTCAGAAGCATTTCCTTTTGTATCACGTTATGAAAACTAAGTTTTCTATCCATCAGAAAAGTTTATGTTCCCGTGCCACTAATCAGCATTTCCACTTTTTTAGTCCTCCTCAAAGTTGGATGCCTCAGCAGAGCGGATACAACCCCATGACCTTGAGGGCACAAGGCACAGTTAAGACACAGAAAGTACCTACCTCTCGCTCATGGCTTATAACGAATTTACGGAATCAAGCAATTGAGTGTATTCTTAATTACCTAATTTCCTCACATAGATATCACTGGCCTCTCCTAAGATTATAAACTCCTTCAGGGCAGGTATTTGTCGGATTCATCTTTAACGTTTCCCTCTTTGTCTTCCACATTTTGTAATCAGGTGTTTGACATGATAAATATCTGTTGGCTTGCATTCACCTCACTTGTAGAAAGATGTCTAATCTGGTTACAGCAACAGGCAAAGATGATAAAATATGACCTTGTCTTTCATGGTATATTGCATAAGTTTTAGCCTCTAATAGTTTGCCAACTGGAAAAAAAGGCTGTCATAAAATGAATTATACTTGGACTTGGAAGAAATGAAATTAGGAAAGACTGCCAGAAAGCAAGGGCGATGAACTACTCAAATAGGCAAGAGCATCATAGTCAGGCAATTGTTTCAGCAGCTAGGTATTGGGCATCTTCTCGGTGGCAGGTCCTGCAATAGGTTCAAGGGCTACGTGGTGACAAAGATAGACACAGTCCAGGTCCTTCTGTAGCTACCGGCTGGCAGGGCACACAGGATAGTCTAGGAGTTTGCAGTGCAATGGGATACGTGCCATGAGAAGATAAATACAAGGTGCTAAAGGGTCTCACCTATCCCTGATGGTCTATCAAGCAGGACTTTCCAGAAGGACAAATGTCTAAACTGAGAGTTGAAGGTGAGCAGGAAATAAACAGGTGGTATCAAACAGGTTCGCAAAACAATATGTGGGAAGGCCAGTTGCATTGTTGCAGTAGAAGGACATACATCATACCCGGAGTGGCAGAATCAATGAAAAAGGAGTAAAAGAAAATAAGGTGGCTATTTTCAGAGCTGCAGGACCCACAAAATACAGGACTGAGATACAGGCCTGGAGGCTAATGGACTGTAAACCCCTTGAGGGAAGAGACCCAGGTCTGTTTTACTGAGAACCATATTCCCAGCACTGTCAGAATGGCATGCACAGAGTGAATGCTTGTAAAATGTTGTGGTTAAATCATGGAGTAAATGCAATGATGATACAAACCAGGCTGAAGTGAGTCAAGGGAAGGAAGGGGAAAGGAATAATAGAAAAGAAACTGAGCATTTGAAATAGACTCTTGGCATTACCTTTTCACTTTAAGCAACTCAAATGGTTGAAATAGAAGAAATAAACAGAGGAAATGGGTGGTCGCTTTAAGTAAATAAATAGGACAGAGACTCATCCTTCTTCTCATCACCATGCTCACAATAGCTTAGATGGTGTAAAGGTTACTGGGAGCACTTACACAGTATCTGTTTGAGCCTCACATACCATATTGGAATGTAGGTAGGGTGGATCCCATTCATATCCATTAAACAGAAGAGAAAGCTGAAGTGTAGGTAACCCAATGCCATGTCCAAGTTCACACAGCTCCTTGATATTCTAGCTGGTATTTGAACTCTAGATATATTTTCATTGTACCAAGCCACTTCTAAAGGTTTCCATTTATACAACCTGACAGATCAAGCTATATCAATAGGTTTGATGGCATGAAGCATTTGTGGGTATCCTCCATCCTGATCTCATAAACTTTTACACAAAGAATAAGAAAACTGAATGTAGACATTAGGGCAATTGAAACTATCATTAGAACAAAGAACTTGATTGTCCTGACAAATCCAATACAACTCAACTTACCATAAGCATGGCATTACTGAGGTTATTACTGTTTTTAAGTAAGTAGAGGGAATGAAACTAGTGATGTCCACTCACTGGCCTGTCCCAACACAGGGGTCTTTGAGCCCATGGTGCCAAAGTGCCACTTGAGACTGGAGAACTTTGAATTCCTCACATACATGTGATCAGTGCGTAAATGTTATTTTTCTGTACCTAAGGATGTGTGATATATTAGGGATGTCTTCTTAAAGATTTTATTTATTTTTTAGGGAGAGACAAAGACAGAGAGAATGAGCATGAACAGACGGAGAAGCAGAATCCCCGCTGAGCAGGGAGCCCAATGTGGAACTCGATCCCAGGACCCTGAAATCATGACCTGAGCTGAAGGCAGACACTTCACCGACTGAGCCACCCAGGTGTCCATAGGGAGGTCTTGTTGATTGAATGCTGAGCTGAGCAGGTCACATAGTCTATGGTAGAACAGGGCCAGACTGACTCAGAAAAAGAGATTTTGCAAAACATTGAGGTGGATTCAAGGAAGACAGTGGGTTTTCAGAAACATGGAAGAAGTTTACCTTATTTGTATATTGAAGACAATTTTATCCAGTGGTAAGAAATTTTATTCAGATATTAACAGTGTGGAAGTCTGGCCAAATAAATTGTGTGATCACTCTGTGTACAATATATGATGTTCAAATTAATTTACCCAAACAACTCCAAGATAGCCACAGCTAAGAAAACTGAGGCTGATGGAAGTCAAATAACCTTAATTCAAAAGGTTGAATTAAGAAGCAGACTGACAATATTTTCAAATGTGATTGCATACGATGTGTTTTTGCAGAGTTATTGCTCATTGGTAACATGCATCCTCTTCACTAACCAGTTTTCCTTATATGATTTTTGACACAATTATCATCTTCAGAAAGAGTGGAATACTCTTGGAATCTACCCCAAACAGACAAAAGGTGGTCCTCACGTTCAAGTATTATTGACTTACATATCTGACTTAAGCTTACTGAATACCTATTGTTATGCGTTGAATTGTGTCTCCCCCAAACTTAAATGTTAAAGTCCCAGCTCCCAGTATCTCAGATTGTGACCTTATTTTGGGAAGAGAATAGTTGCAAATGTAATTAGTTAGGTTAAAATGAGTTCATACTGGAGTAGGCTGGGCCCCCTAATCCAATACGACTATTCTTATAAAAAGGGGAAATGTGGACACAGACTTGCACAGGAGAACACTGAGTGAAAATGAAGGTAGAGATGCGGATGATGGTTCTACAGCCAAGGGATGCCAAAGATGGCCAACAGACCACCCGAAGCAGAAGAGAAGCCTGGAAGCAGATTCCTCCTCATAGCCCTCAGAAAGATCAACACTGTTGTCACCTTGATCTTCTGGCTCCTAGAACTCTTGAGACAATAAATTTCTGTTCTTTAAGCCATCCAGTTTGTGGTACTTGGTTACAGCAGCCCCAGGAAAATGATACACCTACTGTGTGCTATCATGGGAGACACGGTGTTAAGTGAAGTCACTCCCCACCTCATGACCCTGAGGTCCAGTGAAAGAAATACAACAATCCTGCACACCGGAATGATGCAATATCCTGTCCTCTCATTCCATTTTTCATACTTAAAAGGAGGATACTGAGCCATGTAACAATTTTCACGTGCTCTCATTTGATCTCTGTGAAGCACATCTTGTAATCCCAGTAGGATAAGCGTAAGAGCTTGAGAGATCTGCGCTGGCACTGTGGTTTCACCCTGGGCTGTCCTAATGTGGTAGCCATTAGCTATGTGTGGTCAGTGAGCAACTGCAACGTGGCTGATCCAGAATGAGGCAGGCTGTAAGCGTGGAAGGCACATGGGGTTTCAGAGACATGGTATAAGGAAAATAACGTAAAATAGCTCTGTAATAGTTTCATTCTGATGATGTTTTAAAATGATAATGGTGTGGACATACTGTGTTAAATAAAACATTCTTGGCTATATATTGAGACATACTGGATCGGATAAAATTTTGAAATTAAATTCACCTGCTTCTTTTTTACTTCGCTTAATGGGCTACCAGAAAATTACCGAAAAGAAAACCTACATATGTGATTCCTATCTGTGGCCCTCATTCTATTTCTGTTGGATAGTACTGGTAATACCCATCAACTTGAGGGTCATAGAGCTGGGTTGGATCTCCATCTACCATAGACCAGCTGATGGGCAGAGGTGGGGCTGAACTGAGACCATTCCACCTTGAAGCTCCAGCCCCTTCACAAAACCAAGCTACTATCTTGGCACCAAAGGTGAACATCTTTAGGAACATCCTTATGGAGATGAATCCAGAAAAAAGAAGCTTGATTCCAAAGCCACTCCTCATCCAATGTTTGTGATCTTAAAATTCTTTACTTTACCTGACCCTTTCTGCACAATTTCTGCATCAACCCCAAGACAGCCTTGACAGAAGGCTGCTTCTGAAAAGAACATAACTTTCACTTTACCAAATCCGACAAAGCTCCCAAGGCTCCGAGAATCTGTCTAAAGTACCTATTTGGGGACAGGAGAGGTAAAAGGCTTTTAAAAGCTTGTTTTAACTCTGTGTGAAATCAACTGACTAATATTTATACTGGGCAGCTTTCTGCAAAGATGAAATAAACTCTCTACAAATAGCCTACAGAGCTCAGACATTCAGTGTGTGTGAGGTCAGGGAAGAGCCCTTGAACACGCTCCAGTATGCAGGATGCTTAAGGCATCAGCAGACATTCTGAGTTAGATCTTATTCTGCAAGGTTATCCATTGGATTTGATCAGAAAGAAACTAGTTCTTTTTTAAATCTCACAGACATGTGGTAGGATGTCTTGCTTTCGTTCAATCACTCACTCAAGATGTACTTCTTGACTATGTTTTTAGATGCAGTAGGGAGGCTCAAAATCAGCATTTGTTCTTCTATTACTATAAAATAAATTCAGACCTGAGAAAACAGTCTCTGCTAAAAATGGAGATAAATATATGGATAAAGAGAGATCTAGGAAAATCAGTGAGGAAAGCAAATGTCATGGATTTTGTAAGTGTAAGGACAAGTTATTATGGGAACCAGAGAGGAAGCATCTGAAGCATCCCAATCCAGAGATGGAGGGTGTATCAAATGCTTCTTGAAGGGTGCAATAGTCAAGATGAACCTTAAAGGAGAAGTTGGAGGGAGTTAGGTGAAAATCCAAAGAACAAGAAAAGCATAGATAGTAGCTTCAGGGCAAAAAAGAGAACAGGATTATATGGCTAATATGTTGTGTTATGGGAATTTGGTGGAATTGGGTCTGAAATAAGATGGAAGGCATGCAAAGAAAAACAGGGAGTTTCATATAAAGTAGTTTGGATTTGGTCTAGGAACAGGAGGCCATTGAAGAGTTCCAGGAATGGGAATGGCCTGGTCAGATCTGTGTTAAATTAAGACTACTTTGGCCACAAAATGAATAGTACATTGGAGAGAGAAACTGGTGGCAGCAAGGAGGGAAGAGCAAAGATGATGGTAGTCATCCATGAGAGGAATGACAACGTGGGACAGAGATGAAGAGCAGATGGATCAGAGTCCTCCTCTCTAGGCTATTTCTTTGCATCAGTAATGCCAAAGTCTCTAATCTTTTGCAATCTTTCCTGTGTCCAGTGCTAAATAACTGATTTAAATTTTTTTAATAGGATGCTGATGAACATTCTCTACCCTAAAAGATATTCAGAGCAGTTACACTAAATAAGAAGACTGTTTTTGTGTTCTGTAGTCTTATCTGTAAGAACGCTGAAGAGGTCAAATTAAAAAAAACTCTCTGTGAAGGAGTAAAGTGTTGAAATATAAATGCATTCAAGAAAACCAAACCCTACTATGAATTTTAAGTGTGATAGGCTCTTGAATACATGCTATGGATGCTAGAGATAAAGTTGATGATGGTGGCCATTTGTAAAGACTTTTATATACCTTGAATGACTTACAACCCAATATCTCATTAACTCTTCACAAGGACTCTGAGTTAGATATTACTATCCCCATTTAATAGATGAGAAAACTGAGGCTCAAGTCAAGGAGGGACTTACTCCTTAATGTTAAGCTCTTACTGCTAATAAGAGCTAGAGCCAGAATATGAACCCAGCCTGGAGTATCCCCACTACACCACGTTCCACAGCATTTCTCTGGGATGTTCGCCTTATTGGCCTTCCCTCTATAGGAGTCCTTAATAATTTAGATATCCACATATAAATTTAAATGAGCAATTTCAATGAGGTTCTGATGGTTTTCCAAGAAATGGTCTAGGCTCTTTGAGAGGATGGGGGAAAAAGAAAATAGCATAGATCTTGACATTAAGGATATTAAAGACTGAGAAGGGAATCTTTTGCTGAGGTTTAGAAGGCAAGCCATCTCTGGAATAGGAGGCATGCTGTCCAAATTCTAGCCCTCTCTTTCACCAGGTATATGACCTTGAGTAAGTAGCATAACTTCTCCATGCTTTGGCTTCTCTCTGTTATAAAGGGGATACTAATAACATACCCTTTTTAGGTTATTTATAGACTAAATTAGTCAATGCATATAAATTTCCTATCACCATACTTAACACAAGTGTTCAATATATATTTGTTATAATAGTAATGGTATCTGTGCTATTATTGTCATTATTATTAATTAAAAGGGAAATAACTTAGATGGCAGTGTACAATGTATGAAGGAAATTTTTCCAGAAAAAAACAATCCATCAAACCCAGGCTGGGAGGAAAGCAGGTTGGGGGAGCAGAGAATAGGTTTGACTCATCACACCCACAATTGCACAGGGCTTGGAAAATAACATACAAGCCCCCAGTGGTAGGAAGGGCAGAAAAGATTTCTCCCCCAAGCTGCACCTTCTGAATCTTGGGCTGAGCTTTGATTCTGGTTCACCTAAAAGCATTTAGTAGGATGGTCATCTGTGCTCAAAACCAGACCTGGAATTGAGAGCCACCCCCAAACATCAGAAAGAATGACTATGTAGGTAATCTCTTCTTACCTCGGCTGTTACAGCTCTCACGACCTATTACTGACATCGTTAACTCAGAACATACTGTTTAAGCCTCCAATAATCACTCTCAGAGAAGAAATCATTCACGAGTCAGTATGAATATGAGCACGGTTCTTCAAATACCCAAGGGGTTGTTTTGATTCTACTGGAGATGAAGGTAAAGTTATAAGAATCCAAGATAAATGCAAGAATCTAGTAAACGGATAATGATGATTGTATCAGTTTCCTATTGTTGCTGTAATGAACTACCACAAACTTGGTGGCCTAAAACAAGGCAGTTGTACTCTGCTAGAGTTCTGGAGGTTAGAAGTCTGAAATCAGTTTCAAAACATAAAGTGACATAAAGTTAAGGTGTCAGCAGGGCTGGTTCTTTTTGAAGGCTCCGGGAGTGGGTGGGTAGGAGAATCTGGGGTTTTTGGCCCTTTTTAGCTTCTAGTGGCCACTTGAATCCTTTGCCTTGTGGTCCCTTTATCCATCTTCAGAATGCAACACTCCAATCTCTGCTTCTCTTATCACATCTCCTTCTTTTCAACAATGATTCTGACACATCTGTCTCCCTCCTATTATAAGGACCCTTGTGACTACATTGGGCCCATTGGGATAATGACAGATAATCCCTCCATCCACGTCAATATCTATCACCTAAAACCCCTACAGAATCTCTTTTGCCATACAAAGTAACACTCACAGAACTCACATGTTCCAAGGATTAGGATGTAGATATATTTGGGGGACATTATGGAGTTTACCACAATGATGATATTCCAGGGAAGCACTGTCCAATAAAACTTTCCAGATACGGAAATATTCCATATCTCTGATATCTAATACCGTAACCACCAGCCACTTGTGGTACTGAGCACTTGAAAGGTGAATAGTGCGATTGGGAAACTGAATTTTAATATTATTTAAGTTTTAATACACATAAATAGCCACATGTGGCTAGTGAAGGTCATGTGGAACAGGGTAGTTCTGGGGTAGGCATCTGTGAGTTACCATTGTGTTATCAAGAGCATCTATAGTTTCAGGAAAATGAGATTAAAGGATGAGTATAGAGAAATGCATGATCTCTTATACATACCCATTTAAGTACAGTCACATCATTACATTTACCAGGGAGCCAGCCCAAGGGTCCCGTGATTGGTTTTCAGCACCAAGGACAGAAACACAAAGTGGGTTTTTTTGTTTTTGTTTTGGAGGGGGGGTTAGCATCCTCTCTTAATCTACATTCTTTTACTTGAGTTTTTACAGATGACTTATAGTATTCCCGATTGGTGAATGAATCCCAAAGAACTGAATATTATGCCTATTTAGATTGTGTTGGGAATCAATGCCAAATGCAGAATGCAGACAAAATCATGCTAAGTAGTCAGTTTATTGTAGAGTCTTTATCCACCTTTTGGCATGGTAAGTTTAATGCTGAAAATTGAGCTGGTTCCATGGTATACAAGCATGAAACACAGGGTTCCAATGCCAGCAAAGTGAAATAAGTATACTGGGTAGAGTTTTCTTAGCTTAGGGATTAGTAACATAGACTATCTTCAACAATATTTAGGATGATAAAGAAGAGACATATAAGAGTGGTGGAATGGAAATTAACTAGATATGGAAGACTGGATAAAAAATTACTGAATTTAAATTACTGAAATTCAAATTATTCCTGAAACTTTTGTTACATAAGAAACAATAAAATCCAATTTCTTTTAAAACTGTGAAAGAAATAAAACTATGGCTATAAGACTGTTACCTGTTAGGATGTGTCACTTTGGGGGGATAAAAAAGCACAAGGTCTTAGTGCAACACAGACCCAAATATAGCAATAAGGAAATTACCTATTAAGAATAAAGAATCCAATAGAGGCATGTTAATACTATATAAAGCAGAAAACTTGAGAGAGAGAGAGAATGAGAGAGAGCATCCAAAAACCTTGCCTTGTCCTCAGCCCAAATATCAAGAAGGAAGGCCAATATGATCTCTCAAAAGAATTCTGAAAATCAGAGAGAACATACCATCAGTCTGTTGGATGTTCAGTTTCTCTGGTCCATCCCTCAAGGGTTATATCTGTTCAGGATGGAGGCATATGCTTTGAGCAGACTGAATCTTAAGGTAAAACCTAAGGAGAGCCCTTTACTAGAATACTAAGTCAAATCAAAGCCAAGAATAGGATAACAAGTTGCAGTAAAGCTGAAGTGATGAATTAAGAATAAACCAAATGGTCACAGGGAGTGGCAGAGCAGGTAAGACTGGAAGAGAAGGGATGTGGCATCGCCAGGCAAGCAAACATGGTGTGGTAGATGGTTCAGGAACTGGTTTCAGAACAAATATAATGATTTGAATATCTCGTTACAGTTAGAGAGCTAGTCACTTTATTTCAGAGCCAGATGGGGTACAGAGAATATGAGAAGTGTGGACTACTTCTTGGCTTCTTCAGAGCGGCCCACTCATGGATCTCTAGACCAATGACGGCACAATAATTCAACTACCTTGATGAATCCTTAAACCCTCAAATACACTTTATTTTCACCATTAAAGTAGTTCGGCGGTATATTTTTAGACTTTTCCAAGTATGGAAAAGATATGTGCAGTATTCATTTTTAGGACACCCTATCAAGAAAGGATACTGATTTAAGTCTCCATGGCTTCTTAGGACAGGCATCTTCACTATGAAAAACATGAGAAAGCCCATTTCACCAAGGCTAGAAGATCATGAACAATTCGAGGTTTACTGAAGGTTATTGAAAACCACACCTTTCACAAGACTTGAACTCGGACTTGTGAGCTAGTATGGACCATGGTTTTCAAATTCCTGTTTTGCTCATCATTCCTTCTCTAAAGTAGAATTTTCTAAGTCAAGTTAATGTAGGAGTGGAAAAATCATACTTTAATTTATTTTAATTCTTCCCTGTTGATAGATAAAAATGGAGAGTGGCTATGTTATCCATTCTTTCCCTGTCAGACTCAACCCCTCCAACTATGAAGGCAGCCCTGCTGGCTGAAAGAATTTGAACGGCACACAGTGAAACCAGAATCATAGACCAGTCCACTCCAGGGAGTGGCTACAAGTTCTAACAGACACTCTGCAAGCCTAATCTCACCAGGGAAAGAGCTTGGCAGAACACTACAGCCTCCCTAGCCTACCAGAGTTGGCGGCTCCAAGATCAGAAACTGCATGGCTATTATTATGATCATCTGAGCTCTTGGAAAGACAAAGTGTCATTCTTCTCTCAGTAATGAGAAAAGCATCTGCCTTGAAGAAGGAGAAAAAGTCAAATCAGACATTTCTGCCAATGTATTCTGGCTGCGACAACTGCCGGGAGTTCTGAAGCTTTCTGTATGCAGAAGCTGGCCCCTTGGCCACATGGCAGTCATGTTCAGTAAACACAACCAGGACACAGATGTGAAAGGAGAGAGAAAACAGAGAAACACTGGGAGCCGCATGCACACCTTCAGGTCTATTCAAAGGAGCACTTTGGAGAGAGACACATCTGGAGTAAGATCCCAAGATTTCATTCTTCAAGCTCTCTGACCCTGGATGATTCATTCCACCTTTTAAACTGCTATATATGCATCATTAAAAGGTAGAAATAAAGTCTTATTTTGGTGTACTAAAGTGTGGATTAAGGATAATATGCATAATTTTCTCTCTAAGGCTCTGTTTTTTCATCTCCAAAACTTGAACGGTGAGAGGAGCTACTACAAAGGATTATTTTGAAGATTAAATGGGATTAGATACAAAGAGTCTTAGCATTAGGACCCGGCACACATTACGAGATTAATCAATGCTAGCTATTATAAAAGCAATTATTAAATAATTGTCCAAAGGTACCCTTAGGCAGTTCCTGGCATTTAGTAGATGCTTGACCAAAGGTAGCTTCTAAATTACTCCAACATTAATACTGCTGAATAAAAAAAGATTTCAGTTAGAGGCTCCCTAATATTACCTCATAGGGCAGTCTTAGGAGAGACAAAAGGACATAAAGGAACACAGAGACAGAGGCAGATCGGCAGAGAGATCTGGACAGAGAAAGAAAAGCAGACACAAAGACAGACACATGGAGAGAGAAGGAGACATTGAGATTTCCAGCAAGGTTTTAGATAGATAGACAGACATAGATATAGCTACATACAGATGTATACATATCCATATATATCTGCGTAGAGCTATATGGTTATATTTATCTATCTGCCTGCCTATCTATCTAATCTACCTACTTATCATTCTATCAGCTATCATCTCTGTATATATCTACCGGTCATTCTTTCTTTCCATCTATCTATCTATCCATCCATCCATCAGATAAAGGAGAGAAAGGAGGCAGAGAAAAAAGCAGAGCGTGGAAAGGAACTGCCCAGCCAGCCCTTCTGCCAACCTAGCACTCCGGCAGCCTCCATTCCTGTGCCGAGTCGGAGCCCCTTCTGCCCGCGAGTGTTAGCGTGTGCTGCAGATAAAGATGTAGGGGACCAGCTCATCAATCACAATCACGCGGGGACATGGGAGCAGGGCAGGAGGATTAGCACGGCAGCCTGCTCAGGCCTCTTCCCTCTCACAGCGTTGCTTTAATTAAACATCACCTCCAGCGCTTACTTCCGGCCGAAGTGCCCCTCCATTCCCAAGGCTGGCCTCCTGTAATCTAAGCTCCAGAGTTAATTAGAAAAGAAGCTCTGAGAAAAAAAAATCCATTCCAAAGGGTGGGAATCCCCAAACAGAAATGATCAGATGCTGATAATAAAGATTTGCTTTTCCTTGGAATCAAGATGGACTGTTAAATGGCCTTCATTAAGTGGGGTAGCTTCTTTCTGGCCGGACCTCTCCAACAAAGCTATTCAGGATCTCACTGAAGAGGCTGTTAGCTTCTCCAAGTGGTGATCAAGGGGGCACTTTTACAGTCTGCATCCAGATCTCTCAGGAGAATGTTCGTGTCTGCCTGAAGAGGTCTGAGGACGTGTGAGTGTCTGCGTGCCCCGTGTTTGGACTGGGGTGTGATTTTTGCATGGGTGTGAATGGGACTAGGAGGGTGTTCTTGTGTCCTGTTTGTCTTTGGGTTTAGAAAGGGGGTGGGAGGGGAGAGAGATGGCAGGTAAGAATCCTGCAGCACCAAAGGAAGTTCTCACCTTCAGGAATGTTCATCCATCCATTCATTTACCCAACCAATATTTATTGATTTCCCATTTCATGCCAGGCAAAGGTCTCTGTGCTGGGTACAGAGCAAGATGGATTCCTCAATTGCCTGAGGAATGCCCTTGAGTGCAGAAGACAGGAAACTGACCCATGAACACAAAGATAGATAATACAATGACCTAGAAATGTGATGAGGACGAGGGAGTGGAGCTGGAGAGTGAAGAGGCTTGCTCTCTGAGGTAAAGGAGCCAGGGAAGGAGTAAGCCATGTGGACATCTTGGGGAAAATACGGCACAGGTAACTGCAAGTCCAATGCCTTGAACTGGGGAATATGTTTGGGATGAGTAGGAGCAGCAGCAGGGAAGCGAGACAAAGTGGAAGGGGAAGGCAAAGTCCTGGATGCTGAAACCCAGACTCTTGCCTGGTTTGTCTCTTAGGAACAGGCATGGGGGGCCGAGCCCCCTAGGCCTCAGCTGAATGGTTGACTGCTCAGCCTCCAATCTGCAGTGGCAGGGAATACCACTCAGAATGTGATGGATGCCTCGTCTGTTCATTGCAGGCCTGGCTGCCATGCAGCGAGCTCGGCTGATGTGAACTGGACTGCGTGTGTGCCAGGCATTTTACTAGTCTCCCCGTCCCCCCACCAAATCCTCACACAACTCTGTAAGGAAGATGCAGCTATTCTGCTCATTTTATGGAGGTAGGCATGAAACTCAGAGAACTTAGGTGACTGGCCCAAGGTAAGAGCAAATGGACAAATATAACCTACCCACACACAAAAGAGACATACATAAAGACACATAAACACCATGATGACGTTGCAGAAACATAAAGTGATACTATGGAGAAGTTGGAAATTTTTTCTGTAAAGAGCCAGACAGGAAACACTTTCAGCTTGGTCCTATGTACATCACCTCTGCAACAGCTATGGAAGTCTGCCACTGTAGCCAGAAAGCACCATGGGCAATATGCAAATGAATGTGCATGGCTGTGTGCCAATAAAACTTTATTTACTAAAGTAAAGGTCAGGCTAGATTTGGCCCACAGGCCATAGTTTGCTGACGTTTGCTACTGAATGACCATAAATTGAGAACCCAGACAGACTGATTTGGGGAACCACAGATGATACTCAAGGGACTTCAGATTCATGTGCGAAGCAAGTAGACATTAGTTAGACACATGCAAACATAGAGCAGTCTTCTATTTATTTTAAACCTCTCCTTATAATCCCTTGCTTGGGGGAGTGGGAACACCCCATCTGGGGGTTGAGAGCTGCCTCACCCAAGACAAAGGGCACATCCTCAATTCATTCACCTCATTCCCTGTCATGTTTTAAGACCAAAAAAAGCACATGTGGGAGGTTAAGGCATCCAGCTGGATTTGAGGAAAACCTATTAGGAAAACCCATTTGTAATTCAACAAGAAGAAAATAAAAGTACAAGGCCAAGCACAGAAGATGGGAAAATGTCTTCCAGAAATGTACAAGCAAGAGTGCGAAGCAGGGCAGACCATTAAAGAGTAACCGCGTGGTCTGCCTTGGAAAATGGTAAAGGAAACATGTGCGTGCATTTGTGTGTGTGTGTGTGCGCGCGTGTGTATATAGAAGTCATTAGTATATAGCTAATTAGACATTAGCATATATAGCTAATTAGTCATTACAGCAATAAAACAGATCAGCAAACATCCCATGTAACAGCAAACACACATGTCCTTTGTTCATTAACCTATTTTGGGTGGGAACACATTCTTACATGGGTAAATCAGACTTCTCTATACATCTAGGATGAATTTAGGGTGAACCCTCTGATATTATTTTTAAAAAATGATGATTTAGTGCTAGGGAACTTAAGCCTGCGTACAAATTCTGATACACAAGACATATAAAAATCACCTCAGTTGTGGAAATCCAGACAGTACCTCACTCCCCAGGAGTTTTGAGCAAGTCAGAACATTTCAGTTGGGACTGATGTCTTCTTTGTTGTCCTGATACTAACATCATCCTTACTTATCTAACAGTCCAAAGTGGGCCGTCAAACCAGAGAAAGCAAAGGCCAGAGGGTCTTAATGCCGAATCTATATAAAGAACGCCTGGGACTTGTTAAAAAACAAAAAATAAAAAAAAAATAAAACACTTGATGCCACATTGCTGGTGGGAATGCAAAACAGAACAGCCCACTTTGGCCAACAGGAGAGCAGTGTCTTAGAATGTTAAACTTACACTGACTCTATCATCCAGCTATTCCACTTCTAAAGATTTACCCAAGAAAAATGAAAGGATGTGTCCACACAGGGACATGGGCTCAAATTTCATAGCATTCATAATCACCAAAAACTGAAAACAAATGTTCATCAAGTGATGAAAGAACAAACCAACTGTGGTATATTCCCACCATGGAACACTACTTAGCAAGGAACGAGATGTCATTAATACTCACAACATCATGGATGAATCTTGAAAACAGTACGCGAAGAAAGTCAAACACAAAAAGCTTTGTATAGTGAGAGTCTATTTATATGCAGTGCAAAATAACGGAGAGAGAAAGCAGAGCACTGGCTGCCAGGGGTTGGGAATAAGGGACACAACAGACTGAAAATAGGTGTTTTTTTTTTTTTCTAAAGATTTTATTTATTTATTTGACAGAGAGAGAGAGATCACAAGTAGGCAGAGAGGCAGGCAGAGAGAGAGGGGGAAGCAGGCTCCCTGCTGAGCAGAGAGCCCGATGCGGGGCTCGATCCCAGGACCCCGAGATCATGACCTGAGCCGAAGGCAGAGGCCCAACCCACTGAGCCACCCAGCGCCCCAGACTGAAAATAGGTTTAAGGCAACTTTTTAGGATGAAGGAACTGTTCTATATCTTGGTTATAGTGGAAATTATAAGATTATATACATTTACGAAGATTCATCAAACTGTAAACTTAAATAAATGAATTTTATTGTACCTAAATACTAACTTAATAAAAGTTGTGCAGCCTCTATTACAGACATACCAGTTAAAGCAGAATCTTCCAGGATGGAAAGTAATTATTTTAATAGTCTCCAGGCCCATTTCTCAGCTCTGGCTACACAACCACGTGGCGCCAGTAACCTGTTTTCTTGGGTAGTTGGACTTATACCCAACTCCAGGAAAACTGTCTTTAAAATGTCAACATTTCCCAATCTACAGGACACTGAATAAATACTTTAATATCAGCCATTGCAGTAAGACCACTGTCCTTCTACATGGCTAACCCAGGAGGTACATGAGTAGATGACCAAGTTGACATCATAGGCAGGACCCAGGTATAAATGATACAGACACAATGTCTGCCATCTATAGAATGCTTATTAGGTAGAAGTCACTGTGTTAAAGACTTATCTAATATAACATACTTTTATTTTCACAAGAACTCTATAGGATACATGTCACTGTCCTCCTGTTAGATGAGGGAAAAGAAGGTCACAGAAGAGAAATAACTTTCCAAGTTCATGTGTTTAGTAAGGCCGAGCTGGCATACGAAGTTAGGTCTGCCATATATTCTAATTTTTTTTTTTTAAGATTTTATTTATTTATTTGCCAGAGAGAGAGAGAGAGAGAGAGAGAGAGAGAGAGAGAGAGAACAAGCAGGCAGAGTGGCAGGCAGAGGCAGAGGGAGAAGCAGGCTCCCTGTTGAGCAAGGAGCCCGATGTGGGACTCGATCCCAGGACCCTGGGATCATGACCTGAGCCGAAGGCAGCCGCTTAACAAACTGAGCCACCCAGGCGTCCCATCTGCCATACATTCTAAACTCAACCCTCTTAGTCAATAACCCGTGTTGCTCTGTTTGACTTCAAGTCTCTCACTAAGCCCAGAAGTGACCCAAAACAGTTGACGAATCTATGTCCACAGACACACAGTACACATGATTAGTAAGCGCTGTGCATTGCTTCGGGAATTACAACACAGCCCTGTTACAGTTGGAGGGACTCTGTTCTACCGACCCACAGAGGGTGAATAAAAGGGTAGCACTTTTTAGTGTGGGTGTGGCTTCCTTCTCCTCCCACCACCTTCCGGGCTGAGCGGTCCAGGTCGTGACCTGGGAAAGCACACGTCTAGAGGTAAACACACTGGCAGATCTCATATCCAGGGAAGGCCTTTTCCATTCCAGGGTAAAATCTATAAAGAGACAATTGCAGGCAAAAGCTGTCCTCTCAAATCTTGTTTCTGCAACAGCCAAGCTCTTCTCTTGTACATAGTGTTCAGGATTTGGGGACAGAACATCCCAAGCATGTGGGAGGACTCATTTGCATAGAGGTGGGTAGGCAGGGGCTTACTAGCACATCCAAGAACACAAGCAAATACACCCAGGAAGGAAAATTCCTTCATTGCTGCGGGCTCTAACCTCAAGCAGGGTACCTCTTCCTGTCCCAGCGTGTTCTCCCCTGGGGTTCTCTGCTGAAGCAGACCCAGAATTTGTGTCTCTGGGGCTCAGCACTGTGTTCAATGACTGCTTCCCCAAACAAACCCCAGGCAGTGAGAGGCAAGAGACAACCAATGCTAGTAAGTGATTCTCGATAAAAAAGAACCAGAGGGAAATTGAGGGAGGGGCTGAAGAGGTACAGGAGAAGGTCAGACTTCTGCTGGTCCTGAAGCCAACATCACTACTAGCTATGTGGAGCCCCATACTCCTCACCTGCAAGGTGGGACTTTAACCCTACCTAATGCACCTGGAAAGGCTACTCTAAAGATGGAACAGACGAGAGGGATGGTAGCTGACATTTTGGGAGGTCTTAGACTACGCCAGCGTTGTAGCATGTGTTTTGCATGTATAAGACCCTACAATTCTCTTTGCTACATTATGGGGTAGATGCTACAAAATATTATTGCTACGACCATAAAACAGGAGGTTTGGTGCTATCATGACCATTACTAGTCCTTGCTATGCAAACACATTGAACCAAAGGACTTATAAGTACTATTTCATGTAATATTCTAAGCAGTCTTATAAGGTTAGTACGAGGAATACCAAATAGGTTTTACCAAATAGGAGACATTCACTACTGTTGCTGAGTTCGGGGTTTCATTCAGGGATTTAATAGCCCATAGTCATCTGAGGGGGTAAGTGAACTTCCAAAACAGCTCAGCAGCAAGCAGGATTACTTTAAGGTATGATAGATTCTTGCTGACTCATCAAAAGAGGGTAATTTACACAAAAGAGGCATCTCAATATGTCACCAAAGAAAAGTCATTTATATTTTAAATACATAGAGATATAGATAGATAATTCAGCAGCAATTTATAGCTAAAACCATTAGAAATGTGTGAATAAACTCTACGGAAATATCTACCAGATATCTACAAGCCTACATGTTATGTAGTCATAGATGATGACTTCTATTATCCACAAAACTGTAAGCACCCTGAAGATGGGAGCTATGTCTGCCGGTTTATTATTTTATCTTTAGCACTTTTGAGGCCCTACTATATGCCATTTATATTATTATTCAATTTCTAATCCAAACAGCCTTGCAGAGTATGCGGCACTAACCCCATTTTCTAGATGGGCAACACAGAGGTCCAGAAAATGAATGAAACATGCCCAGATGTCACAAGGAATTCAAGCCCAGGACCTTTTGTCTCAAGAGCCAGGGTTCTTGGCCCGCATCCCTCTGTTACCATGCGGAGCAAGCAAAGGAGTTATAGCCCCGAGAGCCAGAGCCGCAGAGAAAAGAGGAGCCCCGCGAGTCTCCTCCTGCCCCTCCCAGGATCTGCCGCCTCCCCACGGAGAGATGCAGCCCCAGGAGGAGGACTTTTATCCAAGAGGCTGCTCCAGTTCCCGGCGGCTTTCTGCTTCCTCGGTAAGTGCCACGACCCGGCAGATCATTAATTACGACTTCTCACAAATGGTTTCCCACATCCCCTTGCAGGCACGCCTGTGCCCTCGGAGGGAAGAGTATTTCTCAGCGGCAGAAAGTGGCCTGCACTTCTGGCTCAACGCACAGCTCCCAGCGCGGAAGCTGCTCACGCGGCACCAAGGCCTTCGGGCAAGAGGGAATCTGCAACTGAAAAAGTCTGCTTGAAACTGAGGAGGGTGAAGACAACAGGGCTGGCAGCTTTCAAGAAGGAAAGAGCAGAGGAGAAAAAAAAGAAATAAGGAAAAAAAAAAAAAGCCAGTGCTAATTAGAGCCAAGGACTAATGTGTGGATTACATTCATTTTCCCCAAAGGACTACTGTATTCATTTTCTCATTCCAAGAATTGGGATAAACTATCTGCTGAGCATCACTCTGTACTCAGCATCATCTCCTTTAATCCTCCAAATGGCACAACAAAGTCGCCAGCCTCATTGTACAGATAGGGAAACTGACGTCTGCAGAAACTAGAAAGATTGGATTTCAGATGTCACACCCCAAATTTCTTGCTCTGGCCAGGACCCCACGCTGCTGCACAAAGACCCAACGGGAATGGACAGGGGAGATGAAGGTTCCCATTTGAAGCTCAGACAACTGAAACTCTGAGCATTTTTGTGGTTCTCCCAAGACAGGCAGCCTTAAGGAGTAGTCAAAGACCCGAGATAACCTGTCTTTCCTCAAGAAGATGATAATGAGCAGTTTAAATAGACAAGTCAAGCCAGAGGCTCAGTTTTCTAAGCACAGTCATCAAGGGAACAATACTGGGCTTATGAGTCTTACCTACCCGTGAGCCTCACTTCTGACCACGCCCCTGCATCTGCATTTTCCACGTGGATTCAATACAACTTTGCAGGCACAAATGGGGGTGGGCAAAATCTCAGACAAAACCTCACATCAAAGCTGCAAATGTCTATTATGAAAATGAATGATCAAAGGCTGTTTGGGTGAATACTTTTCCCCTAGAGCTCTACTAACAGTGGGCTTGCTGGGGAGGTGGTGGAGTCAATGCCACCCAGACACCAAAGAAAGAAACTCCAATGAGAGTCAGTTGCGCAGGCTAAACCTAATGTGATCAGCAGAGAACAACAGTGCTCTGTCAATCGACTGCGATCAGCTACTTGAGGAGGCTCATTTTACACTCTAGACCCCAGACATGCCTGGCTGCTTTCACCCAGAAGTAAGACAGTACCCTGGTCCTTTGCTGTAGACAAAGGCTCAAAGGCTGGTGGGGCAGGGTGGGGTTGAAGAAAGTGCAAACACAGTAGAGTCAGATAATGGGCTTGAATCAGCTTTTTCCACTACTACCTGAGTGAGGTCCTGTAGATCACATCACTTCCATGTCTTAGAATTGGGGACAATCACGTTATCTCTTTTGCTTTTGCACATTGGTTGTGAGATTTAAATGAGATAATATATGTGAATAGGCTAATATAATGCCTGGCTCATCATGGGGACCATGTAAATGATGGTTCTCTTCACCCTTATTCATGGAGTTAACGGATTAAGCCACTGAGAGAGGCAACATGAAGGTATTTTGAGGTATTGATTCCAGGGATAGGAAACCACACAAAGAAGTTTTCAAAATCCCTATGATGTCTTTGGTATTGACATGGGGTCCATTTATTTAGCAAGTAGGACACAAATAAATATAGCAATAACAGAGAAAACTCTTTTTCATGTCTCTATTTCACAGAAGAGCTAAGGATCAGAGAGTCGGCAATGCTGACCCACATTCATTCAACTGGTCAGTTGCGAAAGCTAGAGAATTATCTCGGTGACCCTCAAGTGATAAAATTTTAGCCAATCCTTATCCTTGAGTCTGACATGAAGACCTCATGCTGAATAACTCTTGGAGATGTCCTGGAGACCCCATCATTGTCTCATGTCTACTCGTCCAGCCTTTTCCTTCTAGCTGTCCCCTTCTCTACATTCCCACCATCTTGGCAAAGCAATGCTGCCACATTCCCCCACACTACCCACCTGTCTTCACATAATCTCCTTGCTTAGAAACGCTTTATCCTTCTCTGCTCTCACTGTCAGTCGAATCAATCAGCTCCTCAAACTTCAAGGCTAACCTGAATTGAAGCATTCTTGAAGAAGCCTTTCCTGCTTCTCACCTCCCCCCACTGCAGTAGGAATGAGTGTCCATTCCTACTTTAATCATGGCACCTGGGGCGCCTGGGTGGCTCAGTGGGTTAAAGCCTCTGCCTTCGGCTCAGGTCATGATCTCAGGGTCCTGGGATCGAGCCCCGCATCGGGCTCTCTGCTCAGCAGGGAGCCTGCTTCCCCCATTCTCTCTGCCTGCCTCTCTGCCTACTTGTGATCTCTCTCTCTCTCTGTCAAATAAATAAATAAAATCTTAAAAAAAAAAAAAATCATGGCACCTGAAATCTAAGCTGCCCTTCATTTTCCCTGGTCTTTTATCCTCGTGCAACTATGTCTTGCTGTAGGCGGAGATCCTATTTTTAAGACGTAATATGAAAAAGGGGGATATATAACAGGTACTGAATCCACTGCTAAATATATGAATAAATACATAGATGAATACATAATGGACATTATTTTCCTGGCTAAAGGAAACCCTGAAAATATTAAGCTTACTTCTTGGTATACATTTCTCCCCACCCAGTTTTACTGAGGGTCTCCTCTGTACGTGTCACACCAACCATCCCGCAGAACTTACCGAATTTATAAATATGCAAATGGGGTTAAACGGATGAGACACCCAGAAGCACAAGGGGTCATTAAAGTGAGAGCTTATTTGAACAGCAGCTTGAGACTAAGGTTGCTAACCCCTATGACAGAAGATTCCCCGAGAAAAGTCTGGTGGCAGCTGTCTTTACCCGTGAGCCTGGGAGAAATATACAGACGGGCAAAGAGATCACCTCCCAATTCTGAAGCTGAGACTCAAAGAGCAATCTCACTTCCCACCAACAGGAAACCATCACCGGGCCAGCCCATATCTGTAAGAACTCTCTGAGACGTTGAGGTAACAGTAATCTGTAATCCTCACACCCTCTAAGAAATCACTGAAATGATTCAATGAGTAATAACTCTATGTGAGATAGTTGGCACAACATTCGGCTCATAACAAGCATTCACAAATTAAAATAACCCTTTCATTATTATAATTACCTTGATCCATCAACAACTCCAAGTCCCCCAAAGAAAATCCTAAGAGTTTGAAAAGGGAATCCCAAGAGTTCGAAAACATTAATGGATGTCTCTTTTATGTCACATGGAGGAGGAAGGAGAAGGCTACATCTTGTTAAGGTCTGAGCATATGAATCTTAGGAGAGTACTGACTGAAAAGAATCCCTTCTGCTGAAATTTAAGAAGAGGTCCACTACCATATGAATTAGATGGATTTCCATGGCAGATACTATCTGCAAATTGCTCAGGACAGACCCAGTGTTACTGATAGAACTCCAGTTTTTTCAGGTAAAGGGAAGATACAGCTTGTTCTCAGGGAGGGTGGGCCCAATCACCCAGTTTTAATGGATAAATAATGATTGATCTCAACTGGTAAAAAACACCCAATTAGCTTTTATACGTATGTCATCCAGTTCTGGCTAATAAGATGTAACTTGGTATCTCCTTGATGGTTTGCCTTCTCGGATAAAAAGGCAAAAAAAGGCAAACAAACAAACAAACAAAACTTGTAAAAATTATTTTATCCTTGTCCTTTTATGCTTGAGATGCTTCTGTGAGGACATGATGTTTGGAGCTTTAGTAACTATCTTGCAATCATGAGGAGAAATAAAGGCTAAATGTCAACACACATGAATGGCGAGGTAACGAACGTCAAGAACCTGAGTCTTTAATGATGACACAAAGCCAATTAACCAAACTCTAAGACCATTTACTTTAAGGCGTCTTGTTAAATAAAAAACAAATGTACTTTTGATTTTGTGCTTTCGACTCACTAGTAGTCAGTTTTTGGTTATTTTTAGCAAAAAGAAGTGCAAGTGATTCAACTTCCCAAATGTAGAGACGAGGTTTTTGTTGCATTTGGCAAAAGGCTGGCAAAAATGGCTTCTAAAATCATCGGAATCATTTATAACTATGATCGATTTAGCCTGCACTGGAAATTATCTCATTACGGGTGTACCAATGCCCAGAATCTGGGAACTTCAGATGTGGAAGCAAATTTTAGGCATCATAAAGGGACTTCCTCTCTCTCTCCACTGCAAGCCCCACCCCACTCCTGAGCTCTTTAGCATCTTCTCCAGCTGGACAGCCCCAGGTGTTAGATCATTTCTAGGTCTAGCTTCCCCCTCCTCTCAAAGTCCTCCCTGCCCCCCCCCCCCCCAAGAAGAGTCTTCCTTTTGGATGCATTTTCTCCTTGAGCCACCTGAAGTACATTCCATTCCTCTTTCAATTGCTATCCCTTTTAGTTATTTGAATAAGGTGGTCCTCTGCTCTAATAATACTCTCTTCTCTGTTCTATTTAACCATGGTGCTCTCAGAATATGGAAACCCATGTTACATAAAGGCTGCGCAATGTATAAATAAAAATAAAACTGTCAAATCACTATGCTGTACATCTGAAACTAATGTAGAATTGGGTGTCAATTATCCTCAAAAAAAAAAAAAAAAAAAAGTAAAAAAACTTACTATGTATCTTGGGTAAACTGAAAAGCTACCAGACTCATTCTGACAAATTCCTATTCTTTAAGAAGATGTGGGATTCTATCCCAGCCCTTAATCATTGAGTTCAAGGGCTCATCCATTTGAAATGCAACTGATTAGATTTGGAGTTAATTTTCTCTGTGTCTTTGAAACCATGTTGGGGGCGGCGGAGTAGGGGGGAAGTTGGTGAGGAGGAAAGAGTGCAAATTATATACTTAGGAATCAAAGCCAAAGTCTCAATTATGTGTAGGAGTCCAAAGGTCCAGACAGTACAGATCAAGCAGCAAACATAATACTGAGATGTCTTTGTTAGACTCTGCTGGAAGCCTTAGGAAAGCTCTCTGACCTCATCCCCACATTTTCCTAGGATTTTTCTGAGTTCTGGGTCCACTTTTCACCTATCTTCTTCCCAGCTGTGGGTCCAGAAAGGGAAGGAAAAGGTCAGATTTACAGTACATCCCATTTCACCTTGAAGGCCGAGGCTGGTCTCCAGGCCCCAGAGAATTAAAACCAATGCAGTGATCTTGACTTGCATGTAGTTACTGCCATCTTAATAAGGTGAGAGCAGCTTGGGGATCCCAGGAACATGTAACTCAGGCCTTGCCATATGGAGCCAGCCTGGAATCTGTCAAGTTCACTTAGCACTGTTTCTCTTTGGGGAGTCAGCCAGGCAATCATGTTCTGGGGGCAGGAGGGAGAGGCAGAGAATACGAGGAGAAAGGGCTGTTGAAATATTGAAGCTAATGCTGATGTCAAATCAGATGTAACCACCCTCCCGTCCCCCCTCCGGTAAACTCTCTTCTCGTAGACCCAAGCTGGAGCTCACGCACTGACAATGATTTAGGGCTGTTTAGGGAAAAGAACTGAAATAGCTGGTATGAATATATGTATTTCAGGAAGGAGTAATAAGCATGTTTTCTCAGAGTCAGTGGATGAACCACATTTGCATCAATGTCTTATTTCTGCCCTGAACAACTCAAGAGACAGGTATACCAATTTTAGCATCTACAAGAACACCATTTTTTTTTTTTTTTTTTTTTTTTTTTTGGTGGTTGGTTTTGTGATCCTCATGTGCGATAGATCTTAAGAACAAAAAGGAGAAAGAGGCAGAGATTTGGGGGAAGGGGGGTAAAGGAAGGAGCTGTTAAGGAGAGCGTCACCCACTGCGGCGGTCTGACAGCGAATGCCGGATACACTTCCCAGCAAGGGGACGAGAGTCTGGGACTCCGCACTGATGCAATTCTGCTCTGATGGATGGGAATGAGGGCATCTCTGCAGAGCTTTGGGAAAAAAGCCCGAATTGGAAATGTAATCTCCATTTCATACTTTTCACTGATATTCAGCATAAAAGGAATGCTAGCCCATGGCTGGCCGAATTCAATGCAATTTATATGCAGCTTCATACATCTTTGCAGGGATTTTATAGGGAGACCAAATCCTACTGACATCCCCTTCGCCTCCACGGTACAGATTTGCGGGGGTACAGAGCGAGGCTGCAGAGGGGTTTTTCTGGGGGAAATGAAGTGAGGGATTTAATTCTGTACAGTTTATAGAATGCACCCCAAAGGTGACATTTCCAAGGACAAATGGGCATCGTTATCCCTTGGAGAGGAGGGAGACCTCATCTTCAGGACGGTGCTTGCTGAGCCCCCACTCTCCCAGAGGAGCTGCCAAAACCAACTCAAGTTTGCTCCTTGCATCTCATGAGTCACATGCACCCGGGCAGGTGACTTGATTTCTCTGGGTTGACTCACTGCGGCTAAAACCATCAAACAGTTGTGATGGTTACACATGACAAGAATAACTAATATTTATTAACTGTCCCATACATGTCAGGCATTTTTCAAAGTGCTTCACATACATAATCCCACTGAATTCTCACATGTTACAGATGAAGGATCTCAAGAAAACAAAAGGTTGAGGAGACTGATTAAGATTACAGCTTAGAACTGCTGCGGTGAGGGCTCAAACTCAAACAGTCTGACTCCAGAGCCCCTTTTAGGATTTACTAGACTGAAGTTGCTTCTCTGGCAGAGTTCTCAACGTAGTTCCTGGAGGAACAGTAAGCGCTCTATAAATGCTACCACATGTCTGTAGAAGCAATCACCAGAATGTAGAGACATTAATAATGTTTTGGGTGTTGTATTAGCTGCTTTAATGTCTTAGGAATGACTCAATTCTCCTTTTCAAATGGGGAAACTGAGACCCAAATCGGTTTCAGATAGGTTTCAAAAACTGAGACCCAAACCGGTTTCAAATAGGCCCGTCCTATCCAATCCTGCCTCGGCTCCTCTGGTGAGTGACCCCTCTCCCAAGTTCCTGCATGAAACACCTCTTGAGGAGAGCCCAGGGTCATGAAAGAGGCATCTATCTGCATCCGTCTTTTCTAAGCTCTTATGAACTCTTGAAGACTCCCTGATTTAGTGAACAATCTCTCTTCCTGCTGCAAATACAGGGACACTGTGGAAATCACCTGGAACAATCCTAGGATGTGCAGGAATCCCAGTGGAAGACGGAAGCTCAGCAGTGGTACCCAGAAGAGCACAGGCTCGCCATAAATAATGGGTGCATGAAGGAGAGGACAGGGACGAATGGGTTTGGCTAGGCAACCAGGATTAAGTTACAGCTGACGCACGAAGAACACTCCTGTGTTAAATGATTAGAACCCTTTTTCTAAATACTCATCATCTCACTTAATCCTTCCCAGTAATCAGAGGAGTTTATTCCTACTATCATGCCCATTGTAGAGACATGCAAATGAAGAATTGGAAAGGCAAAGCATTATGACTTGTCCAAAGTCATACCAGTGATAGGAGCAAAGCCAGTCTGATTCAAGGGCCAGACCCTTAGAGATGGCTGTTTACCTGACACCGAGCACTGTCAAGTCACATTAAATTAGCCTAAAGGGAGAATCCAACCTGAGTTGTAAAGCATTAGAGGCATGAATAGATTCTCTTCATCAAGAAGTTGAAGTGTACTAGGAAACCCAAAGAGGGCAGCGGAGGCCATTTGTTGACCAGCGTAATAGATGGGCGTGATTCGGGGGGCCAAACTTAATGAAAAGATAATATTGATTTCTTTTTTTTTTTATAATATTGATTTCTAATTAACATCTCAATTGTTTGCCAGTTAATAGATGGTTCAAAAGGTGCTTGAGGGGGTTTAGAAAAAGTTTGAGAGCCGGAAGGTGTTTGGCATTTAACATATCTTCTAGAATCGCTGACTTCTAAATCACTAGATAGGAAGAAAGCCAATGTGATGCAAGGATGAAGATCCACTTCTCCTTTCACGTATGGAGGCAGCAAAGTAAGGGGGGCGCTGATAAATCTGAAGAAACTACTCTCGGGTTACGTAATGCATCTTCAACTTCGCTCTCTCTCTATTAAACTGAGACAAAGAGAGCATGAAAAGATACTATCGTTTGAGGAGTTGTCCCAATAAATTGTGATACAGGGAGCCAAAGAGGAAAATAAGCAATTCACTATGACTGATTATCGATTAAGTTCCAGGTCCTTCATAACTTATCATTTTCACCTTTGGCAAAAACCCTTGGATGGAGGCATTCTTCTCCTCATTATCAGATAAGGACTGTGAGGTTCAGAGGAGTTAAGACTTTGCCAAAATCACACAGCTAGTAAAAGGGACAGCCAAATCCATGTCTTTTCATACCTCCAAGCCTGCGATCTTAATATTGTGTTTTTGTCATAAAAGAATATATACTTAGGTGAAGTACCACCATATTCAGGGATTTGCCTTAGGATTCTAATATTTTTTTAAAGATTCTATTTATTTATTAATTTATTTACTTACTTACTTATTTATTTATTTTGAGAGACAGAGAGTGATAGAGGACAAGCAGGGGGAGCAGCAGAGGCAGAGCGCGACTTGATGCGGGACTTGATCCTGGGACCCCGGGATCAGGACCTGAGCTGAAGGCAGACTCTTAACCAACTGAGCCACCCAGGTACCCCCATTCTAATATTTTTATCTAATAAACTCTGTAGAACAAGTATTCCTTTCTGTGCCCTTTATTTTTAATGAAATAATTTTGCCATCGCTCCAGACTTAGTTCTAATATAATGTGACTGCATGCTATTATTTCTGTGAATATGCCCGTATATTAATTGCCTAGCTCTGGAATGATGCACAAACATGGGAATAGTGGAAGCTCTGGGGTGCAGAAGTGAGTTGCTGGAGAGAAAGGTGGAGGAAGGCATTTTGCAATAAAGCTCACATTGTATGTATTGTGCACTGCATAAATGTAATATTCTAAAAATAAAGTATTTTATATCAAAATAATGTAATGTTTTCTTTGCATGTTTCATAACACTGGTTTCCAGACTCACAATGCAGCGACAGTGGAGAAAACTGACTTCCCAATGAGTTAACCCATAAAGAATCGGGTGTGACAGTTGCAAGAAGGTGCTACATTAATGGAAAGTTTATGTTGCTTACCTAGATTCTCCCCCCATAGAACCACGTACTTAGAATGAAATTTTATGGAAGACCAGCCACATTTTATCCTAAAGGAGAAACATGGCATATGTCTATGTCTTTCTCTCCCTATCTTTCTGTCTCTGATTTGAAAGAGAAGCTACTTTTCTCCCATTGCCCTATAGAGAGAAAGAAGATATCAGGAACATCACATGTGCTTTGATTTTTTTTCTTTTTTTAATGTCAAATATCAGGCAGGATGTGTGGAAGGAGAGATGCCAGGCATAGCAGTCAAGTTGTAGAAAACATATGCTCAACTATTTTCGCCACTTTTTCTACTACTGCTTCGTCTGTACTCTGGGAAAGAGCCAGCCCCGAACTCCTTTCCATCAGCTTCTTCTGCCCATACTGAATGGCACTGGCATTTGACCCGTGGAAGCAGGAAAAAGCATGGAATTAGGGCATGCCGAGCCAGTGACACTTCTTCCCAGCAGCAGTGACAGCCAAGCTGTGGGTCAGACCCCGGAGCTCCCCGACAGAAGAGAATCACACATCACTCTTAAGAGAAGGAGACTGAAGGTCTTAACCTCTCCTGTCTCTTCCACTTTAAATACATCCATTGAGGACAGGAAAATGGACAGAACTTCAAATCATGTTTGAGTTCGACATCTCTGGATTCTCCCCTTTTTTGATCTGATGTGCACAGCTTCTGTGTAAAGAAGCCATCTCCTTCGCCTTTCAGAATTCTTTATAAATGAGAGAATATCATGACTTGTTCTTTAAAAAGTCCTATTAACATTCAGAGGTAAACTGAACTAAAGGCTCTAACCTTCCATCTTTTCACCGGGGTGGCTCACTTGTGCTAATGTGACTGATGGTGCTAAGAACACGTCGCAGTAACATATGCT
Organism: Potos flavus; assembly: GCA_028534135.1. Taxonomy (NCBI): domain Eukaryota; kingdom Metazoa; phylum Chordata; class Mammalia; order Carnivora; family Procyonidae; genus Potos; species Potos flavus. The sequence goes on from CM052890.1 coordinate 28,205,924, forward strand.
AGTTCCAACTTTTGGGAGAGGTACCTGGCAACATCTACTAAAATGCGAAGTGTATATACTTTAAAAAATTTAGCCCAGTGGCTAAATTTAGCCCATCAAAGAATTGACCTCATAGACACACAAGAGTACTCCAAGAGGCCGCAGTTCTGTTGGGGACAGCTGAAGGCTAAATGTTCTCCCCAGTGAGGGACAAGCAGTTCAATAATTATATCTCTATGCAATGGGTAGACACCAGTTAAAGGGAGCATGGCTGATGTAAGCTCACTGATTATAGGAAGTCCCCCAAGAATGGTTGCAAACACATTGTCGTAAAAATGTAAAAATGTCGTTACTGCGGTTACTATTGTGGGAGAGAATTACTGGAAAGACAATTTTTCAATTTCCACTTTATTCCTTCCTTTCCCCTATGAATTATAGGTATGTCTATTATTTTTATATTTAAAAGGTCAATAGGATCCATTTAGGCAGTAAGACCATGAAAAAGTTTTTCACTGATTTATTTTGTTAAAATACTAAGAAAAATATTTTTAAGTAAAAAAATGTAAAGCAAAATATATTCCCCCACCCATCCTGGGCTCCACTCTTGCTCTCTGCTCTACATCAGTTTAGTCCCTTTGCTCTGAAATCTTATTTTATAATCACATATTCACCCATTGGACTTGAAGGCTGGAATCAAATTGTACACCTAGAGGCATCTGCTTAGACCCATCCTCTAGATAACTCCATCTTTTTATGCATCCACCCATCTGTTCATCTGTCCATCCACCATCCATCCATCCACTCAGTCCCTCATCCACCCACACACCTACACATCCACCATTTACTCATCCATTCCTCTGTCAGTCTGTCCGTCCATCCATCCATCCATCCACTCACTCACTCATCTACCCATGCACCTACACATCCACACATCTACTCATCCATTCCTCTGTCAGTCTGTCCGTCCATCCACCATCCATCCATCCACTCAGTCCCTCATCCACCCACACACCTACACATCCACCATTTACTCATCCATTCCTCTGTCAGTCTGTCCGTCCATCCATCCACTCACTCACTCATCCACCCACGCACCTACACATCCACACATCTACTCATCCAGTCATCTGTCAGTCTGTCCGTCCATCCATTCATCCACTCATCCACTCATCCCGTACCCATCTGTTCATCTGTCTATTCATACATCCATCCATCTGTCCATCTGTGCATTCATCCATCCATCTACTCACTCGTCCACTCATCCATCCTATGAGTCACTCGTTTCAAATCTTTGCTGAGTACCTCATGTGAGCCAGCCACACTTACAGGTGATGGAGAAACAATGGCAAACACTTCACCGGCATGGCACCTGTACTTAAGAGGTGGTAACCTAGTGTGAAAGGTAAACAGGGAAATAAGCACTTATATTCCTGTGAGATAAGCACCATGATAGACATCAGGATGTACTAGGTAATATGGCTGAGTCAAGAAAGACTTTGTGGGCAGCATTATTCACAATAGCCAAAAGGAACTAAAAATTATTCAGGCTGGCAGGCACCATGCTTCCAAGGACCCCAATTCCTGACTAGGGTTTTTGGTTGGGACCCATGGCTCCAGCAACATCCCCACCCTTGACTGTGGCTTGAGTACCAGTGGGATCTAGCAAGGGAAAGACTTTATTCATGACATTTGGAAAAACAAGAAGGAAGAGCTGGAGAACCTCTTAAATCTCTGCTCAGGGGCTAGCCTGATACCATTTGCCACAGTTTACAACAATTCATCTTTGGGAGACTTTTCGGGTATCTTGAGCGCACATGTGTCATCTGACATTTTTACTGACAAACACATTCCTTGGATTCTAAATGGTTCATGCTGGGATCGACCTCACACATCAAGAGGAAAGCTCTCGGACCTCGAAAGTTCCATGAGTATCGATGTTAATCACTCGATAGAGAAATAGAAGGAAAGAAACTCCAATGTGTTATTTGCAAGTTGTCATGTAAAAAGCACCATCGGAGGGACTCAAAAATAAGCAGTGTGGTGAGTGCAAGCACCAGCGTGAGTTTATCTTCCTAACAGCTTGACAGTGTCAACAATCTAATCGGGATACACACAGGGGAGAAGAATTTATTGTTTTAATTATAATCTAAAGCTCAGCCTTATTTTTTGATAAGACGCCAAAGCATGCACTCTTCGGGGTGTTCCTAATGGTAAAGGTTGGGTGGGTGTGCAGAAGGGAACTTGCTCATTGTCTCTCTCCCCTTGCAGCTCTTTTGATCCTGTGCACCAAGCAATTTTGCTGTGGAGATTTAATCCCAGGGTTTTCATACAGAGCTTGTTACCTTCTTGCCAGCTCACCAAGTTCTGTGATGCTCGCTTATTTGCAAGCGGCTAAGCTGATTCTGTTCTCAGAAGCTCAGCGGCTAACAAGCCGGAATTAGGCATTTTCCTCCTGCTTCACTTGCTGTGAATGTATTGGATTCAGCTAAAGGTTTTCCCTCTTAGCAATAACCTGTTATCCAAAATGTACAAATTATGGACACACCAAGTCAAGTTCAATGACCGGAGTTCTTGGGTTGAATCAGATCAGGCTCATTACTTTGGCTTTAGATTGAGCTCTCAGGAAACAAAGGCGGACCCTTTAGAGACTGAAGTCAGGCAGGACAACAGTGGTTTCCAAAGAGCTGTAGTGGGGGTAGCAGGGAGGCTGCCTATTCACTATGAGGTATGCAATCTCATAGAATCCTCAGACATCCTAGCAAGGTCTCTCTTACTATACCGTATTTAAAAAAAAAAAATACACACACACACACACACACACACATATATTAGAAAGAGAGAAAGCAGAGGGAGGGGGAGAGAATCTCAAGCAGACTCCCCGTTAAGCTTGGAGCCCAACACCCAACTCAGATCTCACTGTCCCGAGATTACGACCTGAACCTAAATCAAGAGTCGGATGCTTCACCAACTGAGCCACCCAGGCGCCCCTTAGCATAACACATTTTAACCACTGAATTATCTTGCCCAAGGTCCCACTGCCAGTAAATGACAGAGCTGGGATGTGAACCAGCATTTATTTGATTCCAAAATCCATGTTCTCACCTATTATGTTACACTGCCTTCTCTAATATTCTAAGGGTTGAATGTCCTCTCTGGGCATTTGGGGTTTTCAACCACTGTGGTTGTTCCATCCCATCACTCTCTTCATTTAAAGCACATGCACTTAAGAAAACACTAGAAAGTCTTAACCTTGATGACCATCAAACCTGAGATGTGAGGTTTTGGAGGGGCGGGACTGCACTGGTCATATCAGCAGTTATGTGTCTTGAGTATTTGTTCCTCATCTGAGGTAGCCTAGCAGGTCATGGGGATCGCTGGGAAAGTCTCCTCGCTTTGCTAACTGTGCCCAAGTCAGATTCTTATTCCAGCCCTTAGGGGCTCGAGCAAGTCTGATGTCCTCTCCAGGAGACACTCCTTCCGTTGCCTCTGTTACACACTTGTGCTGATTATCCTTCGTGTCAGAGTCTTTAAATTATCGGCATAGTTATGTGCACCGTTTGCCAAATACGTTGACGCTCCACAGAAACCCAGAAACCGTATCTATCTTGCTCACTCTGCGTGCCGAGGGCCCACACTGGCCCTGGAGCATGGTGGTTGCTTGGTTTGTAGCTGAGTATTGGATGGGTCCCCTCTGCAGCTACGGACTCTAGCTGCACATTTCTCCAGCCCTGCCCTGGTGGACATGTGTTCCTGTCGCTCTGCCATCCTGGTCTCTCCCCCGCTGCAGACTGTCCTCGTTCCTTCGGAAGCGTGGGGTCCCTAACTGAGCGCTCTGTGTACAAGCAGGACCGCTCCGAGGAACAGCACGGTTCCCCGTGAACTGAGCCAGCTTTGCTCCTGCAGTAAGCACATGGATACTTGAGTCACACCACTGAACGCGTCCCACAGAGAAGGCCCGCTGTTCCCATTTTACAGGTATGGAAACAGAGCTTCAGAAGGCAGTGCGCCTCGTGAAGGACACACAGCTCTTGCGTGCAGAGCTGGGATCCACAGCGATGATACTTTCTGAATAAGCCGGGCCCTACCTTCTTGGTGAAGCTCAGATGAAGGCAAGACAGCCTGAGGGTTAAAGCAAACTCCACACCCAGGCTCCCTTACCCGCCCTAGGACCTAAACTAGGTTCTTATTCATCAAATGGAAACATCAGTGCCTGCCTCACAGGGCTGTTTTGAGAATTAAATGAGGTAATGCAATTAGAAGGGTTAGCCTGGCTCAGAATAAGCACTCACTTAATTTAACCTTTATTATCATTATTGGAGAGCAGAGGTCTGGTATACCTCAAAGAGCACTGGCATTATTTCTACACATGATACCGCGGAGTGGGGCTAGGAAGCTTTTTGTTCTATAAATCCTACTTTTATTGGATGCAAATTACAACTGTGCCAGCTTTAATTCGATTGCTGACCCAAACAGACTTGACTGCAGGCTCAAACCAGGAGCCTCTTGCCTGGTGCTCAGCCCCAGGGCGAGCTGAGCCTGGAGAAAGTCCCTGGGCAAGCTTACTCCAAACTAAGCTTGGGATCAGAAATGGAGCCGATGCATTTTCTGCTTAAAATCGGAACAATGAGATTTGTTAGAGAGATGTCTGCCTCCTGCTATCCAGGATGTCATTTTTTTCTGCTTAGATGAACACCAAGAGATGTTTTCGTTGGGCAAGAGGATACATTTACGGACAGATAACAGGTAACACGAAACACTCTATATCCAGGATTTTGAAAAGCAAACAAGACAGGCAAGGTCACTGCCTTCATGGAGCTTACAGATTCGTAGACATCCCACCCAAGACAAGAAGACAGGCAAAAATAAAAAATCAATTCCTGACATACTGTGCTGAGTCTGTACCTGAATTAGGGTTGGCAGAGCAGGATTCTACGACGTATCGGCTGAGAGTTAGTTGAAAAGATTGAGTTAGGTTCGAGTGTTGAAAGGATTCCAGGCAGAAGGAGCAAATTGTGCAAAGGCCCTGAGGCAGGGAAGACTTGCGGTTCTCAAGAAACTCAATGGAAACCAGTGTGGGTGTCACATAGTGGATGCTGGGGTAAGAGTTGGGCAAGGGGCCCGATCAGACCCTGGCAGAGCAAACATTCTAGCCTAAAGCAATCCCAGGGGACAGGAAAGAGAGAAGATTCAAGAAGTATTTGGGGGCATATATCAACAGGAGGAAGAAGACATTATAGGTATCGCTTCATTTAGCAGAAGAAGAAATTGAGAACCAGTCACTCAGGGGTTCTTAACAATGGTTTTAGCATCTGCTGCCTGCCTATATTTCTGAAAGCAGAGGAGATTCCTGAGAAAGAGAGGACCTCGGCTATCCCAAACGCCATTCCACCCTTAGAGCATTCAAAAGCCTCCTGCTCCATATTTTAGACGTGACCAGCATCTCCAGTGGCCCACATCTAGCTTGATCTTGAGTGTTACTGTTTTCCATGATACTCCTTTGGAAAAAGAAGAGTGAGTGTTCAGGAACAATGGTGATCATCTCACTGCATTTCTGGACACGCTTAAGTAACCTCATAGACTTCTACAGGGGGGAGCCGCAGGTGCCTGATGAGAACATGTTTGAGAAGGAGCCATTTCCAGTGCTGCCAGGAGCGAGGCTGGGGAGAGAATTTGGAGCTGCCCAGGGAGGAATGATCCAGCCCTTGCTGGGCATGATGCATACACCCAGCTGTATGCACATATACACTCGCATCTGTCATGGAGCCATGGGCACCGCCTGCTTTGGAATATTTCACCCTGATATCTAAACTGTCCACTGCTAAAGATATTTGCAGAGGTGCGTGTATACGAACGATTCATCAGCACCGATGACACATCTTGGACTGGGATACTTGATGCATGATGACGTCCTAACTTCAAGGAAATCAGAGCCAGGGGGCTCAGGGAGGGAGTGGTGACTGACAAGCAGATCGTAACAGAGGGCACAGGGGAGAGGGTGGCTTGGGTATTGCAACAGCAGCATGAACAGTTTGGTGGGCAATGCCTGTTAGCATTTATTATTACTATGAGATCATTTTTGAAGGTGGAATGGTCCCTCAAAGATGTCCATGCTCCAGTCCCTGGAAGCCCGGAATATGTTACGTTTCATGGCAAAAGAGACTTCAGAGACGTGATCAAGGTTCTGGGTCTTGAGATGGGGAGATTATCATGGATTAGAATGTAGGTGGGCCCAGTTGAATCAACTCTCTCAAAAGCAGAGAGCTTTCTCCAGCAGCAGCCTGGGCAATGCGGCAGAAGGAGAACTTGGAAGGGAGGTTGGAAGCATACAAAGGATCCTCCTGACCTGACCCACTGTGCTAGGGGTGGGGGGACACGAAAAGCATGAGGAGGATAGCAGCAGCTCCTCAGAGCAAGGACCATCTCTCTCCTGGCAGTCACCTCACGGGTGGCTGAGGAAGCTAGCGAGAAGAAAAAGGGGCAGGAGAGCTATGTGGCCCTGAGGACACTCACGGAAAGCTCCTGGACGCTTGCTGAGGGACAGAAGGCGGCATGGGCGGCAGCTCCAAAGCCAGCATTCACTACTGGTGAGGATCTGAACCTCTATGAACCGTGGACTTCCCACCTGCCAGGTGCAAGTTATCACATCACCTTCCAAAGTATCTGCTCAACCCCATGAAGACAGTGGTTGAGAGTTCAAATGGAACTTAGGGTTCTTGGAAATACAAAAACAGACACACAAATCAACAAATAAAATGGGAATGTTGCAGTGAGCTGAAGGTAAGCGTTAAGTCCGTAGATGGTGGCAGAGGTACCTTTAGACAATTCAGTCTCCAAATTCAAGTTCGCCCTCAGTCAACTTGTACTAATCACATGAAATATCATGTTATTGCCTTACGATGTCACTTGTGTCAGCTGCTATTGGCTAACTAAACAACAGGTAATTTTCTGGCTGACAGAAATCCAAATATTTCACTCACCTCTTGACAACCCATGTCCTTCAAGGAAGCTGAGCTTCTCCCCAATGCCAAGGGGATAAATCTGTATTGCTCTAGGTTCATGGGTCTTGAAATGTTGTTCTGGGGATCACCAGCAGCAGCATCACCTGGGAACTTAGACATGCAGGATCTCAGGCCCTGCCCCAGACCTACTGAATCAGAAATTCTGGGAGTGGGGCCCAGCATTCTGTGCTTTTGCAAGCCATTCAGGAGATTCTGAAGCACATTCAAGTATGAGAATCACTGCTCTAAGTTAATCTTGGGGATCTCATATATTCTGCTAAATGAATAAGGCAAATGATATAATCTGGCTAATGAGATGTTGGTAGAAGTTTCTGGGAAGGGTAAATGGGCTGCTAGGGAGCTTTTCTTGAGGAGGAAAATACTAAAGGGGAATTACCTATTCTTTTTCTGAGTGTTGTCATCTCTGTGTGATGTCTGGAGCAATGGCAGCTATCTTAGGACTGGGAGGGATGCCAGCCTAAGACGATAAACAAACGCAATGAGAATGGCAGAATGGCAGAGCAGAAATATAGCAAAAACCTGTTGTTGAATTGCTGTTATTTGAATTAGCTAGCCCTAGAACCGCCTCATCCTTGTGAGGGTTTGTTCAGTAAAATCATACATGTCTTTCTTATTTAAGCTACTTTCAGTTCAGTTTTCAATGACTGGCTGCCAGAGGGACCCAACCAATATGGCTTTTAAACATGATGCCAATCTTTACCAAGTTGTCAGTAGAACACAAAAATCACTCAATGGAGTGAAAAACGTAATAATAAATGTGAGTCTTCCATGGCCTGTCATAGTTTAAAAGAAGATAGACTAGAAAAAAAGATAAGTCCCACAACTATGCTGATTATATTTCCAAACAAAACTGTATTTGGGAAAGATTTTTCTCTTCTATTTCCAGGTGCAAGCAATAATCTGGAATGCCAAAATATTGCCATTCTAGGTCATTCCCATGATTTACAGACATAACACAGTAGCATATCTGAAACTAGAACTTTCCACCCAAATCCAAGCTGAGTGGTTGCCACGTCAATAACTTTTCTAATTAACAACTGACATTTTAAATGGTCCCACAAACTAGATGCAGTGCTTTAATCTGGCAGTGTAGAATGTACAATCATTCATGACTTGGGTTTTATATGCTCTTCTACTCCATCGGTTCTTTGGAAATTCTTACTTCAACCATAATATTCAGCTGCCAGAGAAGAAAATAACAGAAGCGAACATCTTTTTGCACACAGCGGCAACTGAAATAAATGGGTCTCTGGACTTGCCCCCAGAAAGTTTGTCCCAAAGTATAATTATTGATTTCCATCCAAAAACCAAGGTCTAGAAAGCAGAGATTACTGTTGATATTAAAACCCAAGGCCAAATCTATCCATTTTTCTATCCATCCTTCCTCCATCTATCCATCCATCCATCCATCCATCCACCCACCTATCCATCTATCTACCCACCCACTCACCCATCTATCCATCCATCCACCCATATACCCACGCATTGTTTTAGTCATCCAACAAATAGGTAATAAATGCCTACTCTGTGACAGATACTCCAAGGATGCAGCAACAAACAAAACAGACTAAAATATCCATCCTGGTAGAGCTTACATATTAGCAGGGAAAGAGAGACACAGGGAAATAAATAAATAAAACATACGGTGTCAGTTGGTGACAAGTGATATGGCAAATGTCAGACAGAGAAGGAAAACAGGGTGCATGGGAGTGAGAATGAGGTCTAATTTTAATGGAGGGGTGAGCAGAGTCCTGTCTGAAAAGATAAATGAATGAAGCTGAGAGAAGCTGAAGGAGTGAACCTGAATATCAGACACTCTCTGTCTTTCCCAGAAGATGGAGAACGGGGATTTGAGGATGGATGTTCCAGGATATGGCGGGGAAGTAAGCAGCCAGGCACAGAATGGACTGAACCAGCGGCACAGCAGCGCCCGGGGGAAGGTGGCATGCCACAGAATCAGACGGTTCTTGCATTCACATGACTGTTAGAGGCAGGTCATTGTAGGTGTTTAGTATTCACTAGGGCACTAAAGACATGTGGCTCCTGCCTTTATAATATACATGGTCAGGTGGAAGATAAATGTGGTGCACACCACAAAGATAAGTATAGAAAATTAGCACCAGAAACAGGGACTCTTGCCCTAACTAGGAGAGTTAATCAGGGGTTTATCCCTAGAGAAATGATGTCTGACCAGAGGAGGGTCGAATATAAGAGCCACCAAGAACTAGAGGGGATACTGGGGATTATAGCATCCCAGGCAGCAGAAACAGCATGAGCAAATGTCCTGTGGCAGGAAGATCATGATTACTGGAGGGACTGAGGACTATTTGCTTGGCTGGTCATGAAAAGGTGGGGAGGGGGGTGAGGAAGCCATAGAGATCTACAGGGTCACAGCAAAGGCATTGATCTGAACCACTGACAGTTTTTGGTATTTGTTTTTTTTTAAGATCATTACAGCTGCCGGTGGGAGGCCACATGTTTATAAGGAGAACCAACTGGACTGCAGCCAAGGAAAGAGGGGTCTGCTTTCAGACATCCCTGGGAGATCCAGAAGGACCCTAAGAGGCTGAAAATATGAGGGCAACAGAGACAAGTCCCTCAAACCAGGGACAGGGAGATCTGGTCCCTGCTATTGAAAAAGCTTTGAAGAGCGTGCGGGTGACAAACAGGTTGAAAGTGGTGAATCAGCATTCCAGAGAGCCGCAGGGACTTCCCCGAGGTCACAGGACCAGGAGATCTGGCCCTCTTTCCGTTGAAGTAAACAGGGGAGAAGAGTAAAAGGTGAGGCGTATTTATACAAGATTAGGGGTGTGTGTGTGTGTGTGTGTGTGTGTGTGTGTGTGTGTGTGTTCCACTCATACAATGCTAATGCCATGAAAATGAGATTGACAAACAAACTCTATTTAGACATTGTCATCTGAGAACTAAGAACTAGGTCACCCTTTGTCAGGAGGCCCAGGACCCAGGAAATGGACCTAAAGATAGCACTTGCTATTCGGGGCCCCCAACAGCATGTTGCCTGGCCTCCTGGATGTCTTGGGCTACTGCTGGCATGCATGGTATCACCATCGGAATTATAAAAAGGCATGGCCTCTAGTGGATGAATCATGAACAGGAGCCCCTTCCTCCAGGCCGATGTAGCCCTGTGCCAGGGACAGGCCTTGCTACCTCGGTGGCCGCCCCCTGAGCAGAGAGCACCCTCACAGATGGCCACACTTTGGACACCCATTACACTCAGGAAGGCGATCCTCCCGGGATGACCATCCAGGGGCCCCAAGGCAGGCAAAGGAGGTAGAATGCACACTGAAGTGTGTTCTCCCAGCTGCAACACCCTTGCCTACAGATCTTAACATCAAGCTGGAAATTACTGCTCAAGCAGATGACGCGAAGGTTTTGTTACACCAAACAGGATAAAGCACAGAGGGAATCGGGCCCTTGGCAAACAGAGCTGCGAGCTGAAGACGCACGTCGTGTCTTGTGTTTACAGCTTTTCAGCTGAGTACTTAGTGTTTACTTTGGAATTAATCCAGGCCCATAAAACAAGTGATATATCAACACAGCAGATGTACTTGAGCGACTATACATTAGAAGGTGATTCACTTCACAATGAGAATCCACCTACAGCCTGGAGACTGAAGGAGTCATCTCCCAGTTTCCCTAAGAGAGGTCCTTCCTGACAGGAAATACTGGAGGCAGGGGGTACTAATAGAGGGAAGCCGTTAAGGGACCAGATTTTGTGGTTAGCTCAGCCCTGCATGGAGTTCTGCTCCTGCCCCTTGGTCAGGACCGACTACATAATTCTCAGGACCAGTGCAAAAGGAAAACATAGGGCCCCTTATATAATTAAAAATTTATTAAGAATACTCAAATTCTTTTAATTATTAAGAACAACTCAAAAATTATTATTAAGAATTGTAAGCGGAGCATTAGAGCACATCTGGAAACCTTCAAAGCATGGGTCTCTGAGTGACCGTCCAGGGCATGTGCCCGTGAAGCTGGTCCTGCCCTCAATAAAAGGGATTCAGTCTGACATTTCCGAAATGCAGATGTTAATAGTATTGACTTAATAGGGCTGTTGTAAGACTTGAAAGAGAGAATGAATCTTAAACTCCACACTGGCCCATAGTCTCAGTGATGTTGCTTATTATCATTGGTTAGCACGTGAATAAGATTTCTTGTAGCATCTCAACAAAACGGCCATATCTGTGTAAATATTTAATATGTTCTCTCCACCAACAGGCTTGGGGTCTATTAAATTCTTATAGAGAAAACAAGACTGGATAGAAAACAACACACATTCCAAAGAGCTGAAAGAGAATGAAGCTGTTGAAATGCAGCTGAATATGAAGAGGGTTAAGTATCTAAGGAAAGCACATTTGGGTGCTACAAAGGAAAAATATATATATTTATAGCTAAAACCTAACCACTTTGTGAGTTGAGGGGCTCAGAGTAGAGAATCTGCAGCCAAAATATAACTGTTCCTAATAATGCTCCATTCCAGCTGTTTGTTTGGAAGATCCTTCCCATTTCAATTACAAACTAAAATTATCCCTTCTAGATCTTTCACTCCAAAATGGCAGAGATGACAATGGTCATGTTCACTGTCAAATTCTCAGTGCCCAGCCTTGCGTCTGTCATATAATTTGTGCCCCTTAAATAGCTGTTGAATAAATGAATGAGCCCATGAGCAAAACATGGAAAGATAAACTTTATTATGGGGAAGAGCTGACCACCTACAGTGTTGGGAGAAGACATCGCTCTCCAACACTCTGGTCCCTGGTGTAACCGTCCTGTATCCATCCTTGTCCCTAGGACCTCCTTGGTCAGAACGAAGGCCAAAAAGGAAAGAAAATACAGATTGGCAATTATATGTGTTTATGGTAGAAATGCGTAGGTCAAAGATGGCTGGATCTAGGCTGAAGCAAAACACATTCCTCTATCGTATCTTTTCTCAAATTCTACCCAGATGTTTGCTATTACTTAGAGTTATGAATGGTATTTTATCTTTTTTTAATTTCTTGATCTAACCAGTGGATTCCCTACATTTCTGTGTAGCTTGCCTTCGTGCACCAATGCAGAGGGTCCAAAAGGTGGCTTTAATTCACACTTTCCCACATGCATGGGGATTCTGTATTACATGAATCCAACTTGATCATATCTATAATAGCCTATAAAAGACACAGGAATAGAAAATAGGGTAAGGGGCAAAGGGTAAAACATGAGTTTGACTTAAAAGCTTGGGAGACTACCTTCCGGCAATAGGATTCAATTTTAGGAGGCTCCAGCAAGACACTGGTCCAGGAGGTCCATCCGGGAGCAGTGGGTCTTCCCATGTCCTTCACCAGCACTCTGTCTATTGGCCCTGAGGATCCTCCTCCTTTGCCATTGACTGTGGCTTTCTTAATCATACCATTTCCCCTGCCGAGAAATCAACCCTTCCTAACACAACATAATAAAAAAAAAAATTATAAAAAAAAAAAAAAAAGAAAGAAAGACATCAACCCTTCCTCTACTCCTTCTTTGCCCAGACAATTTCTCTGCTCCCTTGAAGGCTCTGTTCAGGGACATTCACTCCAGGAAGCTATCGTTAAGGGCTAAATTTCTGTGCCTCGAAATTCCATCGAAGTGCTCGACACCTAGAGCCATTGGTTAATATGACTTCCACCTCATTGGTCTGTGAATTTCTCAAAGGCAAAGATGCTGTCTCACACGTATGCAACCTCAGTGCTTTGAGCAGTGCTTGGCACAAAATGGATGCTTATTACATGTTTATGAAACCATATGCAGTCCCTGCTTAACAAAGTGGCTTTTGTCTTCCTACAGTTCCTAATAGACTGCAGTATGAACACAAGAGCTCCTAGGGTGCTAGTCCTAATCCTGGGGCTATACTGCTTACTACTCTTCAAAGGATCACTATTTCTAAGTCATAATTCCTGATCATGGCCTGCAAGACCCTGTTTGGGCTGTCCCTGCCTAACAGGTTTGAACTTGACTTGGGCCACTCTCTACCTCACCAGCTCCACTATGCGGACAATGATCTCTTTCCATCTTTCATACTCACCAATGTTCTTCTTATCACAGGCCCTTTGCACATGTCAATCTCACTGCCTAGAAGGCTATTCTCATTCCTCTTTAGGTGCTTAATCTCTTTTCACCCTTCGATGTCAATTCAAGCATTACTTTCTCTAGAAAGCCCTCCCTGATCGACCCACCCAAAGCATGCAGAATGTATTGCTATTGCAATTTTACATGTATTTCCCTGCTTATTTTATTCAGATCTGTTCCCCCTGCCAGACAAAAAGATTCTATGTAGCCCACAATGATACATATCATTGTTCATTTCTAGATTCTCAGTAACACAGAAAAGTGCTCAGTACATTTCACTGAGTGAATAAATAAATAAGGTGATCCACACCTTGTCACAGGTAAGACCCCAGGTCTGGGACATTGATCATATATTTATTTATTTAATGTTACTGGTAATAGAGTAATAGGAAAAACAGACATTTGCCTCCCAATGACAGAGAACCAAGTTAACCTCATGGAATATGAAGCAACTGGCCATTCTAGGTAGGATGGGGACATACCAGGCCCCCCAGGTTGTTTAAAATTTCAGTGCAATTCTGATCACCTATATATTAATGGGGGCTGAATTGTTCTCAAATGATATATTTTTGTATTTTTCGTGGAAATTGTCAAGCTACATTGTTACCGTAAATAGAATATTACTAAAGTGCTTTAACCAAGCCAGCTGGAAGCCCTGACATTTCATCCATATTGTTATTTATATACATATTTACAGCTGCCACCTGCCTGTTACTTGGCTGTATCATAAAACAGTGCTGTTGCCGTTTCATTACACTTTGACATTTTACTATAACTGCATTGCTTCCCATTCCTTAGTTTCCAATTGCTCTGCAGCCACTCTTGAATTATATTGCCTTGGTAATAGAATAAAAATCTTTCTCTGTGGTAGTACTAGTCTCTCTCTTTCTCTCTCTCTTCCTCCCCCCCCCCCACCCCTCCATACCCAGATGGTACAAATCGTTGCTGGCTCGTGTAACAATTATAGCAGCTTCTGCTGCTTAAATGAACCCCCACAAACCCCACTGAGTTAGATTAGATTAGGGAATTGGGAGGTGAGCAGGAGCGCTGGCCAGTGGTCTGGGCTGAAGCCGATGGCTATTTGGTTGTGCCTCTGTGAGATGGGAAATAAATGCTTCCTGCCCCAGAATGGTGCTGGGAGCCCCCACCTCAGAAAGGGAATACAGGAAGGAAAGCCAACAACTCAATTAAAGGAAGGTAGTTTTCCTTTCAAAATGGTAGCGCGGTCCAATCTAAGAAAATCTGGATTCTGAGAGCAAGGGGAAAGAATGGGTATGGGGATCCCTTCCGCCATTGCTCCCACGTCAAGGCCCTGAGCTGTGCTGTGCGGTGCCCAGGACTCGAGCTGTGGTCTCCAGTGCAAGAAGCACAGAAGAGCTGGCCTGCCCGGGTTAGCTTCTCCGCTGCCTCGGACAGCCAGGCTGAGGGAACAAGCTTTTCTCTCCGCTTCAATTTCCTAACCTCTTTCAGCCAAAAGAAAGGACTTTTCGCATTCATTACAAGAAGAAGCATGCTGTCAAGACAACCCCTGTGGGGTTTGCACAGAATAAGCACATAGTAAAAACTCCTAGAACTGAGGAGGACTGAGTCGCTTTGAACATATAAGGTCCCGCCAAAGTCTCCCTAGAAATCCTAGAAATCAGGTGTCTCCCTTCGGCGTGTGCATGCCCATCCCCCAGGAAGCTGCGCTCGGCCCGATTCCCCTCCTCCAGCCCACGAACGCTCAGCCCGTCCTTCCTGGCAGGTCAGTCTCCTCCTTGTCGCTCAGGGACTCCCAGCTGCCTCTGAGTTTAGCCCTCAGAAGCAAAGCCCAGGTCTTATCTCATCAGAGCCGTAATTGGAGGAGGCAGTCGCCTCTCTGCTTCACATGGAGAGGATTCTTCATCCGCTGGCCTCTGAGCTACCAAACCACACTCTAAATTCACTCCCTACAAGCCACCTGCTCCGAGCTCTCTCACTGCAGATGCCGGACTCCACTAAACAGCAAGACCAGAAGATCCTTGGATCCTACTGCTGTCACTGAGCCTCATCAATATCTAGTTGGATCTCCAGGTTCTGCCCCCCTGGAATCCACTCCAACAGCCTGAAGACCTAACCGTTAATATCCACGTCTGGCACCCAATAGGCAAGTAATAGATGCCAATGCCCTTCTCCTTACTTGAAATGCATTAGAAGTGAGAAAGGGGAGGGTGTGGAGATGAGCATTCAAGTCCCAGCCATGCCAGCAACTCATTTTTTTGCCTGAAGAAATCTACCCCGGCGTTTGCTATGGACTGCATGTGTACGTGCTGCAAATTCACACGTCGAAATGTAACCCCGACGTGACAGCATTCAGAGGTGGGGCCTTTCAGGGGTGATGGGTCGTGAAGACGGAGCCCTCATGAACGGGGCTGGTGCCCTCACCGAAGAGACCCAGAGAGTGCCCTTACTCCCTTCCACCTGCAGAAGGATGCGGCCCAAAGGCAAAAAGATACTATCTGTCAACTAGGAAGGAGGTCCTCACCGGAAGACGAATCTGCCTGCACCTTAATCTTGGACTTCCCCGCCTCCAGCACCCGTGATAAATAAATGTGTGTTGTTCACAAGCCAGCCAGACTGTGGAGTGTCCCAGCAGCCGAGACAGACTAAGACAGGCTCCCCAGGCCATCGTCTCTTCTTCTGTAACCTGACAGAGATTATCTTCCAGTTCTTACAGCCAGGTTTATTCTCTACAGTCCCTTCTTTTTGAATTTGTTCTTTGTACTGCTCTCCTTTTATTCACACTTTAGATTAGTGCCTTCCCCCTCCCTTCCTTTCCCCTCCCTCCCTCCCTCCCTGCCTCCCTCCCTTCCTTCCTTCCTTCCCTCCTTCTGATTTCCCTCCCTCACTTCCTTCCTTTCTACTTTCTTCCCTTCCTCCCCAATTTTGACAGCACGCTCAGGGTTCTCCAAACACAATACTCTCTCCTGTTAGGTTTTCCTCTTCCATCTTTCAGCCCAATCCCAGCCTGCCAGCATCTAGGATGATAGGGTCTGAAGTCCACACCCAGACAGGCTCCAACGGCCAGGCGGGTCCCGAACACCCCCGGTGCATGTGGGGTCCTTCTCTCCACTCCGCCGCTGCACCTCCCCTGCACGGGAGCCAGAGATACCCTTCTCCATTTCCCCCTGCTCTCGTGGCTTCATGTCCTACTTGTCTTTTCGAATGCCTTCAACCCCTTACATCCTAGACCTGCAGTCTTAGATGTCATCAGAACAAACCCCCGTTTGTTTTTATGGCACAGAGACAGTGTTTCCAAGTGCTGGAGGAAAAAACACAAGTCTTTCTCCTCAGCTAAAAGCATCATCGCTGAGAACCGACTATGTACCAGCCACTGTCCTAGGCATGGGGGGTACACAGACCTGTAGCCAGTAGAGGTTTGAAGACTCTTGAGGGGAAGGTGAAGACATTGTGATAAACAAGTAGATACACAAACAGGGAAATTTCAGAACACGGCAAAACTACAACATAGGGTGATGGGACAGATCATGACTCAGGGCGCCATGTCTACATGGCAAGGGGCTCTGTGAGTGAAACACACATGGCAACAAAGAAGGACTCATTCTTTGCAAGATTTGAGTGAAGAACACTACAGGCAGGAGTCTGCAGAGACCCACAGGCAGCGTCAATGCAGGCAGAATCAAGGACAAGGAATCAAAAGAAAAGCCCCACGATTGGTCCCTCCTACGATCTTAAGAGTAAGTGGAGAGGATCTATATATGATTCCAGAAATAAGGGATTTCAGAAAGAAAGCATTTTCCCTGGAGGATAGAATTTCATGACTTTGACATCATGACTTCTACAACACAGCCTCCTGAGCACTGAGCAAAGGAAGAAGAACGGTGAGTCTCCATATCTCTGGACTACATTTCTTTTTTAAGTCTGAAAGTATCATCTTAGATTATCTTCCCAAATGTTTGGCTCAGGACTCTCCTGGCTCAGGGGATTCACCAGAATGTTATGGAAGCCCTGAGGACTGGCCGACAAATCTCCCTCTGGCTGTCTTAGCTCTTCTTCTTCTTCAATATCTCATGCATCCCCCACTCTGAGTTCTTTCAAAGTCATAAAATCAAATCCCACCCACTGAGGGAGGGAAGCACGCGTCCCACACTTCTTAAGTTCCCTTTCTCTAGTCCAGGAACTCACACAGGAAACCATTCGTAGCCAGTGTTATAAAGTCTGAGAAGTCAATCCATTTGCCCTTTAAGTCAACGTCTTGAGCTTTTAATTGGTTCTAAATTCTTCCATCTCCTTTCACTGCCCCTCTCCGCCATTTGCCACCTTTACATGCTATACTGGGTTGAAGACTATTCTCCCAGAAATTCATGTCCACCTAGAACCTCACTCAGAGTGTGAACTTATTTGAAAATAGGATTTTGTAGATGTCATTAAGATGAGATCATGCTGGATTAGGGTGGGCTCTAAACCCAAGGACTAGGGTCCTTATGAGAGGCCATGTGAAGATGCAGTGATATAGTGACGAGCCAAGGGGCCCCAGGGATTGCTGGCAGCCACCAGAAGAAGCTAGGAAAGAGGCACGGGAACAGATTCCTCCTCAGAGCTCTCAGACAGAACGAATCCTGTGTACACCTTGGTTTCAGACTTTTATCTTCAGGATGGGAGAGAACACATTTCTGGTGTTCTAAGCCACTCTGTGTGTAGTAATTTGCTATGGCAACCCTGGGAAACTACTCCAATTGGCTACATCCATATATCCTTTAATTCTTAGCCCAATGTCCCATCTTAAGAGTGGCCTCCAGTGATCTTGAGAGCTGGAGTCTTCAAACTTTCACATGCCTCAGAATCATGAGGGTGGATGGTTCTTAAAGATGGAAATCTTTGCATCCCAACTCCAGAGATTCTGACTTGGTAGTTGTGAAGTGTCCAGGAACCTACATGTCTAACAAGCTGTCTGTAGCCCGGGTGATGCTAATGCAAGTGGTCAATAGAAGGTACACTGAGAAATCTGCTGAAATTAGGTCAATTCAACTACATTCCACTCTGGCCTTGCCTAAGCACCATGACCTTGAACCAATGTATTTAGCTCTCTTTAGACTCGACTCTTAACTAATACTTATTTATTTATTTTTTAATGTAGGAGGAGGGCAGTGAGAAAATTAGTCCAACTGAGGCAAGGAAAAGCAGGAGATCCAAGGTCAGGTTTGAAGCACAGTTCATGACCAGTTTGGAAAATCAACTTCTTAACTGCACAATTTCATTTGGAAACAGAGGTGGATAAGTGGAAGGTGGCAGAGTTGAAATTTCAGAGAGCATCACTTATGGCAGTGTGTTTCCAAGGACACGTCTCACTTTTCACTCATAATTTTGTATCTCTACCCTATAGAGGGCTCCTGAATTGTGTATGTCTCACATTTTATAAAACCTAGATCCTCCTCTGCTGGGGAAATATAAAGAGACGAGTTTAGGTTGACGTGGAGGGTTTTGATTACTGGGATAAGAATTCTGGAGTTCCGGAGTTTGTTCTGTGGGACGGCCTGATAGGGAGCTATGGGTTTCTGGCGTAAGGGCAGACATAGTTTTGTGCTTCAGCCTTGGTCTGACGGAACTGGGCAGCACTTAGAATCCTGGCAAAAGATTCATTTGGAAGGATGCTCAGATTATGTCTGCACATTGCTTAGTGTGTGGTTGAAATACAGTAAATGTCAATCTTTCCTCCCCAACTCAATTTTAGCTCAACCATGGGCAAATGTGGGTACTCAGCCCACACCATTCAGGGAGAACCTGCTGGAAACCTCTAGTCAGGTTATACTAGAAAAACGTGGGCTCATCTGTTCTATACTTCTCGATCTTCTGAAACTAGGATCATGCAACTATCTATCCCAGGGCAGCTTGGATGAGGTGACTCCTGAGTTTACAAACTCAAGTGACAAGCAACTTATTCACGAGGGGAAGACAAGTCTTCCTTCCTCTAAATTCCCCACAAGGATCTAGGGAGACTCAAGTGCTGGGCAAACATTTCCTGAAGAACTGCTGGTTACTAAAAGCCCTATTTGTCAATGACAATTGTGTCTCCTTCTCTACTCTTAATTAGTCATTTCACACAGCATCTTTGACAAGGAGTTAAGTCCCAGTTAACCTAGATTTCAGACAAGATGGAGTAGCAAAGGAGGAAAGTAAGACCAATACTACAAAACTGTTGGTCAGGCTGAGATTAGAAGAAGACTCCTGACTCTTGAGATGGCCTTGTTTAGGCAAGAAAAGGACAAGTGTAGGAAGGAAAACCCAGCTTAATAGCTAAATAATTCAGTAAATTAAAGTGGAAAATATCCATCACCCATTTGAGAGCATTCATTCCACAAGTATTTATTAGACCACCTCCGTGAGTGAGGACTTGGATAAAATGCCAAAAGATTATTTGTAGTTGTAGACTAGGTACTTTTGGACCATCACTCTTAGGGGATCTTCAGGAGTCACCCCATGGGCAAGGACAGGGAAAAGAACCATGGAGGAAGGTCTCCTCGTATTCTGAATTTCTCAGGTACGAGGGAAACGCCCTCTGTATTCTGTGAAGGGCTTCATGGGGATGGGCTTGCTGGGGAGAAGATGTTTTATATTCTGAATCAGAAGGCCATGATCTCACTTGATTTATGGACCTGTCACTATTATTTGATGTTGTATCAAATACGTTTTGAGAAGTTCATTTGATGAGCCTCTTTAACTCTCAAAAGCTTGTCCTAATTATGCAGATCTTGGGCAAACACTGTGATTCCTGCTTTCATTTCCTCTAATGGAGCTGGTGCACAGAGAGGTCAGGGACCCGTGGGCCTCCAGGTTGGTGAGGGAGGAGAAGTGGAGGATCTTGTCGTTATCAAGGTAAGGTTACAAGAGGCCTGATCCATGCTGAAGTGCATGCCATCACTCTTTCTTTTTTCTTCTATTACCCATTTTTCTTCTATATTTATAGTACTCATACTAACGCAGGTGCTAAGACCAACATCTTTAATACGTTTAATCTTTGTTAACCATCAGGTGCTATGCTCAACTCTTTCCCTATTCAGCACATTGCTCTAATCCAGCAACAGCACCCACAGGTGATAAGACAGTATTCCTCTGCGCAGTAAAGAATGTTGCTTATTTTTACTCGTCAAAGAAAAACTTCAAAGTCAGGTTCAGCAACAGAGTTGAAGAAAGTTCTTCATGTGACACATCATGTTGATGGATTTGCTGAGACTCGGAAATGATGGTAAACTTTTATGGGTAGTGTGATAGATAATTTTATGTGTCAGGTTGACTAGGCCAAGAATACCCAGAATAATATAGTATGTGGGTATGTCTGTGAGGGTGTTTCTAGATGAGATGAGCATTGAAATTTGTGGGTTCAGCCAAGCAGAACACGTTCTCCAATGTAGTTGGGCGCCATCCAATCTATGGAGGGCCTGAACAGAGCAAAAAGATGGAGGGAAGGAGGATTCATCCCCTATCTATCTGCTTGAGCTGGGACATCTAATCCCATCTTCTCTTGACCTTGGACTGAGATTTGCACCATTGACTCCTCTGGCTCTCAAGTCAATAGACCAGGATGGGAACTACATAGCCAGGCTTTCCTGGGTCACCAGCTTGCAGATTATGGGACTTCTCAGCCTCCATAACCACTTGAGCCAATTCCTTATAATAAACATATACATATCTATATATCTATACATATCTCCTAATCTCCGATTGGTCCAATTCCTTTAGAGAACCCTGACTAATACAGGCACTCCTATCTTGATATCTACACTCACCCCAGACCCTTCAAATATGGGTCAGGATGAAGAGTGAGGAGCCTATGCTGATCAGTCAGAACCTGGTCAGAGACATCTTGCAGAACGTCTTCATTATTTATAGCAGCTATCTTTGCATTTCATTACTCCCCAGATCTTTAAGACTTTGACTCTGTCTGGGGCGCCTGGGTGGCTCAGTGGGTTAAAGCCTCTGCCTTCGGCTCAGGTCATGATCTCAGGGTCCTGGGATCGAGCCCCGCATCGGGCTCTCTGCTCAGCAGGGAGCCTGCTTCCCCCTCTCTCTCTGCCTGCCTCTCTGCCTGCTCGTGATCTCTCTCTCTGTCAAATAAATGGATAAAATCTTAAAAAAAAAAAAAAAAAAAAAAAAGACTTTGACTCTGTCATCTGTTCCCAATATTGCCAATGGCATCCCTCACTGGAGCCCTTTCTTTAGATTCTACAATCTCATAACTAATTTTGGAAGATGTACATCTCCGTAAAACAATGACCCTGCCCTGATCCCAGGGACTCTATACCAAGCAGATCACACCCGCGTTTGTAAGTTTACCCTTTACGAGAAAAGTCAGGATATAGGTAAGCTCCTGGGCAGGATATTTCCCTGAGACTTAACACTGAAGACCTGCATCACTATAACCTGAAATAATAACTCTAGCCAATGTTGGTTTAGTATTCTGTGATTCATCAAGTGTTTTGCATAGCAATGGTCTTGTTTGATTAAATATATATCATATTAACACATCTAACTTAAAACAACTACAGAAAGCAATTCCAACTACTCCCTGATAGACAAACTGGAAGTATTCTCTTGAAGATAAATATGTATAGCTTTTGTTTCAACCCAGAGAAAGGACGCCTAAGGCAACAAAGGAATATGAAAATAGCAATGTCTTATTGCAGGCAGTTTGGAAGTCAACATTTTCACCCCATGCACATGACTAACTAGTTACAAGGTCTTAAACAAGTCGGTTCACCTCTCTGCACATCAGCTTCCTTGTTTATACAATAGGGGTAGTAGATCTCTCCTGGCTCAGTCTCAGGATTTCAGAGAGGTTCAGACGAGACCCCACATGTGAAACGCTTTCTAGTTGGCGAAGTACTACCCCTCAAAACTACATGTAGACAGAAGTAGACTGAACATTTTATGACCTTTACATGTGATTAATGAAATGGCTTCTGAAAAACAAGTGTAAGAGAGCCACAGAAAGATAAGATGAGGATATTTATTATACAAAGCAGGCTGTTGGATTTCATGCCTGGCAAAATTCATGGGCCTTAGCCTGCCTACCCGTCAGATGCTGAACTGAAAACCTTATGGGGAGAAGAGAAAGAAGAGAGGGGAGAGAAAGGCTCTTGAAGCCAGAGCTTATTAAATCAATTACATGATTAATGTGAAAGAGAGTGTGTGAGCTGGAAGGAGGAGGAGGCAGGAGCTCACTCAGTACAGTAAAGGCCGCTGATCAAGCATTTTTTGTAACCTTTTAAGCCACCAAGAAAATTGCCTCTTGGTGGATGAATCAAACCGGAGAAATATATTTGTTGGCAGCTTTTCATATTATGGAAAAAAAAAAAAAGGTGGGAGTATATGAAATTTCCTGTACTGCTCAATCCCAGAATTGACAAATATTAGAACGTCAGAAACATCTCCATAGGAATCAAGAATGACATTTTATCCTTGGTCAGAGTTTCCTCATGCAATAGAAAGGGTAAAGTCTTTTGATTTTGATAGGATAGGAAAGGGGCTACCCCAAAGAAGAAAGGATGCTGATTGGAGTGTTTGGTGGAATTTTCTTCCCAGTGCACCATGGAAAACACGTGTAAACCCCCCAGGATGAGCGTAGTTCCATGAAAGATCATTAGGAAGGGGTGATGACTCAAGTCCTCTCTTTGATGGAGATTGAAGATGGATTCTTGGAGGCCATGAGCCAGGTCCTGAATCAGAAGGGGGAAAAAAAAGGAAAAAAAAAAAAAAGGAAAAAAAAACCCCCCAAACCCCCCCCAAACCCCAAAACCCCCCAAAAAACTCACGCAGGCACCTCAACCAAATTAACTGATTTGGTGAGTGACTACAGCAGGTTGAGGCCAGGGTTTCCATTAGCAACCAGGTCTTTCCCGTTCCGGTTGACAAGATGGACAACCATCCACCCTTGTAAAAGATTCATGACCCAACTTTGCACTCTCGACTGCTTGCTTTCTCATAAAACCAGCGTAAATCCTATCAAAAATTTAGCAGAATCCCTGCCTCATCTGTTTAGGCCTGAAGCTAGTTGCAGGGACAACTCATTAGGGACAGGCTCATTAAAACCAGCCCTTGGGCAAAAGCAGTTTGCGGGCCCTCTCATTTTCATTCGCTCTCACCTCCCTGCCTAACCTCCGTGAGCCCTCAGACACGGGGCTTCTAATGATTTTGTACAGTGTGCAGGTCTGTTCGAGGAGGTGCAGGGCCCAGGGTTCGACAAATACTGCTCCTTGTGTCTGCCAAAGATAATCTGCGTCTTCTCCTTTGTGTGCACAGGGAGGACTGTGCCGGAGAGGGAGGTGCGCCAGGCAAAGGGAGGAGGGATCCTGAAGGCGGGCCAGCTTCTCACCTGGGGACGGCTGGGGTAACACCTGGCATTGGAGCGGTCACGGGAGCCCTGGGGACCAAACCAGAGCTCTGGCAGAACGAGGGCTAAAAGGTAAAATCTTTGGGGTCCCGTTCATGCATCCTGTTCAGCCCAGCACTCAGACCCTTGGGCACCTGGATCCTGAGCAACAGCCTGGCTAATGGATTCATTACCAGATGTTTTCTGCTATGTGCCAGGGATGCCATTCTCTACGTGAACTAAAGAAGAAGCTTATTTGTGCTGAGAAAGAGCTGTTGGATCCTCCAGGCATGGCTGCAAAGAACGGGCAGCGCCGAGGCAGGTGCAAAGCCTTCCTGTTGCCAATGTCTCTGGGCGAGTTTATTTTGCAAGGGGTCAGAGGAGAGGGCTCTCCACTCACGCGCTTGTGGGGGCTGGTGGGTAGTTAAGCAGGCTGAGTCCAGTCCATAATGAGCGAAGGAGACTGTGCTGAGCTGGAAAGCTCATGCCCCACTGAAGGGGCCGGATTCTGCGGTGCTCCCACGGATGGCTGAAAGGCAGGGACGTTGCCTGATACGCCAAGAGTCCGATTTTTCACAAGAAGCCAGAGAACTGGATTTTAAGTGAAATATTTAGGCATTTAAAGGTTGGCCACTAGTCACAGAAAGTGAAAACTATAACTGGACAGGAGAAAGAAAAGCATAGATTTCAGGTGTATAACACCTGATCTAAGAAAGACACTGAATTAGGAGGAGCCTAGGTTCTCCTGTGACCTTTACAACCGCCTGATGACATCAGCACATCCGGGAACCCATGCGGGCCCCTCTCTGCTCTTGCGCAAAGTGAGGGGCTCTTCCATGTGACCTCTCAGACCAACCTTCTGTGACTCTGATCCTTTAAAAGTAAACTATATTAAGTACGGTTTAGAGTTTCCAAAAACATTTCACCATCTCAAATGGAACTAATATGCTAATAGCTTCCATCACTGTCAAAGCCACAGATGCTGATGGTTCTTAAAACATAGATTATTAGCCTCATAGAACTTCCAGAATCGTCAAGTCAGGTGCAAGTGGCATTGAGCCCCGACCACGTCAGGCAATGGTGAAACAAGGGGGGTTGGTTTCCAGGGCCGATGACCGAGGGGCAGAGCCCCAGCGCCAGCCCCACGTCACAGGGACAGGCAGGCCGCTCCCTCCGCCCCTCCCGTAGGAGGATGCACTCGGACTTAACTAGAAGCTGACACACTGTGCCACCCTGGACTCTTCAGTTCGGGGCAATCTCTTGGACACCAATGAAGGTGGGGACGACAGCAAAACAGGTGACGTCATGTTGAGGAGGCCAAGCCCTCGGTTGTGTTTCCCTTCTTTCTTTCCTCCTACCCAGCCCCAAATGGACGTCTCCATTTGACCAGTCTTGTTCGAGCGTTCACCTGAGGCTTTGAGGAACAAGGATGTGGAACAAAAATAAATAAATTAATGAATTCATTTAAACATTCTCCAAATGCAAAGTGTGCAAGTCACAGCAGGACCTCTAAGCCCAAATTTCCTAGAAGCCTGAGGATTTGATCAAACCAGCTGGGCCGCTTACTGTCTAACACCGGCCATTATTACTCGGGCTCCCTGTGCCTCTTCCCCATCAGCTATTGGGGTTCGGGGTACACAAGGGGACTTCTCTCCCTAAAATCGTCGTATTCTTCTTCTCTCCCTTTTCCTCACCTCGAAAGCTCACCACAAAATCAGTAAACCTGCTTTCCCCCCCGCTGCTGATTCTGCGATGCCTCCCACCTCCCCCTCACAGACCGTGGTTGGGGTAAAACACACTCGCTGCTGCTTAGGTGGGGAGACCATAAAGCCACAGGGGCGTGATTTCCCTCATCAGAAACGATTTGGTTGTTCTGTGGTTGAGGAAAGCAGGAGTCTACACCACGAATCTATTCCACTGCAATGGTTTTCTATTAGCCTTTAACACATCGCCGCTTCTCTTTTCCATCTGCATTATTGCCACCTCTTCCACAAACCCCAATTTGACAAGCAAGAAATCTGTAAATTTGGGGGTGGATGCTCAGGAAAGACGGTGCGTGAGGAAAAGACATGTCCATTAGCAATGCAAATACGGTCACAAATGAGACAGCCCTTGCATGAATAGTGCCTTTAAAACAGTTATTTAATCCAGCTAAAATTTATCTTCGGGAAAAACTGAGCAGCATTGGGACTCAAGACATTTTGCATTTAAAACATGGATTACGTGCTCTCCTAGTGGTCTTTTTTAGGGGAGATATTTGCAAATCTCATTTATGCCGATTTGCAAGGCTTGAAGATGGCAGGGGCTAGGCGGATCATTCTGGGTTAAAAATCATGCCCAGACGGGAAGAACAACAAACGTTTGTTCTCTTTTTAGTGCAAATGGGTGTGTTTTCCTCTATCTAAGAAGAGAGGTGAGGCTGTAGCTCTTAACACTCTTATAAGACTGCCTTTCACGGGACCCTTGAGGTACCACCGACTCAGGCTGCTCTGCGAGAGGGAGCAGGAAGCTTCGGACGGCTGCCAAGGGACATGTGGGGAAGGCCACGTCCCGGTGTGATCATGTCATTAGTATCTTCTGCTCCCTCAACTGCATGTATGGGTTCAAGGTCTCCTACAACACTGAAGACAAGCACAGTGCAGACGCCTGCATGAAGGACCCTCAACCGGAAGGACATCCCCACCCGCCCGGTGACACGAAGGTGCTCCTCTGTGTGCCCTGAGCACACATGGAGAGACCCCACGTTGCCTCAACAAAACAAAATGCAATGGCTCCCGCCGAACTTCACTCCACCAGGCGCGACCTGCCCTCATTAGAGATTCTCTACAAACAGGTGCTTCTCACTGGGCTGACTTCTGAAATGGCTTTCTTTTTATTCCCAGGGACACATCAAGAGCTGAGGGGGGATTCATGCAGTATAGATCAGTCGGCCATTGACAGCGCATCAGGCTTTGACAAGCTGCTTGGCTTGGTTGAAAGTCTAGGTTGGGCTTGGGCCCGTCAAGGCTACGCTATTGAATTATTGACAGGCGCTCACCGTGTTGCAAGGGGAGAGCGAACCATAGCCTCAGCTCGATAAAGATGAAATGGAAACCCTCTCTGAAGCCGACTTTAGCACGTTAAAGGAGTTTTAATGGGCTGGTTTAAAATTCAGTAAGAGAATGCATTAGGCTGATTATATTTTCAATGGATAAATGCAGGCACGCACACAAGTTTGGGATTCTTAAGGGCTTACAAATGAGTGGGGAGCCTGTCAGGACAAATTATGCCCTTCTAAAGGAAAGCCAGAGTCCATGTACGCTCCAGCCTGGTCTCAAGAGCAGTTCTCTTCCTGCCCTCTCTCCTAGATTCCCTCCTTCTGCCATCCCAGCATAGCGCTAAACTCCCAGCACGATGCCACGGAAGGACCCTGCAGTGTCATTCTGGCCGCTTTGGCCTCGAAGGACCCAAACCACGGACTGCTGCTAGCAGTTTTTAGCCGTTCCTATCCCCTTCCTAACTTCCATCCCCATTCCTGGCAAGAACAAGGCATTCCTCGTATCAGCATCCCATTAGAAGACAGGAAGAGCTATTGGTAGCCGGTATCCCCTGGTTAGCAAATTATTATTAACAATTCTGATTTTTCTTATATAATCTCTTTTCTTCTTTAAATTTCCACCTGCCAAGATTTACTTGCATTTTAATAGCTGATGTCAGACAAGCAGCGTGGAGCAAGTCCCATTTCAGAACTATAATTTTAAATACAATGAGACGCACGTCAACTGTCGCATTGACATGCAGGGAATTACTCCACGTGGACTTCTAAAGTGCATCCTAAAAGCTTCAAAGACCGAGCACATTTTAAAAGAATTTAAATTGATGATCACGGTGCGCGTTTTTTTTTTTTTTAAGCAATTTGTCTAATGTGACCCTATATTCATTTTTTTTCCTGACTTCTCTTCCAATGGGCTGCCTCCTGTCAAATTGCAGAAAGGGCCAACCAGCACATCTAAATCTGTGTTCATTTGCCTTCCGCAGGATTATCTCTGCCACGTTGAGCAGTATAAGTAAATCAAAGATGCTTCTTAGGGCTGCAGGAGTAGGCTAATCTCCAGACAAATATTTAGAAGGCAGCTTTGCCTACTCTGGCCTTAATCGTTTCCAACTGATTTGACTTATTCTAATTACAGCCTTTATGTTATAAAAGCCATTTTTATGTTGCCGGGGAGCAGTTTCATTGCAAATACATGAAATTTTGCTGAGTTTCCATTCCCATGTTGATTATGGAAATAGTACTCTGCAGCTTGGCTCTAATTAGAAAAACACACTGCATGGAACGTCAACAATTTTTAACATTAATAACGCACCGACAGTGTCCTTTTGTCTCTTTTAACATCCTTCCCGCAAAGGCTGCCACACCAGAGAGCTTGGGATCTACTGTGTTGTAGAAGTAACACTCCGCTCACCCAGGTCTGATGGCCAAGACCTCCTTCCCCATCCCCCCGCACCCCCCAAAGTGGGAATTGCCAATTCGGAGCAGAAGTACACTAATTTAATAGAACAGAAAAACGAAGGGAGAAAAAGATAATTAAATTCTAGCACAATTTAGGGTAATGCATTTGTTTCATGACTGTGAACTTGGAAAATTCTAGCACAGTATCATAATGCAGATTAAATGGGTCCTACAGCAAATGAGAGCAATGTGTCTATGCCAGGCCTTTTTTGGCGGATTAGGTTTTTATACGTTGGGAGGATCTCAGTAAAGAGACCAAATGATTTTCTAGATATTTCACTTGGATTGGAGGTAAGCCAGGGCCAGCCCTTTAACCTCGCTGGGCCTGAGCGTTGTCCTCTTGAAATGAGAATGATCATGACTGCTTTCCGAGGTTATGGTGAGGAGAACGCACCGTATTGCAAATGCACACTCATCCAGCTGTTTTGGACTCATCCAATGGATCTGATAATAATTTCAGAAGCCCCTAACTTTCACACAGGCAATTCCATTCCCTATAAAAATATCTGACACAAAGCCATACACTTAAGTCCAAACACATTTGTTCAAGTTTTCCTACCAAAATGCTTTGGAATACAAATAAAGAGCACAGAAAAACAAACTGGAAATAACAGAAGCATTGATCAAAAGGAAAGATCACATCACTGTTAAGTGAAAAAAAAAAAAGGAAACAAAAACCCAGTAAGAATAGTATAATTCCACTGAAAATACATGTATTGCTTGGCCAAGATACAGGAGCATTTTAAATGGGGAAGGCACTGCCAATTTGCCAACCAAAAAAGCTGTCTTGAGTTACACTGTCATCGGCAGAGCTGGTTGTATGTGGGGAGAGGACTTCTGTGATGTGAAAGGTTCAGGCCGCGTCGTCCCTAGAAAAGTACGCCAGACAAGGAAGAAGAAATGTGTGACTGAAGATCACAGTGGAGAGAGAAGAAAAGAAGTTGCTGTGTAAGAGAAGAAAGAATTTGCTGCAGTGATGTCCAAGGACTTCAACAAGCATTGCCTTCTTGGGTCTTTCCATGGGAACACACACACACACACACACACACACACACACACACACACACACACACACAATGGGGCAACTCCTGAGGTTAAAATACAACCTTCTGCATGGAAGAATGAGACTGACTCTCTTTCAGGCAAGATCTGAAGTGGTGGCTATGATTTTTACCTGTCGGACAGAGATCTTTAAATAATTTTTTTCATCCGGGCACTAAACCCACTCAAATGCTAAAACCCACAACCAAACTGCCTTAGAGGGTAGACACTTTGCTTGGTAGTAAGCCCGTTCTGCTTCATGTGGGCTTATAACTGTTCTCCTTGCATTTTCTGCCCAATGGTCCTTAAACCAGGTCCCTCTTCTGCTGCAAAGTGTCCATGGGTACGTATGCTGCCCTCTCTGGAAGGTAATGCTTACGTTAAGTGTGGGCTACACATAGAGACTTCATAGTAACTTTGTCATGGAGAAACCTGACCAATGTTACCTCAGCCAGGTGATCAAGGCAAACATCAACAGTGATTAACCTGACAATATGTTGCCCCTTAGAGGACGTGATGACCATGGCACTTGACCTCTCTGGTCTTCCTCCCTAAACTGATAACCTCAGTCTAACCATGAGAAAAACATCAGATGAGCCTTAAACTGCAGGACACCCTAGAAAATACTTGGCCGGTACTCCTCAAGACCATCAAAGTGAAAAACAAGGCATGTTAAGAAACTGTCGCAGACCACAGGGGACTAAAGAGACATGACAACTGAATGTAATGTGGTATCCTGGATGGGATCCAGGAACAGAAAAGGGACATTAAATAAAAATTAAGGAAATCTGAATAAAATATGGACTTTACTTAACAACAATGCATCAATATTGGTTCATTAGTTGTGATAAATGTACCGTAGCAATGAAAGATGTTAACAGGAGGGAAAGTGGGTGCAGGGTACATGGGAACTCTCTGTACTATCTTTGCAACTTTTCTGTAAATCTAAAGCTATTCTAAAAACAAACCATGTATTAAAAATAACAAACTCCAGTGGCTCGCTAGGACCTCTGAAACATGTGGCCTGTAAGACACGTTGGCCCTTGCATTTTGGCCCCTGTTTTATCACCCAGGCTCATCTCAACTGTCTCAACGCCTGCAACACCGAGTGTCGGAGTGTCTCTCACCAGGTTCATGGTCTTTGCTCCTGTGCTCTCCTCTACTAGAACCATCCCTGACCTTCTGATTTTTCTTCCTTTTTACCTGGCTGGCGCCTCTTAGTGTCTTTAAGATCATTCAGTCTTGACCTCTCCAAGAGCAGCTTCCAACAGTCTTAATTGTTCATCCTCAACACTGTCCAAAACTCCACTTACCTCTTCAGTTTATAATTAATTGTCTAATATACCTGTCTACCACACTTCTCTGAACTCCGGAATTGGCCTCCTTTGCCTTTTTCTCTCTGCCACTTGGCTCAGTGCTTGGTACAGAGCAGATGTTAAATAAGTATTTTTAGAATGGATGGATGGATGGATGGATGGATGAATGGATGGATGGATGGATGGATGGATAGGTAGATGGATGGATAGATGGGTGGGTGGATAGGTAGATGGATGAATTATTTTCTCTCTGCTCCTATAGAAACTGATGGTGTCTTTCTCAGACAATTCCTCAAACATCTGAAGTCGGATGGGTTTACTTATATGAACCCCGTAAGGCCCAACTCAGATGCTGCTTCCTTTGGGCAGTCTTTCAGTGTCCTACAGAGCAATATGCATTCATTTCACTGCTCTGTAATGGACCTAGGAGCATCTTCTCTATTAGATTTTAAATCCCTTAGAACACAAGTCATACCTTCTTTGTATGATAACATATGGGCAGGAAAAAGTATTAATCAGAATTCCTTTTAGGGAGAGCATTGTCTTTACTGAGGAGAAGGCCTGGGTAAGAGCTGGGTGCCTGAAGTAGGACTGGATCCTTGCCCATCCCTATACCCCCACCCTCTACTCAAAGACCTCTATGTTGATCTGTCCCCAGCTGAGAGAAGGCAAGAAACTCTTCTGAAAACTAAAAGCACAGGGATTCAGAATTCCCAATGAACTCTCAAGAGGAAAGAGCAGAAGAAGCGAAGTGACACACTTTGTTGGAGGAAGGCTAGAGGCACCCTCACTCCACTCTCCCTACTTCCCACCTCCATGGTTACCTAAGAAGGAAATCTGGGAAAATAGAAACGACTATGTGGTATTTTTGCATATTGTTTGCTGAGGGATATGAGATCCTTTTGCCCACCACAGAAGTTGCAAAGAAGTCTTCTACACTGTTCACAAATGCTGCTTGAAAGAATGGATTCCCTGGGGGAAGCTCCAAAGAGCTCTTAGTTGTATGTTGATCTGGCCAGAAAACAGTGGCCAGGCATGCAAATATTGGGACTGAGCATGATCGAGAGGGCAAACGAGCAGTATTTCCTGCGAATCGGCAAAAATCCTGGGGAGGTTCCATACTTCCCAGAACACAGAGTTAGCTGGGGTCAAGGACAAGGGTCTCAAACTAGATCCCATGGACCAAATTCAGCCTACCACCTGTTTTTGCATCTGTTTATATATTCTCTATGGCTGCTTTCACACTAAAACAGCAGAGTTGAGTAATTGTGACAAAGCCCTTAATAGTCACTATCTGGTCCTTCACACACACACACAATGTTTGTGAACTCCTGGTCTGAGATGACGAATCTTGTATCTTTAAGGAGCAGTGTGCCCTGGGTGATGGTTACCCCAAACAGCCTCAGTAAACAGCTGGAAGCATTAGCTGAATTCCTAAAAATTCTCTCTTTTGAGTTTGAGATCCTAAATATTTCTGAAGACCAAAGACAAATGATGCAACAGATTAGCCTTCTCCTTGGAAGTTATTTTTGCAAATATTTCTAAGGGAATCCCAAAGATCACCTCTCTCCCAAATTCTGTCCACGTTGCGAGTCACATCTCACCTTTAAGACAAGGACTCAAATTGAGAAAGCTGGGCATGTTGTCTGAGAGCCATAATCCTGCCCCAGATAAAGGCCCTGGACTGGCCTCAAGCATTCCTTCTGACCTGGTAATTTCCTTGGAGACCAAGAAATTGTGGGGACCACCTGCCCGGCCTGAGTTCTCATTTTCCCCAGCTACTGGAGTGACACTCTCCTCTGTATTGGATTAGGCATAGAAAAAGCAGATGGAGGGAGGGAGGCCTCCAGGTGACACATGCTTCCCACTGGTGGGAATGGTATGAACTTTCTAAGGAAGGCTTAAGGGAAGTCATCTTTTGCGTCAACTAGAAACAACTGGACAGTGTGAATTGGGTGGTAGAGGAAAGGTCTCTCTAGTGGGGAGCTAATTTGCTTGCCAGTTAAGTGCTCTACGCTGGGATGGAAGCTTCCTGGCTTCAAATATCAGCTCTACCACTCACTCAAGTGGATACAAAGCAGGCCAGTTAACTTCTCTCTTTGTTCGATAGCTACTGTCAAGGGCTAAGGAGAGGGGGGAATGGAGAGTGACGACTGAATGGATATGGAGGTTCCTAATGGGGTTATGGGAATGTTCCAGAACTAGATGGTGTTGGTGGTTGCACACCACTGTGAATGTACTCATTGTCAGTAATGATAAATTTTAGGCTATGTGTATTTTACCAGAATTTACTTAAAAAGACAAAAAAATAAGTCTGTTATTAGAATTAAGGAAAAGGATTGAATGAGATAATCATGGAAAACACCGGCACAGGGCATGGCACACAGATAATTGGTAATGTCCATTCATGGCTGGGTTGTTGTTATGGATAACTGAGCACCGCCCATATCTTTCGAGCCACTGGAGCATTGCGGAGGGGCTTGAACTCCTGTTTGATGATGGTGAAAGCAAACCCTTCTCTCAACATAGATTCAAACACATGTGTTTCTGTTTATCTGAGTCCAAGAAATAAGCACCTCACATTCTTTGAGATAGACCTTTGGCAGATTCTTTTCCAGACGTGTTATACACACATCACTCTACTTCATGCTCCTGACAACTCAGTCCCATTATGGAACCCTTGTACATGAGCATCCTGCTAACAGGTGGGCCAGAGTTCAAATGTGGACCCAGGGCATTGAACTTATAGTCCAGTGTCCTATCCCATAGCGTACCACAATTATTATGAAGACACAGAATGATTGGGTGCCATTTTTAATCCAAGGGGGAAGTTGTTTTGTACTATTCTCAACAGTGAGATGTTGCACCTTTGCATTGGGAATAGATAAACAAGAACAAAATAATAAACACCTTTTCAAATGGGGGATGGTGTGGACTAAAGACATCTAAAGACATGAGGCTATGGAACGTTATTTATTAAAAAAATATTTAAGTGTGTGAGGTTAAAGATGAGCCTCTTTGGCTGGATATTAGTGGAAGAAAAGTAAAAAAAAAAATTAAAGAATCCATTAATTTAGCCAATTTCTATTGAGTACCTACTCTTTGTAAAGAATCAGATTAGGAGCTAGGACAAAACCATGATAGCAAAGTAATTAGGTACATATAACACTGTGACATTAATTTCACAAGAAATATTGTGAAAATTATGGGAGTTTTTTTGGTATACTTTATTACTATCCCCCAGTTTCTAGAAGAGTGCCCAACATATAGTAGGTCTCAATAATTATTAGTTGGAGTAATGGAGTAATAAAAGAAGGAGGGAAAGAGACTATGGGTCTGGGGTAAGACTAGGGTCTAGGGAAGCACAGAAGAGAGATGGCTGACCAGTGCCATGTCAGTGTCCTTTTTCAACAATGAAGATGGTGTAGCCCCCAAGGGAAAAGATCCATTACCCTTTGCCTTGACCCTCAGCAGGTGTGTGTGTGTATATCTATATATATATCCACTTTGATCACTTCTTCTCACAACTCCTTCATCCATGTAATAACTATTTACTTCTCGCTTCCTATATCAGGCACTGTACTAGGTTCTGAGAATAAAAAAGAAGACAAAATAGGTGGCTTCCTGCCTTCACGGAGCTCATGCAGAGTAAGAGAAAGAAATGTTCAATTCATGTACGATCTCTCCACTCTGCTCAGGGCTCTGAAAGAGAGGTACTGGGTGCTGGGAGAGGAAATAAAAGCTGCCTGGGGAGAGGCTACCTTTGATGGGCTGGCCAAGAAAGGCTTCTCAGAGGAGGTGGTATTTGCATCGTCCACTGAAGAACGAGAAGGCGGTCAGGGGAAGGAGAGGCAGGATGGCTTGGGCAAAGTCCTTGGGGTCCCAGAGCACTCCGGTATGAGAAAGGAGCCAGGGTAACTGGGGAAAGACCAGAGAGGAGATGTGGCTCTGCCTTCTGCTCTCCAGAAGTTCTCTCTTCCAGTGGCTCTGGTTCCAAGGTTTTACTCAGAATATTGACATCAGGGGATGCCAGGAAAAGCATCACCTTGCTTGCCACCCTGCCACTCCTGTGTGGTCTCCCTTCCACCTCATCTACTCATTTCCACTGGTCCAATCATCGTCCTCCAGTGTCGATGTCCCAGTAGGAAAAAGAAAATAAGAAAAACCTTCCTATGCATTGAATTTCTGCTACATGTCTGGTGTTGGGCTGTGCATTTTATTACTTACATGTGAGGGAGGTAGTGGTATAGCTATCATTGTTACGACTACTCCCAGTATTATTATAATCACTACCATTATTAATATTCCCATTTATAAAGATGGATCAACCTCTCGGATAGAGGAAGCGAACTGCCCCCTAAGCAAAAAATCTCATCTTAGGTTGCATGAAAATTCAAGCACAGGTCATCTGACTCCATTAGGTAACAATTCCCATCAAATGGATTTGTCTCACACAAGACTTTATGTGTTCAACAAAAATTCTACTATGTAATGACCATGTGTCAGGCACAATGCCAGGTGTGCAGAAATAAGATGAATAAAAGGGACCCCCCCTTTTTAAGCAGAAAGATACATGAACACCATCATACAACATGATATACCCATCGGGCAGTTATATGAGCAGCCATGGAAATTCAGATTCAGAGAGAGTGACAAAGTCAGAAGGGGCAATGATTGGGCACAAACTTAACAGATGGGGAAGAAATTTCCAGGTGAGGAAATGCAAGGAGGAGTATTCTCAGAATGTAAAAACTCTTCTGCATTTGAGTAGCCTGGGCAAAGGGGAGGTAAGACTCCAGGAGGAGTGGCCAGATTATAAAGGTTCTCAGAAGTCAGTTGAGAATTTGGGCCTTTTTTCTAAGAGAATGGGGAGGCACACATGGATGTAAAGCAGGGAGACTGGGGGCACACTCCACAGCTAGCAAAGACTAAGCCTGTTGAACTGTGCCACCGGTTCTTAAAGTGTGACTTGGGCCGGCAGCATCGGCATCTCCTGGGTACCTGTTGGAATGGGAATTCTCCAGCTAACCACCCACCCCAGACCTACTGAATTAGAAACTCCAAAGTTTTCACAAGCTCTCTAGGGGATGCTGAAGCACACTTTATGGGAACCACGGACTACCCTCTGCTCAGCCGGCTTCTGCTTATACCCCCAGCGCACACGGTATCTGCAGGTTCTGTTTCATGCTAGCTTCTAACCTGAGATACGGTCCTGTGGCTACTCCCAGGTCCTGACAGCGCGCAGGCAACATATGCCATGCGTCTCATCCCCTTCTCGGGGTCAACCCGTAACCCCCAAATAACTGCCCAGCACAGCGTCCAACTAACTTCCTTGGGAGAGGGTCCCTGTCCTAGCTTCTCTCTCTGGTTGTGGCTGAAGAACAACTGGGCTTCTCTCCTTGCTGGCTTCCTGGCCACCCGGGAAACGGATAACTGATAACGGATGCTGGTCGGGAATTCTGTCTGGTGCTCGAAAACTATCATTAGCCAGCTGCCGGGCTAATGCATTTGGAGGTGGTGAGTTAAGAGGAAAACAAGCCTGCTTTGGTCGCCCGTGCCCACGGCGACCTAGAGCTGGGTGTTCGGTGGTGACCGGCAACCCACCTCGGATCACCTCTTGTTAGCTACAACTATAGGCAAATTGCTAGCAAGGATTAAGTGGGGAGACTATGCCAGGATCACTGTCAAGCAGAGAAAAGACTCAATTTGTAGAGCAATCACGACTCTGTAATCATTCTTTAAGAGCTCTTTTCAGCCGTGTTTGCCTTTGGAAGGTGCAGACCCTGCCTAGGTGAAGGTGGGCATAGAGCTGCACACTGGTTTTTCTTGAGCATACTAAAATGATTACTCCCCTAAACGAGATAAGCCTCACTATTAATAGCACTCTGCCTCAACGGTCTCTGCTGACATCCGCGGCCCAGATGCCGCCGTGAACAAATGAACACCAATGTGCATAAACAATTGATCCGAGCTCATGAATAGAGCACGTTTCTGTAAACGGGAAGGAGAATCTGGGAGGAAGCTTTATGGGGGGAGAAAGAAACATTTCGTTTATCACTATGTGCATAATGTCCATGTACAATAGAAACAAATTAACAAGGCAGTATTTTAAAAACTGTTACATGACGCTGCATGGAAACAATGCTGCAAGGGTATCATTTCTCCCCAATTCAAGGGGGGTGGGGCAAAAGGGGGGTGCCTTTTCTTTTCCAAATGTTTGGAGCTTTTGCTTAGGTAGGATAATGGCTCATCCAGACCTTATTCTCAGGGCTCAACAACTTCACTATTTTCACCCATTGATCTGGAGAAGTTTGGAAACAGAATAGAGGAGAGGGACCCATGTAGTCTCAGAACATTCTGCAACTCGGCGACGAAGGAGGTGCCGGAAATGAGCTGATACTTAAAGTCCCAAAGTGATTCATTCTGATATAAATGTTATTTGAAGTCCTTCAAAAAAGAGTTCCGACCCTTTGGAATTTCCTAAGTAGAAACAGGCTTGGAGAAAGTTTCCCACCTCATGACTGAGTGGCAGGCTGCCTCAGGAAAAGGAGGGAGGGTAGGTGAAGGAAGAAATGACGAGAAGGCTGGTGGTAGGTGAGGAGCCAGCTCATGTATTATTGACCAAATATTGCTTTCTCCCCTCTGCAGGTTTGTAAAAAATACTGGTGAGCAAAATTAAGCCCTTCTCATTAAATGTGTTGTGATTCTGCATGTCCTAAATGAAGCATTAAGCAATGCTGGAACTTCAGCATGCTAGAGCAAAAATGTACTTCCGAACCCGAGTTTCTAATTTTTCTCTAACTACCCAAATGCGATGGTTTCCCACCAGTACAAGCCTTTCCCTGAAAAAAAAAAAAAAAAAAAAAATCAGTAATCACCAAAGACAATGCACTAAGATTTTTGACAAAGCTCCCTTTTATATTTCAAATTAATAACAATCATGGAAAATTTGTACTGAAAAATTAGGTCCTATCTCTATGTCAATCACCATTCTTCTTTGTACCCAAACTTCTAAGTAATCTCTCAGCTTTGGAGCATAATTTTTCTCAGTTCCACTCCAAAATCGAGGACGTTCAGCCCAAGTCATGCCTGGTATTCCCTGGGGAGTGAGGAGGGAAGGCAAAGAAACTAAAGAGAAATGGGAAATTCAAGGTGATAACCTAGGGGCTCCTTTTTTGGTTGTTTGTTTGCTTGTTTATCTTTGACTTTGGTTTTTGTTTCAGGATACTACTATGGTCCCAGACTGTCAAAGTTCAAAGTTGTCCCTTTCCATGTATACTTTCCATTCCTCTCCTAGGCTGGGTGCTGTGCAACAGACAAAACAAGCGTGTGGTCTCTTTGTACCTATGGGTGGGTGTGAGGAGAACATAAAGGTCTTACCAGTGATCTTATATTGGAGAAACCATGGGAGACCACGGCGGCCCTATATGTGCATCGCTTCAAAAAATCAGGATGAAAATCTGCTACTGGCCTGGAGTCAATACATCACTGCGTAGTTTCCCCACCCCCCCCAAAATTCACTACTAAAGAAGCTCCAAATGCTTTTTAAAAAACCCAAGAAACAAATGATCAAACAACACCCAGACTCAGAATAAACCAAAGGAATAATTAGCTTGGAAGGTTTTTTTTTTTTTTTTCCTCCTTCCTTGTGCTTAAGTTCTACAAATAAAGACAACAATTAATGTCAACTGCCTTTAGTTCTCCATCCTATTAGCTTTGGGGGGCTTCGAGGTAATCTCCACGAAGAGTGGTCTTTCTAGGGTTAAAACACAGTGTTTTCTTCAGAAAAATGGATCTGTTGGCAAAGACAGCTCATGTAAATACTACGTGCCATTCCCCCATCCTTCTGCTGTTGAATCAAGCTGATTTCCAGAGGCAGGGAGATTCAAGAGGAGGAGAGAAATGCTGTAAGACAAGTGAGGAGAGATCCCAGGCAGAGCTGTGCCACATGGAATGTGGAAAACGAAGTGGCCCAGCCTCCTCTTCTGTTTCTTTTATACCAACCGGACGCATGAACAAGTCAGCAAATCAAAACCTGCAAGTTCCCCTAATCACACGCGCAGGATAAATACCACAGTCGGCAGGCAACTCTCCTTTCCAATGTGAAGGTATGGCTGGCAGATTGGGGGTACAGATAGTTACAGGAGTTTCGGTGGTACCTTCAACTCACAGGGTACCCCAGAAACCTCCCAAATCTCTCCCTTACTCCATTCCACAATTCTGCTGTCAGATAGGACTCTGGCACCCCAATATCTTTTCATACGACAGGCATGCAATTACCTGTCATTATTTCCCCTTTCTTTCTGTTTTGCTCTGTGCACTCTTTGTGTCTAGAACCGGTGGGGGAGGGATGTAATTAGTTAACTAAGAGAAACCATGTTTCTCCCTGCAGCAGAAGCCGGGCTGGGGTGCAATCTCTCGGGTGAACTGGTCTCGCTTTTTGGGTCACTCCTAAGAGAAGGCCAAGCTGGCACCTGAAATACAGCAGAGCTCAAACTCCCCAGGTCTCCATTCTCTGTCTCTCTCTCTCTTCCTCTCTCTCTCTCTTTCCTGCTCTCAGACACAGAATCCCCAATGGGAAGAGATAAACTCACCCCAGGTGTGAAGCCAGCTGGCTCGAGGGTTGGGTGGCCAGGCGTCAGTGTGAAATGCTAGTGGTTAGCTCCATGGGCAAAAAGATGGGCCAGAGGAGAGAAAAGGAGGGATGGAGAGGCTTGGCAAAAGGCAAACAGAAAAAAGGCAGAAGGAAACGCATCAGGAATATGTGCAAAGGAAAAAAAAAAATAAGGCAAAGGGGACGAGAAATTAATAATCCAACAAGCAGGTTTCCTCTGTGTTATTAATCACACTGCTTCGCCCGAGCTGCAGAGAACGGGGCGCTGCACATGGGAGCGAGGCGTCTGAACACCATTGGCCGCCTCTGCTCACTCCCATACATCTCAGCCAATCCTCCCGGTGCCTTAAGGCACAGATATATCTGGGCTGCAGTTACAAACCCCTGGAAGATGAAAAATCGTGCTCTGTGGGTAAGGCACTGCTCCGTCCAGTTAATGCACTATAAACTTTATTTGAGCTGACTTCTCATTTGATCCCCCAGTGACGAGGTCAAGGAGCGCAAGCAATTCCACCCCAAATCATGCCATAATCGAATTGCTGCCTATTTCCCGAACCTATAATGAAAAAGGCAACCGAAATAATGCAGGTAATGTTGGCGGCCTCCCTTCCCTGTCGGACATTATTACCTCCGATTGCTCGCCGCCATTTCCTTGGTGCTCTAACAATGAATATATTTCACAGCTCACTTGCTCTCCTGTGTGGGTGGCATGGTATAGACACCTACATGATATGAAAGGAAAGCTAAAACAATAGGGCTGCTTCTGAGTGCCGTGCCTAACAGCCTACCGGTGGGAGAGGCAGTTTTATTAAAGTGCTTCTCACGCGCGCGCGCACAACACAGACACACACACACACACACACACACACATACACACAGAGCAACCTGGTGGGGTCCAGAGTCAGAGACTCCGCCAAAGCCAACTCAATTTCTCTTTGTCTATTTAAGTCCCAGCTTCATAACCTACAGCATAATAACTGAGAGTGTGATTCGTTTATCACTCAGATGCTCTGAAGGTTTTTATTCTATTTTCTTCCTTGGACTAAAATGGGACAGATTTGGCTTTAGGGACCGGGCATGAGAGAAAATAACGTGTGTACACACCCTACCCGAAAATGCCTTTTAAGTGCCTGTTTCTCCTTAGGAAAAGGTTTAATGAAATCAACACTCCCTATTTGCATGCCCTTAAAAAGTCTAATTCAGGGCCCCATCCTATTTTGCTTCTCAGAAAAGTGCTGACTGCTGCGGGATTCAATGGTGCAGATTCAAAGCCTCAGAAGGAGCAACCCGGACCGGACAGCATTGCACAGTCAGGTGTTATTCGTCTGATGGCCCTTCGGCGAAGCCCATCCCCAGGCCAGCGGGAGTGTGACGTGGGACATGGGGGGTGGGGTGCCTACATTCGAGAGAAACTATGTCCAATTTAGCGCCTTGATAGGCTTCCAATCCTGCCTTTTACTTCTCCATTGTGTAGGCTTGGTTCACTCAGAGCAGTGACTTTGAAACTGTCAGACATCAGACACCTTCCTTAGAAAACCTGGCCGTGCCTAGATGTTGTTGTTGCCAACCCAGGATCACGAAACGCTGGGGCCGGTACTGAACCTTGGAAATAGGTATACTGATGGATGCATGAGTCTGGACGGTCATATATGCATGAACACATGCACTCAGCTGGCAAACAAACACACTCCAGCCACATCTACTTTAAGAAGCATAAACAGGAAATACTTGAAGTCAGAGACAATTAGAGTCCAATGGCGACAGTTTCTTAAGCTTGAATAATAATGCAGATAATTTCTCTCGTCTCTTTCACATTTCTCTTCTGCTTCTTTTTTGTAAGCAGGAACCGCCCTCTACACAATTTTCATTACACAGAAATTTATTTCCTGGTCTCTGAAATCACTTTCCCCAACTTGGCCCTACCTTTAATAAGGAAAAGCAGGCTATGGAAACTACAGGCTGCCAGACAAGGCGAGATGGTCAGGTGAGAAAAGTCTAGGAGAGCTCATCAGGAGAACGTCTCAAATATTCCCCTCCAGGTCTGTCCAGACTGATGGAAGGGCAGGACCACATTTTCAAAAAAGACACATAGGTTCAAGAGTGCATGCTGACACACAGACAAAGAATAATTCTTTAAAATACTCAGCACTATGGGCCATAGAGAACAGATCTTATGGGGGGGGGGCGAAGATCGATATAAAGAAAAAAATGCTCTAGATGTAATTGAAGTCATACATTTGTACATGACTTCTGCTCTACGCCCAATTACTGCTATTTATCAAAGAGTAGACAACATTGAACCTGGCAGCATGAAAAACAAATTTTACTAAGTCAGAGGGAAAAAAAAAGATCATCAGAAAGAGAAGGGGAAAAAAAAAAAGATACAAATAATAAATAATTCAATATTCTCAAGGAAAGCTCTTGGAGAAAAGGCCTGGTTGATTCAAACATCAGACATGGGTCTGACAAGAGATGTATCGATTTAGACAATTCTATCATCATTATTCCAGCCGGAGTCCTTCACAAAAGCTGCTCTTTTTGCTCCTGTTTTTATTGCTGTAACTATCTTATACCTCCTTCTTATACCTCGATCTCTTTGAACCGGTATTCATTACAGCTTAAATCTTAAGCCTAAGCATAAGATGATAAACAGATTCTGTGTCTCATGTTTGGTGGAGGCAAGGGCTCAGCTTCCCTGAAATCTAATAGGATGGGAGCTATTCGCAATCTGCTGAGGATTTCCACACTCAGTGGAATAGGTCATGTGCCCCATCTGTATAATTACCAAGGCAGAATATTTAGATTCCAGGGAGAGCATATATCCAAAGCAAATATTACCCACATCTAACAAAGAGTTGCCAAATGCTGAACAGGATGGCTGACAACAAATGTACCCTCATTTGTTACTTTCAAGGCTCTGAAAAGAAACGTTGACGATTTATATGGATAATGATTTCCTTCTCTTCTGCCCAAACTGGGTGCCAAAACTGTACTTGTTCTTCCGACCAAAACGATAAAAAAAAAAAAAAAAAAAAGAAAAGAAAGAAAGAAAAGATCCTTTTAGGTCAATGCAGATCTCTAAAATACAGCAGTATAATTAGTGGAGGAAGAAAACACCTCCATTAGGCATCTGCAAAAAGCAGAACTATGTCTTCAGTGTTCGATGTGTTAATTACAACCAGATAGGAGGTGCCGCGGAAAATTAACAGTCTCATGGAGGCACGAGAGGTAAACAGACAAATCAGGAGCTGTTGGAGGGTCGGGAGAGCAAGTCAATTTTGAAGAAAGATAAAAGAACTGTCATGTCCGTGATGGCTTCGGCGAGGGGAAAGGGCAGTGGGCCCTGTTATCATCAGTTAATTAGGCAGGAGGTCCAAGCTTGCATAGCCGCAACATTTGCCATGGTAATCAGATGTATTATTCAAATGTGCAGGAAAACAAAAGCCATGGCAGGCCTGACAAGGTCCAATAAAATCTGCCCACTCAGAGGTGCTGGATGCAGAGAGCAAAGGAGCGAGCAGGATTCTGCTCCTTGACATCAACAAACAGGGTAGCTTCCTTAAACTCAGCTGGGAGATTGCAGGTGTGAGGTTGGGGAGAGGCTCTCAAAATTAAATAACCCTCTGGTCTGTGTCAGATGCCCAGCCTAGGTAAGAGCCATTACAGGAAAGAGTGCATTGGGGAATCAGCTGGTGGGGGACAAGATAGCATCTAATTAGGCTGAGGGTACAATGTCAATGATAGTGGGTCTGGTAAGGGGGCTGTGGAAGACTCACCACTTCGTTTATAGGGGAGAGAAGGGAAGAAAGGAAGGAAGGAAGGAAGGAAGGAAGGGAGGGAGGGAGGGAGGGAAGGAAGGAGGGAGGGAGGAAGGAAGGAAGACGGATAGGAGGGAGGGAGGGAAGGAAGGAAGGAAGGGAGAAAGAAAAAGAAAATGTGAGTGTGCACTCCGGAGAGCAGTTAACATGTTCATCATGCTTTCTGGACTTGCAAGAAGAGGTGGGTAAAAACTCGTGCAAATCTAAGATCTGATCTAATCTGGTAATGCTCTATGCTAAAGGGCAGTTTAGCTTAGTGTGTATTTCATCCCACACGCAAACTGACCACTTACAGACAATGACCTTGATGCCATCAGATAGGGAATTGGGAAAATGAAAGAGCTGTGCTATTGGACAGAGATGCGTGTTGCCTGATCTCCACCTCTGCGGTCTGACTCACGCCTAGAAGGCACAGTGGTCATCTCATTTGATGAGGAGGCTTTTGGACACTCTAGGACCTGGGCAAGAGTCAAGGTTGTTTCCCAGCCAAGACTTCAAGAGATGTTCCATCCTGGGAAAATTGGGGTAAAGCCCCCCACCCAACCAGAGCCAACCCTTAATCCTGTCTAGAATACTGTATAAGACCTGAGCAAAACTCTTCTTCTGCTATAACTTTTTAATCAGTATGAGGCAAGGAAGCTTCTGGGGTGGACATCATTCATCAGCCACTGAAGCTGGTCCTCTTATTCCCAGGATCCGTGTGGCTGATGGAGCTAAGCTGGCCTGGAGGTGGGGCAGAGGTGAGGGTAGGGAATGGGGGCTGAGGATACACAATTATAAGGAAATATCTTGGCCTTCATTGGCTGAATTTGAGCTGGGAACCTGGGAACCTAGAATACCCACACAAGGCCATCTGGAGCCCGTCCTCGGAATGAGAGTGGTGCAGAGTGGTGTATGGGCTCCACACTAGTGTCAGTAGTGTTTCAAATCTCACTAAATCTGCAGCTAAAGGGAGCGGGAGATGACAGGAACTGAAAGGGATGAAGAAGCCAAGTGGACATAAGGTTCTGTTTGTGAACTGATTCTATAACTATACACATGCACAGAGATGCAAGCGTTTCGCATGCTTTTTATATCACATTCTTGAAATGACAAAAATATAGACGTGGAAAATAGATTAGTGATTACCTGGGGCTGTGCCGGGGAAGAGAGGTAGCTGTGGCTACAAAGGATGAAGTCAGGGACTTTTGTGAGGGAACTGCTGTGTGCATGGACTGTGGCCGCCATCATAGGCAACTACACAGGTGATAAACGGACAAAGAAGGAAATTCATGCACATAACTGAATGCATGCAAAAGTGGGGAAATTGGGGGGGGGTGTCTGGGTGGCTCAGTAAGTTAGGCATCCGACTCTTGACTTTGGCTCAGGTTGTGATCTCAGGATCATGAGATCAAGCCCTGTGTACAAGTTCCCTTTCTGGGGACAACTTTCTAGTCTTCTTTGTTAATGATGAATTATGGACAGCATGCTCATGGGGAGACTGTATGAGATTCTCTTTCTCCCTCTCCCTCTGCACCTCCCACCTCCTCTCTCTCTCTCTCTCAAATAATACATAAATAATAATAATAAAAAAATTGGGGAAATCTGAAAAAGGTGGCTTGATTTCATCAGTGTCAATTTCCTGGTTGTGCTATTATATTATAGGTATGCAAGATGCTATCATTGAAGGCAACTGGATGAAGGGAATGTGGGATCATCTCTTTGTGATATTTCTTATGACTTATGTGAATTGACAATTATCTCCAAAGTAAAAAAAAAAAAGTTTTAAACAAAGTTTAGGAATCACGCATTGGGTTGTCAGGACCCCTACCCACAAGTACCAATTGTTGGGCAGGTTACTTCTTTAAACGCCAATGCTTTGCTATAAAATGTGGATAATAATAATGACTCCTTCAAAGGG
The DNA here is from genome assembly GCA_028534135.1 of Potos flavus. NCBI lineage: Eukaryota > Metazoa > Chordata > Mammalia > Carnivora > Procyonidae > Potos > Potos flavus. The sequence continues at coordinate 28,250,553 of CM052890.1, forward strand.
TTGTTTTGGGGATTAAACAAGATACTATGTCTTATGTGCTTAGATAGTCCTAGTCCTTGGCTCTTAGTAAGGGTTTGACATGTGTTAGCTATTACTGTTAGTGTCATCATGACCATTATTTACTACAGTGTCCAAATACATGTGGCTAAAAAAATTTTTTTTTTTCTAAAATCGGGGTGGCCTTTATTCAGAAATTAAAAGTGCATCTTTGTCATACAGATCCCGTGATTTTCAATGATTGGGAATGGTGGGTGCTTTCCATGATTCATCATTAACAAAGAAGACAAGAAGGTTGGCCCCGGAAGGGATCTTGTGCCCCTCACCCCCACAACCATCACGCCTTTATAATTTCCACATCTTGTCTATAGGCTGCCACCCTCCCCCCACACAGCATGGACCCAGGTTCCCGTGCATCTTTTCTTCTCTCATCCCAATCACCGGAGGTCAGGGGTGACTCCTGGGGCACTCAATCACATCTGCTAAGAGCTACTGAGAGGCACCACAGGGAATTAAAGTCTCTATTCTGATCAAATTAGTTAAACATGGATCAATAGGAAGCTTTGGTGTGTCGGTAAGCTCAGAGTCTGCAGATTCCCGGCACAGAGTAATCTGAGAGAAGGAGACAGGGAGAGTGAGGGGAGAAATAATATGTGTTTCCTTGGCACAGAGGTTTCCTTTTATTGAGTCTGTCACTTCCCATTTCAGTTAACAAACCAGTGAATGGAGCTCATCGTTGGGCAAATATTACAGCTCCATAGAATACAAAGTGGGAGCATTGTTTCTGACTGGGGGCTTAATAAGAAAGAAAGGGCCACGTGAGAAAGGAGAGATCTGAGGGACCCTGAATGCCAGAGGGGAGACCAGCTCTGCAGAGCCAAGGTCCCAGAAAGAAGAGAGAAGGTGGTCTTAAGTCTCCCTTGCTTCTTTTTTGTTTGTCTTCTGTTTCCTCTCTCCCTCTCAAACCACTGCTAGCCCAAGATTCATGGCAAATATTATTGGGTTCACAGTGATCACACCGAATGCATAAAAAAGACACTTCTATTTTTCCCAGGAGATGATACTAAATTTGGAATTGAGTAACTTTGGAAAGAAAGGCCCGGGAAGAATTTTTTTCAATACACTCTTCTTGTTTCATCCTACTTTCCTATACTAGAAAAGTAATGCAGTGCATTACCAGGTGGAACGGAAAGTGTTGCCCTTTTCTTGTCTTCCTGGGATTCAGCTAGTACTCCTTAGTTGGGGTGGGGTATTTGAGAAAGTAGAAAACACAGGGCTGGGAAGTGCCTGCATTAACCGTATGTAATTAGGTACAGTAAGGGTTAGTACGTCACCCAAAATCACATAGCCAGAGAAGGGCAGAGCTGGGTGTCAAACCCAGTTTGGACTCCAAGGTCTGTGTTTATTCCACAATACTGTCCTGTCTGCCCGGTCAAGGGGCTGGTTGGTCTCTTTTTTCTGAGAGATTTATCACGCTGCTGATCATGAACCTCAAGTGTATTGGCTCATAGCTACCCTCCGGATCTACATTCTAAACCAGAGCTCTACTGTTTGTACACCCAGAAAATATTTACTAATCTTGGACTATACTGCTAGCCAGCAGTACTTGACATTGGCTGCATGTCAGATCCATCTGAGAAGACTTGAAAGTCCTAGATCCCTGGCCCCCACTCCCAGGGGACTGGAATGTGCAGCCAGGATTGTAAACTACTGGGCATGGTAATATAATGAATTAGGAAAATGGCAACAAAATAAATGGTCCTTTAAGAGGATTAGGACAATATAGAGTTGGTACCACGATGGATTTCAAAAATGAATGAAGTTCAGATTCTTATAGGTTAGAGGCTGTAGGGTGTAGTAGAAAGAGCCAACATTGGCCCTTTACTAACTATGTGACCACGTGACGTCTTCAAGACCCTTTTATCTATCATACGGAAATGATATGCTCCCCGTTGCAGAGCTGTCATGGGCTTAGAATAATAATTGCAAAATACTGTGCATATAAATCATTGCATGTTATTTCAGATGAACTTTAATTCTTTTTCCTTTTGTGACCCCCAACCCCCCAGTTCTTCCCCTCCATCCTCCTGGGCTGGCACTGTGCTCAGGATACGGTGGACACTCAACAGGGTTTACTATATTGGGCAGGAAATCAATGTTTTCTATAAAAAAAAAAACCAACAACAAAAAACCCAAATCCCAAAAAACTAAGACTAACTACAACAGAGCTGTGCTAAATTGTGTGATACACATTAGATTCTAGAACAAAATTTGGAGATTCTCTTATGTTTTCTTCCTTTATTCAGTCTTGCCACTAATGTCATCTCAGAAAGACCTTCTCTGAACATCCCATCTCCGTGTCTCTTACTGCCTTTATTCCTACTTTCTACCACTTGTCATGACGTGGGCGTTCATTATCTATTTATTTGTGCAGTGTGCACATTACACATCAGCTCTGTGGGGGCACAGTCTTTATTTTGTCTGCTGATGTTTCCTTAGCATCTAGAATCCCACCTGGAACATAGAAACTCACCATAGACACTTGCTGAATAACTGAGTAAGTGAATAACGAATGGATGCTTTGCCTATTGATGACTTGATCTGGGATTATCTGAATTCCTTGTTAAATGTGCACATTCACCCCCCAGACTTGGGGATTCAGAATCTCTAGACCCAAAGCTTGGGACTCTGTCACTTCTCGCCAGCTTTGGAAGTCATTCTGATGGATACCAAAGTCTCAGAATGACTTTTCTGAAGTTACAGAAGTTATTATTACTGAGACACTGCCATGTGCCGAGCTCTATGCACCTTCATATGTGCACTACTAATTAATTCTCACAAAGGCTGAAGAGGCGAATACTATCCCCATTTTAGAGTAGAGAAACCAAGCTCTTGGACTTTGTGAAATATGTGTGAGGTCACTCAACTAGCGAACAATGCTGTTGACTCAGCCCCAGATCTACTGTTACAAAGAAAAATACTCTTTTTTTAAAACTGTGCTATTCTCAAACCAAATATTCCCTCTTTCTTATTTGTCTACTATCCATCTCTGATTCCCACACCCACATGGAACCCTTCACTGATATTTATTTTAGATATTAGGTAACCTGTAAAAGGGGAACAGCAGGAACAAATGTATGGGAGCAAGATGAAGCCTAGAATCTATGGAGGAAATGCAAAACAAACTCACAATGAGAGCACAGGAATGTCAGTGGTTTTCAGAGTGTGGTCTCCAGGCCAGTAGCATTGATAACACCAGCAACCTCGTGAGAAATGAAAATTCACCATCCAGGTCCCTCCCAGACCCACTGAATCAGGAAACTTGGGGATGGGATCCAGCTATCTGGGTGTTACTATGCCCTCCTGTGAAGTGTGTAACCCCCTTCCACAGAGAAAGAGAGGAGAGGAAAGGGCATTTCAGGTGTGGCCAAATTACCAGGGGGAGAGAAATGATATGAGGGCGAGGCAGTAAGGAGTCGCACAGTCTTTTGGGGCCGGACAGTAATGTGGAAGCCTTCAATGATGCTTCCTGGAAAAACCAGGGCTCAGAAGGTTCTCATGATCACGGAGATCTGTGACCTAAGCTGTCTCTCCCTCTACCACCAACATAGCTATTTCTCAAATAAAATGATTCCATGATTAAATCAGTTTGGGAAAAGCTGAGTTGAAGCAAATCACACAAATATGTTGATGTTGTTTACAGTGGGAATTTGCAAAGCCTTTACTTGCCTGAAATATGCCATGGAAAAGCTCAAATAGCATATTTTGCATTACCATGTGAGGAACCCTTGTCCATAGGAAAGTCTGGACAATTTTTGGTTATTCCATAATTTTGGAGAGTGCTTATGGTTTTCTGAATTTTAAAAATATATATCTTTTTTTAAAATTTTAGAATAGTTTCATGTTTGCAGAAATGTTATAGGACAGTACAGAAAACTTGCATGTACTCAACATTCAATTCCCCTGGAATTAATATCTTATAGGAGTTTGGTACATTTTCTACAACTAACGAACCAGTGTTAATGCACGATGTTAACTAAAGTCTGCACTTCACTCAGATTTCCTGAGTTTTCATCTAATGTCCCCTTTTGGCCCCTGGATCCCATCCAGGACTCTACATGAGACTTAGGCATTATGTCTCCCAGGGCTCCTCTTGGCTGTGACAGTTTCTCAGACTTTCCTTGCTTTTCATCATCTTGACAGTGTATTAGTCAGATATTCTGTGGGATGTCCCTCAGCTGGGATTTGTCTGATATTTTTCTCATGACAAGTCTGAGATGATAGGTTTTGGGGAGGAAGACCAAAGTTATTCCATTTCTTTTTTCAGCAGTACTTACTATTTTCACATGTTCGGCATCTTCGCTTAGACTTTTAGGGCTTTGTTTCCTGTCCTAAAAATGGGATGAAATTCGAAGAAGGAATATTTTACAGTCAAAATCCCAGAAGTTGTCAGAAGAACTACATGGAGGTTTGGCGAAGCTGATGAGGATGGAATTGGACTCTTCCTGAGTAACACATAATCCTCAAGGCAACGCTGTTTGTGGGTCATTCCTAGAATTCCAATTGGATGGCAACGAGCCCATGACTAGACAGTTCACTGGGACCTATTAGTACTCTTCATAATTAGGGAGACATGCAAACAAATAAAAAAAAAAATCTCATTTTCCTCAAGCCTGATGGAGGTGTAGGACCCTCTATGGAAAGTATGAACATCTGTCTAAAGCTTATCCAGCCAAGAGCGTAGGCTGGGGGTTAATAACACAGACTGCAGTATTAATCTCCTGGGTTTAAATCCAGTTTTGCTACTTAGTGGCCTTGGGCAAGTTATTCCCACAGCCCCAGTGCCCTCATTAGTCAACTGGGGTAATAGCGGTATCTCCAGTAGAGAGTGGTTATGCTGATCAAACAAGCTAAAGCCTGAGCAACCCTCACAGCACTGTCTGGACCACCGTGTCTCCCAGTACAGGTTAGACATTCATTTTAGAATTATTAGGTTGAGCCATATGAAAGTGACACTTCAGTAGATAAACAATTGTCAAATGTCAACAAGTTTATACAGTTCAATCTATTACTATCATCACCATCATCACCATCATCATCCTTGAAGACACCAACAGAAGATGGACCCTGAACGAACAGAAAGTGACCCTGGAATTGGAGCCATCCAGCGATGCCCTGGACTTCCCCCAGGTCCCACGAGTAGAGAAATGTCAGCTCAGACAACAGGCAGCTCGCCTCCTCATTTCCAACCCGGCCTCGTTGGGCAGACCCCCCCTCCCATTTAAGTCATTGCCTTAACTCCGTGTTTTCACACTTCATTTTCTTCATTGCCTGGTGCGTACCATATCAAAGCAATGGGACTAAAGAGAAATTTCACAGCTCCTGACCTTCAGCAAGGAATGCCCAGGAGCAAAGAATGAATGAAACATGATGAAGTTTCATGAATTTTTCTAGAAAATCTAACTTTCAATGAAATCGGGGAGGTGGGGGTCAAGGGAAAAGCCAGAGAGAGAAGGCCAGACCAGTGGTGATTGGATTACATTCGCTGGCCTGTGGCTCTTTATTAAGACCATCCGAACGAATGTAAGGTACATTACACACACATATATATTCCGTGCATGCACATAGACTATTTAAGATAGTGCCAAATAATTGAAACAAGAAACAATAATCAATATCTTTACAACGGAATTGTGTTCAGAAAGAGTCGTGTGTTGTTTTCTCTGTTTTCCACATTCCCTGACAAGGGGGTAGGGGGAAAGAAATGCCATTCTCCAATCACTAAAAATAAATACTTGTGTTATATTCAGTTGCCGCCACAATGAATACAACAGGCACACGGGTTTATAATATCAATTCACAGGGCTCTTTCTGCTCCAGTGAACTGTTACTGAACGGTTCAGAAGAAAGCTACAGGCAGATCGGACAAAGCTCTTCTAACAGAGTTGACATTAGGCTCAGCCTGATAAGACCACATCAGAGAGACGCTCCTTCTCCAGACCCTCTGATCACAGCAGCCAGCGATGGAGAGGTGCTCCAGTTCCCGGAACCTGATCACAGACCTGGTTCTGCGCATCTGGCTTAGAGCGACCACGCAGCTCAGGGTTATCAGGCGAAGCTGGAGGAGTTCAAGGCAATCTCATCTTTGCAGTGCTTCTAGCCATTAATAAGCACCCAGCCCAGGAGGAAGGAGGGGAAGAACTGGAGGGGTTGGGGGTGGTAAGAGGAAAAAAAGAATAAAAGTTTGTCTGAAATTACAAGATACAATGATTTACACACGCGGATGCCAAGCACTCCCTAAGTCCCTTCTAGAACAATGGTTCTCAACTGTGGGCCAGTCTGATCCCCATTCCTCAGAGGCATATGGCAATGCCTGGAGACTCTTTGGATTGTCACGGTGAGAGAAAGCGCAGGTGGCATCAAGTAGGTGAGCCCAGGAATGCTGCTAAACATCCTACAATGCACAGGACGGCTCCCCCAGCAGAGAAGTATCTGGTGTAAAATGTCAATGGTGGAGACCCCTGCCCCAGAGGACAGCAACCTTGACTCCTCACCTAGATTGAGATGAAGCCTTATTAAATTAGATTATTAAGTTAGTTATCAGCAACAGGGATCTCAGTCCTGTGTACAATCAGTGGGCAGTCTGGAGAGGGGAAAACATCAGGAATCAGTTACTTTTCCTCCGCAGATCAAACAGATGGTTATAATTTAAGGATATTTATGGAATGTTTTTGGAGGCACACTGTTTCCTCCCATTCATCTCAATGCGGTGACAGTTTTGAATTGTTTACTGTGTTCTTCTCACAGAAGACACAATCTAATTTTTTTTTTTTAATTTCAAAATGAATATAGTCACTGTATTAAAATTTCCTTGGCGTTACTGTCCTCTACAAGTCACCACAGTGGAGTGCAACTGATCTCACTCAACATAGCTGGGGGGAAAAAACACGCCAATTTTGAGTGCCTCCCTCAATTAATGTGAGACTTTTACTATTTGCAGTGAGGTCATTCATTGGATGAGGCGATAAATAAAGACCATCACCCAAAGAATGTGAATGGCCCTCCATCCACGGTCGCCAGAGCCCGGTGCATTCGGGTTAATCGAACTCCCTGTGTTTTTTGCTAGGGAAGGTTGCCAACAGCCCGTCGTCTAAAGCAAGGGTTTCCAAACTTTTTTTTCTGTAGAGGGCCAGAGAGTGAATGTTTTCGGCTTTGCGGGCCATACGTTCTGTACCACTACTCAACGCTGTCGTTGTGGCGCAAAAGTGGCCATCGACCATTTGTAAACAAATATGTGCGTGGCTGTGTTCCAATAACACTCTGTTTAGGAAAACAGTCTGCCGGCCAGATTTGGCCCTCGGGCCATAGTTTGCCCACCCTCTATGAGACAGAAAAACCTGCACGGCACTCGAACGTAATCAAAGACACTAAATCTGGGAGGATGTGGAAGGCATTCCGAAAACGTGGACAGCCTCTAGGATATGATCGCTCCTATCCATTAACATCGTCCTAAGGCGAAACTCAACAGCAATTAATGTAACGGATATGCTGTCCTAGTGAGGTTGCCATAATACGCAGCTTTCTTCGGTATTTCTGTTGAACCCTGTTCATGCATTTCTTAGAAAAACGAATGCCTGAAATATAAACTGAGCCCCTACCACACCGTATACCTGGTATCATTGTTACCTCTGAGGGTACAAAATGAATAAGAATTATAATAATCATACCTGTCCTAGAGTGATTATATGAGTCTCGTGTTTTCTCTTCAGTGTCTGACCTTTCTACCCTAAGTATCTGGAGACCTCTTCTGAGGACCAGTGAATAAGAGAAAGTCTATAGTTATGCCAGCTCCACAATCTGTCAAAACCAGAAACCCAGTGGTTGAATTGCTGGTGTGCAGGTACTGTGGATGTCCAGAATACCCCTCAGTGATTGGGTCTTGGAAGGAGCAGATAATGCCCTCTATGGGGTATCAAATCCTCTCTTCTGTCCCAAATTGGCAGTTGGAGTGATTGGGGCCCAGCGAAGTCACTTTCCAGATCTGGGAAGCAGGGTGCCAATTCAGGGTACGTTTTGCTCCCGTTTCATGCAGAAACCACTAACATCCACGGCTGCCTTCTGGGCACAGGGGAGGGGACAGCAAATCACAGAGAAAGAGACAATGGCCCTGAACTTATTAGATCTGGGTTTAAAACTGGGCTCCCCACTTAGTAGCTGGGTGACCCTGACCCTCAGTTTCCTCTTCTATATTGTGAAAGAATAATCCCACCCTCCACGTTATTCCTGCAAGGTTAGAGATGATATGAGAAATGAATTTGGCACACAGTAGGCCCACAACATACGGCAGCTTTTTAAACTCCCTTACGGAGTGTTACCTCGGCGAGGCACGATGTTTAATTGTAGTGATACAGAGGAGCTTTTCTGGGACAATCACAATTGGAAAGATTTATCTCAGTATGTATTTTGGAGAATGTAGTCATCTTGCCAATAAGGCGTTCATTTCTAGAACAGGGTTTCTCAAACTTAGCACTGTTGGCAGTTAGGATAATTTTTTGTTTGTAGGAGGTTTAACAGCATCCCTGGGTCTCTACCAAATAGATACCCATAGCTACTCACTGCCTTTCCTCCCCAGTCATGACATCGAAAAGTATCCCTGGACATGGCCAGATGAACCCCGGTGACCCATCATACCTCGCTCAGAACCACAGATCTAGAACTGTGCCCACATTGCTCTGGATATACAAGAAAGAGAAAAGAAAGAGAACAGGTGCAGAGAAGTCATTAACTCTGGTTAATGGGCAAGAACTCTGGCAGGGACTTACCCTTGTGGGCATAAGAGGTGACTGTCCACTTCCCGGTACAAATACAAGGTGACTGCAGGTGCCCCTGGGGCTTAGGTTGGTGACCTGGATCAGTACAGTCTTGCACGGTCTCCTTCCTCCAACGTGAGGGCGTACACACATACCCAAATATGCAACCAAATGTGTTGATTTGCAATTTGAGGCATGAGGCAGACACAGGAGGCACAGCTCAGCGTGCAAGGGAGAGAGCTGTTGGAATCAGCAGAACTCATTTCATTGCTGCCTTCCGAGCAGCCCTGTGTTCCAGCCGCCGCGAACATACTTCGCCCCGAGCTCGGCTCTGCTCAATGTTCTCTGGCAACACCTGGTGGAACAGGGTAAAAACTGCACAGCGCCTTGGCGTGCGCTGCCGTGTCTGCTAATCTCATTGCTGGGGAAGGCTTTCCGGCGGCAGAGGTTGGGGGGGGGAAGAGGGTACCGTCAGAGTCCCCGCCTCTGGGCTGGCATCGATGCTGTGCTAGGCTAATTTCCGCTGTTTTCCTTTCTACTTTACCAAGCAGAAAACAAACACTGCTGTATTGTCAAGAGCTTTCTTGCTAGGATAAGGAAATAAATCGCAACTGCAGCCTCACTGGATGTCTTTCTCCAGGATGTGCCCAGAAAGCTGCCTCAGCGATTGCCCTGCAACCTAGCAAGTGTGCACGGCCCAGCTTTAGAGACATGCTCTTTTGGGTTATTACCCTATCCTAAATGATGCCCTTTGTAGCTCAGCGGGCATCTTTCCGGCTACAGAGTACAGCTGTTTCTACTTGGAGGGGTAGAGATGAGAAAGGGGGTGCACATCCAGACATCTACTCGCTGGAAGTTAAGGATTCCACCCTGGCTGCCAACCCCTCACCCAACCCTCGTCAGGATCGTGGGGAGCTCACGTGCATTTAAATCCCCAACGGTGAGAAGAAAAGTCTAACCTATTATGCATTCTATGTGATGAAGGCATGGCAGGAGAGGACCAGAGAATTACACAGTGTTTTCAGGATTTCATTCTTTTTAAAGGCTGAACAATATTCCTGTGTGTGTGTGTGTGTGTGTGTGTGTGTGATATTTTCTTTAACATTCATCTACCAACAGACACTGAGGTTGTTTCCATTATCTTGGGTGTTGTGAATCATGCTGCAATGAAAACAGGGGTGCAGCTATCTCTTTGCAATGCTGATTTCATTTCCTTGGGATATACACCTAGCAGTGGGATTGCTGGATCATGAGGAACCTCCACGCTGTTTTCCATAGTGGTTGCGCCAATTTACATTCCCACCAATAAGGTGGGAGGGCTACCATCCTCACCATGTTATTTCGCAATGCCTGCGTATATCAAAACATCAAACTGCACACCATATGTACATATATATGTATGTACCTATATATGCAATTTCTATTTGTAAAAAAAAAAGTGCACTCAGCTTTTTGGAAGAATGTTCTCTCGAAATCCACAGATTCACAGCATATTTCCAAGGAAGGCACCTGAACATTGGAAGAAGTCTTCCAACATTGTGGAAGACAGGGTGCCCTCAGAACTTTAGGTCCTCTTTGCTCGCATGCTAGGTGTGTGATTTGGGGAGAATTATTTACATTTTGTAGGTCTTTTTTCCCCCCCTCCATTGTAAAACAGGAAAGATAGCACTACCTATCCACGGAAGTCATGCATGCCACCTGCTTCCCATAGTGTCTGACATCTAGAAGTGCTCAGAAAATGTTAGCTAGAGCCTTAATTGTTCACCTCTCAGACGCTATCACTACATGTCAGAAGTCCAGAGACCTGTCCCCGGCAGGTCAATGACTTGCAAAGAGACCTTAAATAAATCCCCAACTTTTTGTGTTTGTCTTTATCATCTGTCAAAATGGAGAGGATTCCACCTGTTTTTTAAAAATTATTTAACTCAAAATATCATTATCAATATAGTATGAGATAAGACAAGCTAATGCTTCTTAAAAAGACCTACTAAAACACAAACAGGCAGCACTATTAGATCTCTGTGGCTCACATGCATTTACAATGCACATAGTGTCATCAAATGGACAACACTTGGAAGACAATGGAGAATGACAAGGGTCTCCAAATGTGTGCCTCAGTCACTGACTGAGGTCTCTTCTAGAAGGTAGGTCTACCCAGTCCAGTGGGGACAGGTGTGCAGGAAGTTCTGGGAAAAGGAAAATCAAGCTCCATTTCATGGTAAAATGGCGTCACAGATGTGGAGCTCCAGGCTTACCATTTCCTTCAAGATCAGATTTGCAAGTGACCTACAGTGTTTCTGAAGTTGCCTCCAAGTCCTCTATGGACTATCATTTGTACTTTTGGTAATGTCAAATCAAAGAAAGACTTTTTCTGCAGTTAAGCTGTCCCTGCTGTTGATGCTGAACTTCTAAGTTATAATGTCTTATCCAACGGGATTCTCAAGGAGGGGGGCTCCCTTCTTCTCAGAGTCACATTATATGAAATATTTAGCATATTGCGTGCCAGTGGCTGTCAAATTAGGCTCATCTAAAATACTATAATTAAGAGGGGAGCCTCACATACTTAGCACTGAAAGCCAGTCATATTCAAATTATGCATGAGGATTTGGAAGCCAAAGAACATCTTTCTACAACTGCAATTCAGGTACTTTGAAGCATCCTGCTCCCAACCACTACCTGCTAAGAGCAGCAAGGAATCTCTATTTGTTCCTATCCCACTGTAGAAATTCTCAGTGCAGGAGAATAAGATATTATTACTTCTTAAAATTTTATTTAAAACCACATTTAAAAAATGATATTCATTTGTATCCAAAGACAATGCCTTAATCTGAAATGATCAAAGATTGATGATGGGTCTCAGGAACACGCTTACTACTTTTCACTTCAAAAGGAAATTATTAACTACCACTTTCAGGGCATTTAACAGTGTCCAGAAGTGAATAAGTTAGTTCATTCTTCCTCACAGGTTAGTCTTCAGACAAGATGCAGTGAATTTTTAAACATATTTTCAAAGAGTTGCTCATCACAGCTAGAGTTCTGCCATACACACACACACACACACACACACACACACACACACATATATACACACACACACATGTGTGTATTTATATAAAAATATAAATATATATATTTATGTTTATATAAAATCTTTATTTTTTTTTCAGTTTGGCAAAAATCCATTCTACATTTTAATTAAGGCTTTACTTTAGAATACAGTCTGACCATGTGGAATATGTCACTTTGCATCTTTAAAATCTAAAAACGAACAAAACAAAATAAAATAAAATAAAAGTAACTCTAGTGAAAAATAGTAAGCATGTTCCTGAGACCCATCATCAATCTTTGATCATTTCAGATTAAGGCATTGTCTTTGGATACAAATGAATATCATTTTTTAAATGTGGTTTTAAATAAATTTTTAAAAAATAAAAATAAAAATAAAAAATATATATTTTTCTTCCTTCTCTAGAGGGAAGAAAAAAAAAAAAGACCCACCTGCTGAATGCTAAATGTATTATTAACACATGATGCCTTTCTCTTTGGGATTTCACCTCCTTGAGGTAGGATATGCACTTGGATGTGAAACTTCTCAAGGGCCATTTTTATAGAATAATCTAGTGTCCTTTATGCTCCATGCTTGATGAAAGGAACTGAGGCTGAGGAAGGGAAGGCCCTATGACATCTCGCCATGGTACCACTATGTCTGCTGAGCATATGACGTTTTCAAATGCATTTGATCAGTGAAGGCTCACTCTCGTCTTCAGGTCTGGCAAGCGACACAGATATTGTCATTCCTACTTTGTAGATTATAAAAGTTGGGATCAGAGGAGTTAAACAATCAATTTGTCAATCCTCAGTATCACACAGCAAAGTCAAAACTTTCATCTGCCAAGAGTTTGGATTCCAAAAGTCTAATCTGTCTGCCTATCTGTCAACATGTTTGGCTATTTATCTATTCATCAATGTGCCTACATGTCTATGGTTTCACCAAAGCACCCACTATTACTTTAAGTTGGGTTAGAGAGTTCATCGAGAAAAGTCTGGAATAACTGCTAATTACTTAGGAAGCTTACCTCCTTGAGAAGAGCAATGAGATTTGGGGGCTGTTTGAAATTTGGAAACCTCCACCTTTTCCTCTCTATTTTTGCATATTTATGTTTTTCATGTTATATTTAAGTTGCTTCAAAGGGAGAATGGATTTATGGCAACTACCATGTGATTAAAAATAAATGCGTGGAAGATAAAAAATTTTTAAATAACTTCATCGGGCAGCTTAACTCTTCCTGATTTTCTAGTATTGTTGCTTGTTTTCTCTGCTCAGGCAAGTTCTCCTGGGATGTCTTGGGGCTATGTTTTGGATAAACCCTCTCCAATCAGTTGTATCGAGCCAGATTTCATCCTTCTGTCCCTTCACATTCCCAGGGTTCAAGAGAGGCTCCAGGGTTGGCAGGACAACACATTGGACACAAAATGGAATCGCGGTACGTGACACTTCAGTTTTGCTTCTTTGGCAGCAAAGATCATCAAACGCCCTGCTCTCCACTACGACAGAAGATCCCTTAAATAACACTTAACAGACCTGTGCACCAGTGGCGGCGCGGACGGCTCCCCACCACACTGCCGCCATGCTGCTGGGAACTGAAATCAATTTTTCATTGACTGGATTATGGCAGGACTATGGTTCCTCTGCTGTGCTTTGCTGCAGGACCTCTCCCCTCTGGCTCTGTGGGTGTTCTCCACGCGGAAAACGTCACATGCTCAAAGAGAAAGTGGACTTAAAATGAGGAAAGGGCTGGAAGCGGTATCCCCGCTGATCTCTGCATCTCCTCCTGCAGGTGGACAAGCCACCAAGAGAGGGATGTGCCTGGGGGCGGGTGGGAACTGCCAAGGCGAAGGGGGAAAAAACAACAACAACAACAACGTGGACTCTCTTTTGAGTGGTTTTTCACTTTTGACTTTTGAGGATTTCTGTCTTTGGGGAGAATAAGAATATGTCTCCTAGACCCTGTGCTAAGGTGGCAATTACCTGAGAGAGAGGTTCAGTGGGAGGAGAGAGGGGGCAGAATTACATAATGCAGCTATTTTAAATGTAGATGATTAGCCTGTCCCCATACAGATTCAGAAGCCCTGGAGATGAAGCTTGGGGGAAGGTATACTTGTGACAGTCCCTGGGAGATTCTTATGCGTGACAGAGTTTGAGAACTTCCAGCATGCTGGTTCCAAGCACGAATTTGGGAATTAGAGAAACCTGGATTAGGGGACCAGCTACGCCATCTTCCTAGCTGGGTGACTAAGAAAATGACCTTCCACTCCTTAAACTCAGATTTCTCATTCATAAGCTGAGAAGGAGCATATTACCTGCCTCCGAGGGTTGTTGAGATAAATAGAAAAGATATGCATATAACCAATTGGCACAATGCCCAGTGTGTAGCACTAAGTGCCCAAGAATGTTGATTTTCTTTGTCATGTAACTTGTTGAATGGTCTCATTTAAATGGAACTGCTTCTCCCTATAAGGATATTCACTGCACCCCCAAAAGGTTGAAATAGGACCCCATAAATGGGTATCCAAGTCTTCAGCCCCAGAACCTGTAAATGTAGTTATTTGGGAAAAGAGTCTTTGTGGGAATAATTAAGCGAAGGATTCTGAGATGAGGGCATCGAGCTTTACGGTGAGCCCTAAATCCAACAACAAATCCGTGTAAGAGACAGCAGAGGAGAAGGCCGTGTGAACATGGAGACAGAAATTGTAGCGCTGTGTCTATAAGCCAAGGGATGCTGAGGATTGACAAAAGCCACCAGAAGCTAGCAGAGAGACATGGGATGGATCTTCCCTCAGTCACCAGAAGGAGCTGACCCTGCTGACAGCTTGACTTGAGACTTTTAGCCTCCAGAATGTGATGCTTATTCCACCAAGTTTGGGGTAATTTGTTACCGTGGCCCTAGGAACTAATAGGAACACTTTTAGCTCCACGTTAGTATACGTGTTGTTTGGAAAGGATCATTTCAGAATTATCTTCTCCAAGGAGTCTGACCAAAGGTCTGGAAGACCCAGCTCCTCCTCACAGGGGGTCCGAGCTGGGACTCCACCTCACTCTCCACACATGTCATTGACTATGGGGCTCCTTTGGCCACAGCCAGCCACATCAGTAAATTTCAAGCTCAAAATTCACTTTCTTACAGGCTCCTGAAAGAAAAGAACTTCTTCTCTTGAAAGCTCCTTAGGTATATAAATATCTGAAGGTGGCATAGGTCAGAAAGGGGTCAAAGAGCCAATATCTGGGTAAGCCACTCAGTATGGCTGTGAGGTTGAAGACCTGCCCTCAGCTCTGGATTCACCAGACAATTTGCTCTTTGATCTTTATTCCCAAGTTAATATAATAATAAGAATAGTCACTATGTTTGGAGACTCCTTAACATACTAGATATTAATTAAATGCTTCACCATTATCATCTTCAAAACTTGTGTGACATAGAGATAATTCTCTGCCCCCATTTTACAGATGAAAAAACTTAGCCCCAGTAAACTTCAGGATCACCCAGAGGCAAAGGAAAATCAACAGCATTCAACCCTGTTTCTTCCACTGCAACGGGCTGTCTGGCCACAAGGGTGGGTGCTCTAAGTCTGAACGCCTGAGACATTCCCCACCAACGCTCTGCTGGGGTATACGCTCTTTCGTATACTTACTCATGGATGGTACCAGAAATATGGAGCAGTTGGGTGAAATGAAATCGCCCAATGGTTGCTCTGAGAATGCAGATCAATCCACTGAAGACCACAAGAGAAGCTCAGATACCATGGCAACTTACAAAATAAAGCTTTCGTTGTTCATGAGCTGGGAAAATTTATAGCTAAGTGGGTTCTAAAACATTGGGTAGTTTCATGATGCCATTTTACAGGTGAGAAAACAGGCTCAAGCAGACTAACAGGCATATTCAGGGTGATCCAGCCAAGACACAGAGAGGACTTGAACCCAGAACTCTTGACACCTGTTCATACCACCAGAAATCTATCAGTTGAACTATAAACAACAAAAATGGTGAGGGGTAAATATGCATGTCAAAGTCATTCTGGGGTTCTAGGGCAGTTTTATCATGTAAATGACACTGTACTTTTGAATCATTCACCACAAAGTTCGCCTGTAAAGTACATACCAATAACTGGGACACTACATCGTAAGATACTGGCTTTAATCTCCTCCCATTGGCTATTGTCACTCTTTGGTACCAGTTTCAAAGCTCACAAGGGAATGCAAAGCTCTGAGGTCCCTGCTGTCACCAATAGGTTCTATTCACTTCTCTGTAGATCTACATTTCTACTTGTCTCAAGAAGACACAAAATGCCTTCTATTTGACAGTCATAAGAAATTAATGGGATGCCTAGTGTTTCCATAAAACAATGTTGACAGGCTGGTGTCCGACAGCCTGTGGATAAGTGATCCTAAAAAGTCACTTGCCAAATGAATGACAGGTTAAATACTCTGAGATTTGAATCATGTTTTAAATATACTTTGAGGGATACCTGGGTGACTCAGTCAGTTAAATGTCTGCCTTCGGCTCAGGTCATGATGCCAGGGTCCTGGGATCGAGCCCCGCATCCCACATTGTGCTCCCTGCTCAGCGGGGAGCCTGCTTCTCCCTCTCCCTCTGCCTGTCACTCTCCTTCCATGTGCTCTCTATCTCTCTGTCAAATGAATAAATAAAACCTTTAAAAATAAATAAATAAACAAACTTTGAATGTAAATACAATGCAGGCAACACCTACTTGAATCTTCAGTTCAGGATTCTCTTCCGTGTACCATATTCTGGGCCAGAGATAGAAGACAAAGAGGATGGCTTTTTTTGTTTGTTTGTTTTTTGTTTTTTTTTTGCATGTGTGTAAACGATCTTACAATTCAGCTCATTTTAAATTAAATAATTATCATTGGCTTGATACTTTAAAATATATATATATATGTGTATATATATATATATATATATATATATATGCACATACTCATTTCTCACATACTGAGATTTCTCTTTTTTAAGATTTTATTTATTTATTTGAGAGAGAGAGAAAGAGTCCAAGCAGGGAACAGGGGCAGAGGGAGAGGGAGAAGCGGGCTCCCCACTGAGCAGGGAGCCTAATGTGGGATGAGGGGCTCGATCCCAGGACCCTGGGATCATGACCTGAAGGCAGATGCTTAACCGACGGAGCCATCCAGGCACCCCCAATACTGAGTTTTCTTAAAGCAAGTCAGGCCTGAGTGTTTTCCCAAAGTTCACGAGTCTGCATGTGATGTGTTTCCTGTGCTTTATTCTCCACCGCCAGCTTCCTGCTACGCTTTGAAAAGTGTCGTCGTCCCTGTTTCCGTGGAAAGAACCAGGGAGGAGGACGGAGGAGCTGGAAGTAATGGCAAGTCCAGAATGGGAAGTCAGAGCACAAAGCCTGTCCTGGCGACGCGGTGCTGGGCGTGAATGGGGGCACGCAGGGCAAGGCAGAAATGGCACGAGAGCCTTCAGGCTGGGAGTCTGTGAAGACATGCTCTGAATCACGCAGGGAGAAAACGGAAGAACCGTGTAGCCCTGATACGGCTCTCACAAAACCCCCGTCTGCCTGCAGCTGAGGTTTGCCTGTTTACACTCTTCTCTGTCTGAGTTTCTCAGGTGCAATGCTCTTAGGGACATCCTCCTCCCAGAGGCTGGATGAGCAACAAGTATAGACAGGCGGAGAGCCGGACCGCCCCCGGAGCCACAGCGAGGCCGCTAACTCCAGGGAAGAGGTGGCTCTGCCTTCTCCCTGTCCTCCTCCTTTCTCCCTGGTTATTGGCAAAGAAGCAATCCCTCGTGTCCCTCCCCTGACGCTTACACAGCGGGGGCACCCAGCTGGACACATGACTGGCCGCTCCCACCCCGGTGCCCCAGGAAGAGCCTCCCCTCCATCATGAGAAAGCTCCCCTCCTTTCCAGGCCCTGCTGATGGATGTTCCCAATGCATAATTATCTTAATTTAGGTGTGTATTTTGCGACAATATTTTGGATAATCCTGGCACTTACTCTTCTCTATTACAAACATTTATGTAACCATGCCAGCCGATTAATCTGAAGGATGTGGCAAAGAGACGGGGAAATTTTACCCACAGGAAACAAAAACCCAGTCTTTGAGGATAAATATGTACTCCAAAATTCATAACTTATTGCAGATTGCTATTGATATTTCAGAAATGTATTTGTCCCTTGGACATATTCATAGAGCGTTTGCAAGTCTATAGACACATCTATTTAATAACTGTACCGCATAATTCTTCCATGCTACATATACATGAGAACCTGCAAACAACCCCCCCAATCCCCACAACAAAGGTAATAAGCTTTTGTCTCGCCTTTTTTTTTTCCTGCTTTAAGCATCCCCTTTAATGAGCTCTGCTTCTTTGTAACTCAAGAGATTTAGTATTCTGTCCAACAAAACAATTTATTGCCCAAAATGTTCCTGCTGCAGATAAAATCTTAGCTTCCCCAATACTTCGGCTCCACAGTTAATACCCTAATGTTTCATTTACAGCTGAACAAAGCGGCTTATCTTCACTAAAAGGGGAATTAGTAGTAAGAAATAATTTCAATCATCTGCTGAGTTTCTAGGTAAAGTGATGACTTCTGCATTCTCGCTTCTATCTGATGACAGGTGTGTTGGGGGCTCCCAGAAAATAGAGCAGTTCTGTCACCTAAGCTTTGTAATTTGAACAATGCAGCTACATAGATCAGGCAGGAGTTAGGCCTTAGCTGTCAGGGAAAAAAAAAAAATCTACACTCGGAAATATGCTGTAGTCAGCAGTTCTTAGCTACAGATTGGGTACTAACTCAAGGGGAAAAAAAATTGGTTTGAATCAACAAATGGCTCCATTTTTCCCCCTAGTCTGCGGCAAACTGATTATACACCTACAAACACACAACCACAGTCTATTACAGTTCCTCAGCACGTACACATGCCCACACAGTACCGCGATGGCTATATATTCTCACACGCGTGCATACAGCCTTATTTATGTGTGCGCAGACCTGAAGGCTGCTGGAGGCCGCGTCAGGGCTGGGGAGGGAGGCCTGGGCAGGTAGACGTATTGAAAAACAGTGAGGCAGAGGGATCAGGCATGAGTCTGCCGCAGGGACCGGATCATTTACATTAGAAGGAGAGGACAGTCACTTGCCTTCTTGTGACTACAGGGGGAAATTCACTTTGCCATCGCTCAGTCATGACCTTGGCCTATGAGGACCCGGCAGTGGCCCCCAAAACTGTCTGATAAGTAAACCAAAAAGGGAGGCAGCCAAGCTCGAGGGGGTGGATGGACCTCCCGTCTGAAGGACTCCCGTCTGAGTCCGTAACCCTGGACTCTGAAAGAGATGGATAAAGAGAAATGTAAGGGGATGGGAGGGACGAATTTCTCTCCCTGCGCCTCTAAAGGTATGGTGGTTCACTTCCTGTGTCAATCCTTTTAATGGAAGAATCTCCCTTGAATGCGGAGGTCCCCTAAGGTCATCTGGGTGTTTAAACAGGAGGCTCAGGTGGGA
This sequence comes from Potos flavus, assembly GCA_028534135.1. Taxonomy (NCBI): domain Eukaryota; kingdom Metazoa; phylum Chordata; class Mammalia; order Carnivora; family Procyonidae; genus Potos; species Potos flavus. The sequence continues at coordinate 28,269,906 of CM052890.1, forward strand.
GACCAGGAGACCCTGGGCATCATGCAGAATGCGAACTCACTGGAAAATAAAAACAGAGGTTAGTACTTATAAAAATAATTCCTCTGATCTCAGTTGTCTTATTCTATGCCTCTTTAAAGCTGGAGCCTCATGAAGTGTCCTCAACCTCATGAAGTGAAATATCTAGGTGGTGTGTGTGTGTTGTCTGCTAACTGCTCACAATCTGAATTTTTCCTCTGCGCTTGACTGACAGGAGCCACACCGGCCAGAGAGGCCCGAGGGTGGGGGTGGAGGTAGGGGTATGGGAGTAGGAGGGGCTGTCATCCCTTCCCTGGGACAGCTTGAGCCTGTGACCAAAGACAGACTGATGGGAGGAAGTGGGAAGAAGAGTCTGGGTGAAACCATCTTTGGTGTCATCAAAACTCCAGCGCTCCCAACAGGCTCAGGCTCAGGCTCGGTTTTCCCCTGAAACCACACCTTTTCCTGCGAGTCTTCCCCTGCCCTACTCTGATTCTTTATCTCCTCTCCCATAGGCTTCCCCCGAAAGCATCCTTTCAATTAACCACCTGCATGCAAATCCCCATTTCTGTCGTTATCCCTAGGGAATCTGACCTAAGAGAGATGGGGGGAGGAAAATGATACATAAATATCTACAAAATGTGCACTCCTACACACTTGAGTGTAATAGTTGCGTTTTGGGTACATTGGAGATACCCGTGAAAACACACTGACAGACATCCAGAGGTGGGGAAGAAGTGATACACGTCTTGCCCCTCAAAGATTCCAACTTCCTGGCCGCTTCCTGAATTATGGTTTAGGGACGAACACGTGCCCCAGTGTGGGCTGCAGCTCCCCACGCACCCACCTCCAGGCATTTTCTGTCAGGTCTCAAGTTGTAAGAGCCACTGACTATATGCTAGAAGCTACATCTAATACAAAAGGAAGACTCCAAAGAGAGCTGAGCTAAGCAATGCAAAGGAGAGATCCCTGTTTCTATGGTTCAAAACCTTATATTCAGCAATGACTGATGGCACCCAGAACTACTCCTGACTTTTCAGCTTCTTGAGATAATCAATCCTCCTTGGGCTTATGCTAGTACGAGTTAGGCTCTATAACCTCTTCGGCTTCATCTATAGTAGAATAGGAGAAAGAGGGCATGGCCCCAGCCCAGAGAGAGGTAGGGGTCTTCACATAGTCAGAGGGGGTGGATGGACATGAACATGCATGCTTCCTGTCTTCCTTGACCCTAAATACCTCCCATCAAAGTCACCGGCTCTGGTAGGACTGTAAAGGGTATAGTGTCTGTGTTTTATAATTTTATTTGATGGCCACTTGTGGAGTACTTACTAAGAGCGAGACACTTAGTGACGAGCAAGACTGTCCTAATGCATTTCCTCAAATAGCTTACTCCTTCATGAAAGAAATAGGCCATTTTGCAAATAAAAATACTATAATTTTGTGAAGTGCTTTGAAGGGAAATGTAAGGTGCCATAAAAGGGGATACAAGAGGGACCTGGTGTAGCCTATAGGACTCAGATAAGGCTACCATGACAAAGTGACATGCAGGCAGAGGTCTAAAAATGCTTATGAGGAGGAATAACAAAACACTTCTGATGGAGGAAAGTATGTGCATGAGTCCTGAAGGAGGAAGAAGTTGGGCAAGTTTCAAAACCTGAAAATAATTCCTGCCTGGCTGAAGTATTGTGGCAGAAAATAAGAAGGTGTTAAATGAGCTTGCAGAGAGGGCAAGGGGAAAAGGGAAATGTACAGAGCTTGGACTCTGAAGGCACCCAAGATGGATGGAGAGGTTTAAGCTGGAGTGGGGTAGAGGAGTAGGCTAGTGCAAGTTCACATTCTTGTCCTTGTATCAGGGATCTCAGTCTACCTGAAAGAAAGGTGGTCTGATGAGCTGGCCCTATAACTCATCCACCCATGCATCCATTCATCCATCCATCCATCCATCCATCTACTCACTCATTCAGTCATTGATGAAAATATGCATAAAACCACACATGGTTTTCCTTCCCGCAGTATTTACAGTCTTTCAGGGAAGATAGTCAGGAATCAAATCATTACACCAAAAGAAGTGAAACTGAAATGATGCTCTGAGCTACTAATGGAGGTATGTGAAGTTAAAAAATAAAATAGTAGACATGCTTGACCTAATCAGTGAGGCCAAGAAAGATTTCGTTGAGGAAGGAACAAAGTAACTGGGTTCAAAAGACTATATGTGTGTTAACTAGGCAAAGAATGGAGAGAAAAGGACATCTAGGTAGAGAAAAATCCTGGCAGAGCTCCTTCAGGGAGATCGCAAGAATATGGGGCAGGTGGGTACCAGCAAGCTCCATATTGTGTGCACTTAGAGCCCCTGGACCCCCAAACTTCTTCCTTCTGACTTCACAAGGGTCCCTCTTTTGCAAACCAGGGCACATAATATGACAAGCACACTCAGAAGGACGTCAGCAAACATGGTTCTAAAAAGGGACTGTCCTAGAAAATCCATGCCCCAGGACCAACATGATGGTGGCACCGAGGTGGGGGTGGTCATGGGCAGAAGGGACAGTGTCTGGGCATGCTGCCCTATGCGAAACCTCACAGTGGATTAACTGTCACAGATTTAGTTCAAAAGGTCAGTTGAGGATAGGAAGTGTGCTAGGAGCAGAAGAAATAGCCACAATGAAAAGAGTCAACAAGCTTGCAAAAAAATCAGAGGTCGGCAAGACTCAAGACTCTTGGAGAACGTCCCTATTCTAAGCCATACATTTGAAGCAGGTGGTAAAAAAACCTTCTTCCCAGACCTTTTATTCCATATTTGCAATTTTCTTACATTCCTGACTCTTCCTATCCCCGGGGCATACAAATCACAGCAAACAACCAGATTGTTGGATCTGTCCTCCCTCAAGCACATACATATTCTTATAAATGGAAAGAAAATGGTCTCATTGCATGCTATTGAGAAACACAAATCTCTAAATGGATTGTCAGTTCTTTTAACCACTAATTCCTCTTTAAAAAGACAGCATATTGATTCTTTTCATCGAAAGTTGCCAAACGTGTAAATTCACAATCCTGAACACAATCCAAAAATCATCTATTGTCAGGGGATAATGCAAAACGTGGCACCTTACACTTGCATAATCTTTATGAGGCAAAAAAAAATATTTTAGGTGTATTTTCTCATTAAATACTGAGAGTTTTGTGAAGAAGGTATTATTATTCCTGGTCTGAGGATGAGAGAAGCAAGGTTCTGAGAGTTTTGGGGATGTAGCTAAGGCCCAGCAAGCTAAAACTTGAACCCAAGTCTTTTGGCTCCAAGTCCCAATATCTCATAGTTAAGAGCATGAGTTTGGGTATTACGGTGACTTGGGTCAAGTCTTGGATTCTGGAAATTTGCTGTTTCTATGATTATGGGCAAATTACTTTTTCTGAACCCCGATTTTCTTATTTGGAAAATTATGGTGATATCACATATCTAATAGGGTGACATAAAGATTATATGCATACGAAACATTTAGCTCAGTATCAGGGACATTGTACATACTCCAGAAATGAAAACCACCATACTCCATAGTATGTCATAGGATGTCATTACCGTTGCTGGATTATAATACCATGGCCTCAGCAAACCTACTCTGCATATTGGAAGCTCCAGATTGTCCTCTGAATTTCTCTCTAGAATTTGAACTTATTTGGATGACGGTTCTGCCCATTATCTATTTTAGGTGATGTTTTGTACATTTGGCTAATGCAAGCCATCATCTAAGGATCTTCCAGAGTTGTTCAGAGATTAAGCAATTGTGTCTTAGCCCCTGAAGTTCAGAAAAAATATCAAGAGCCAAAATTTAGAGGGAAGCAGGTATACTCCAATCAACATTTTGTTAATTAGCTCGATTGACTTTCTATTTATTGAAGACTGGTGCTGCAGTATGCCCATTGCATCTTTCCACTAGTCAAATTCATTCAAGCTTTCCAAAGAGCTGATATTCTAGCATAAAAGCCTATTCTTTCAAAGCACTTACTCTCTATCAGGCACTGAACTAAGCTCTGTATTATGGACTGTCCCATTTATCTTCCCTAGAACCACCTGACTTAAAAACTACACTTGATCTTAGCCAAAAGGCCGAGAAGCGATCACTTGACTTAAAAACTATTATGATCTTTCTTTTCCAGTTGAGGGGATTCAAGCTCAGGGGGTTGATATAATTTATCTCAGGTAGACGGTAAAAAGTAGAGTTAGAATTTGAACCCAAATTTGTCAGATTCCAAAGCTCAGGCCTCACACACCTCACTCTCTGGTTTTTGAATTATACATCCAGAGATGATGAAGTCTATACAACATTTCAATTCCTTCCACATATGTCACCTTGTTTCCATTTGCATTCAGAATCTACGCAGTATTGCTATTTCCCCAGAAAGAGGCAAAACTTTCAACTGAGGAGGATCCCAAATATAGCTTGGATACCTAGTACAGTAACACACCTGATCTGTGCGTTCCCTAGAACGTTCCTAAGTCAGGAACAACAGGGTTAACCTCACCTGGCTCCATACAACCTGGGATCAGGTGGCTGCCTTTTTAAGTCTTGAAAATATCACCCTCCTCATAAGGTAAATGCTGATTATGTTTACTCGATCTTAATAAAAGGCAATGGAAATGATTTATTGGGCAAAAAGAAAGATACTGTGCTTCGCTTCATTTGTTTGCTTTTTCTCCCCATGACAGCTAAAGAACAGGAGTGCTCTCAAATTCTGGGACGCTTTTACCATCGCAACAACGGCATAAAACACGAAGTTCAAAGAAAACACAGAACCTGAGCTTGTGAAATTAACACATTAAAGCAATTAAGAGATTCCAGAGATCTCCTCGGCTGACAGTAAAGCCCAACATACCCTCTGCTCTCTTTAGCTTTCAAAAGGCGAGGAGCTCTGGGGTTTGTGAAGGTGCTGGGAGGTGTGGAGCTGATACATCGCGGTGGCCTGCAGCCGCCGGGGACACTGTTCCTAATGGCGCCCTGCGCTGATGGCTCTGCAGTATCAGCTTTCCTCCCAACACCTAACTGTTTCCATGGTGTTTGACCATCCATTCCAGGAGCCTCTCTCAAGGTGTGCGCTTATTTCACAGTCTGGGATCGACCCACTACTCTCTTCCTGCTAGCATGTGTGCAATTTTGAAAGGAAACACGACTGGGGGAGACACACTTCTGACTGCTATTGTAGATCTATGCATCCAGAAGACAAGATATATGAATGAATATCATGTCAGTCTGGCGTAGCGACTAAAGGTCTCAACTCTGGAATTAGAGATTCCAGCTCCTTTATCAGCTGTGTGATATTGGACAAATTACTGAACTTGAAGTCTTCAGTTTTCTTATCTCTACAATGGGGATAATAATGGAACATGCCTTATAGGACTATTATAGTAATTTAGCAAGATAATGCATGCCTGGTGCTTTGTGCAATGTCGTATGACGAGTGTTGAAATCCTGCCTCTTTCTCCTTCCTCCTTCTACTCTTCACATTCTCTCTATTCTATAATCTCTCCATTTGTCTCCATATTACTTTCATCCATTCTTCACCATTCACCACTGGTCTGTGATTGAAGTCTCTTATGAAGACCACTACAATCTGTGGGCACCAAAGCCCCACAACAGAACTCGATGAGACATGGCTTATATCCAGTCAATAGCTTTACGGAAGTCAGAGTAAACCCAGGCAAGGGAAACATGACGTGACGTGTACTTAATGGTAAGACACACTTCTCTGTCAATATCCCAAAGTTCCTTGGTCAGTGGTGACGTGTGGGGTGCCAAAATCCAGCCAACAGAGGAGTGTTGGTGTCCCTGGTAAGGACAGTAATAACTGCTGAGTTTAGTACGGTAGCGAGCATATAGGAGAAGTCATGGGTGATAGATTTGTTTTTAATGATTTGATCACTTAGTGATGAATCAATTAATGATAAATTAACTAAGCAATCATATTTTGAGCAAAGATGACATCAGGTATTATTCTAGGTACTCTGTAGGACTCTATAAAAGACAGAAAGTCAGTTTATTACTTGTAGGAGTGTTGGAATCATCTGGGGAGCCTGACTAAGTGACGGTATCTTAGTTCCAGAGGCTAATGATTCTGACTTGGTTGATGTGGGGTGGGACAGGGAGGATCCTAGATATATTAATTAAGAATGATCCAGGATCTATGCTGTGAAAGATTTAGCTCTAGGGGGCCAAGGAGGGAGGGAATCCCTCGGAAACAAAAGATGGGTCAGTCCCTGTCCTCCCTACACAAAGGACATCAGTGATGGAAGGCAGCATGGTGTAAGAGATAGGACCATGTCCTGGGCTCGTCCAATTCACTCTGTGATCTCACACAAGTCACACACCCTTCCTGAGCTCTGGTGTCCTCCACTGAAAGATGACAGACATGATCCCTAAAGTCTCTTTTTGTGAGAATGTTGGTGGATTTGATGGCAAGATCCCTGGTTCATTTGTACAGTTGTGCAGAGAGTACCAGGAACCCTCATAACACCTTGTTTGGAGAGAGGCGTGAACTTAGGTTCAAAGTCTGACACTCACCTATAACCCAGCATAATGATCCCACTTAATGATGTCTCAATTATCAGTTGTGTCTCTCTCTAGGGATAAAACCCAGCAAGTTTCAGGGCCTTCCCGACATAATTGTCATATAATCTTTCTCTTATTTCAGTTGATGACCACTGCCTTTCACATTTCTTCTAGAATGTCTAAGAAGTGATTCTAGTTCTTCCCACTGTCTTCATGTATGATTTCTCCATTATCATTCACAACACAACCATCTCTAGGCCCTGACCTCACTGCCCCAGAGTCATTTCTACTCACTTCCTTCTGCCTCCAGTTGGTTTCCAATGCTCTGAGCACTGTTTTTCCAACAATGTTATCACTTCCATCAAATTCCACTTTGTGACCACCAGAATCCAAGCCACCATCTCCCCTGGCCTAGTCCTACTCTTCTCTCCTGGACCCTGTTGGTCCATGATCCACATAGTGGTCATCTTTGTGAAATGCAAACCTCTGTGTGGCCACTGAAACACAAAAAACACAACTCCCTTACCATAGCTTACAAAGTTCTGGGCTCATCCAATTCACTCTGTGATCTCACACAAGTCACACACCCTTCCTGAGCCCTGGTGTCCTCCACTGAAAGATGATAGACATGATCCCTAAATGCACCGTTCAGCCTTTGTCCACTTCCCAGAACTCTCTTGAGCCATTCCTATCTTCTGGGACTCTGTGGGTCCCACAAACATACCAAATTCCTCCCTTCTGAGCATGTTTTTCCTGGAAAGTCTTCCTCCTTATCTTGGCATGATTTATCATTAGGAGCTCAGCTTAAATTTCACTTCTTTTTAAGGGCCCTCCTTGAGTATACACCACTATTTGTTTTAATCACCTTACTAGGACCCATCATTCACCATTTCCTTCATTTATACGGTAACTTCTGTCTGCCTCCTCCTGAACACAATATAAACGCCATGAGAACAACATTCTGTTTGTCTTTTTACAACCAAATCCCCAGTGGCTGAGCATGGTGGACATTCGGTAAGTTATCTATTGCATGAACCTTAAAATCATTCCGACTTCTCTTCTCTACGTGCAAAAGTCTCTCTAAGCCTGCATTGTGAGTATGGCATTGTCTTATTCATCATACTTTCCCTTCACTAATTCCAAACTTGGCAAGATCCCGCAGAGCTGTTCACTTCATGGTCCCTCTCTGACTCATCTATTTTACCATGGGAGAAATAAGGTGCAGACAGATAAACGATGCCGCCCAGCCCAAGGTTCCACAGCCAGGGAGGGGCAGAGAGGGCGTTTGAACTCAGTTACGTCTGACGCCAAAACCCACTGCAACACACAGCTCTTCGTTCTCGGTTCCAAGTCTAAATTAAGGAACCAAAAATAACAGAACAGCCACGTGTCTGCAATGGTTCAAATGTGCAGGTGCACATTGAGCCTGAGCCATATTTCCCCCTTGATTTTGATACTGGGGTTTCTATCAGGAACACCCAAATGACTGCCTCTTCCTTCCCTCAATAAAATATACATATTATATATATATATATATATATTTTTTTTTTTTCTTCACTGTTTGTAGTGATGTTTCTCTTACTTGGAGATACTATAACATACTTTAGAAGCCCTTCTCTGGATCTGAACATCCCTGGAATAAAGAGTTGCACATACATAATGGAAATTCAAGATAATTTCAGATTAATACTGAGTATTATCTTAAATTTCTTTATCGTGAAGGTGTCATATTCTCAGCCCTCAAAATGAGATGATTTGAAGCATGGAGAATAGGATACAGAGAAGAATGAGGCTAAAGTGTCAGGGAAAGTATTTACTGACACTCACTGGAAACTCAAAAGATGAAGAGTAAATACGTTAATGCAGTGGGCACCTTGGCCCCAGCTAGCGGAAAACTCAGACCGTTCTAGAGATGATTTCAATGTCAAGGGTCTATTACCCCAACCACTTAAAATGATGCCACTTAATGTTTTGCCATCAGCATTTTTTTCTCCCCTGAGGGATCTGATTCTGTCTCAGGCAGAGAAGTGGCATCGCCTTATAAAGAAATGCATGCTGGTGTTATATTTTTTTTAATAACAATTTTTAGTTCTTGAACGAAGCACAGAACAAGAAACTGGACCAAGAACGCTTGCTAGAATCAGAATCACAGGGAACGTTACCTAACGACGGTTATCCTAAGATCAACCTGAATGCTGGATTTTTTTTTTTTTTTTTCTTTAGATGCCAAGAAAATTCTCTATTCCTTAGGCATTTTCTGGCCTTGCTTACCATATGTCAACTCTAATGAACAGTGCATTGGCTAGATGTCCCTTCTTTTCTCCTCAGCGTGGAACCCTTTACAAGGAGATGTCTAAAGACAAATATCTAAACTAAACTTACTCGATTTAGGCAGCTTACAGCTCCTCGATTTAATTGCATTACACGTCTATAAGTAGGGAGCAATTTACTCTGAAGTGGTACTTAGGCATTATTCCTCTTGGCTTCTCCAGGAAGCACTTGGGCTAAATTTCTATTTAACGTATGCTGGCTTTGGAACGTAAGTACAAATAGAGGGATGTGTATTAAGGTTTTAATTATGCGGCGATCCTCTGTTAGAAAATGAATCCAGGATGGACACAGACTTTAATTCCTTTTAACTATGAAAAACACTTTTCTTGCCATCTTGTGCATTAATCAGGCTCTTGAAATGTGTATCTACATCAGCTTGCAGCAAGAAAATGGAATCAATTCGGTGAGTTATGCCGTTTCCTGTGCTGCATTATCTTTGTAACGTTGTCAGTGTTTAATAAGTGCTAACAAGAAGGCAAGCACTTTCATTTAATTAAAGTACTATATCATTTTTAATAATTAGTCATAATTAAGGTGAATGATTAGCTAGGAAAGATATGAAAAATATACATTCTAGATAAAGCTCAAAGTCACATTTTAAAAGTCCAAAATAAACTCTTGAGGGCTGTGCATAGCTTTAAGTATGATATAATTTATGTAACAAAATAAATCTAGAGTGTTAAAATATTTAGTGGAACTGAGAATAATGAGTTGAGATAGGATTAGTTTAATTAGTTTACTGAAATGGAGTCTTCATAGTGGCTAAGTGTGATATATTGGCTTTTGTCACTTGAAATAAAAAAGGGGTAATTAGTCCCTACTCAAATATATTGTTTTCTCAGCATAGGTTGGAATTTATTTTAGGCGCTAATCCAGGACCAACTTCCAATTGATTTACAAATGCCACAAGATAAGATCATCCTTTAGACAACTTAAGAACCCAGTCACTTAAAACACTGGTTCTCAAAGCAGGGACTGGAGGGAGAGAGGGTTGCCCCCTCTCCCCCCCGCCCCAGGACATTTAGTAATGTCTGGAGACATTTTGGGATGTCACAATGGAGGGGACAGTATAATTGGCATCTGGTGGGTAAAGGTCATAGATGCTGCTCAACACTCAAAAGAGCACAGGATAGCCACCGACGACAGAGAATTACCCATTCCAAGGTATCAGTGTTGCCAAGGTGAAGAAACTTGCCTATAAGTAGCAAGCGCAGCATCTACCCACCCATGCCTGTCATTGGTGGGACAGCGTGCACACTGTCCGTGATCTGCAAATCCCAAATCCACATGGCATTACATTTGCATTTCTCCTATGAGGGAAAAACCAGTACCTACTATATAATATAAACATTTAAAAAATAATAATAAAAGCAATCTCCCCCTGCCCCCCAATAACCTTAGAGCAATGAGAAGGAAAGAGATTAACAGCAAAAGCCACATCCTCTAATGATGGTATATTCATGTAATAGAATACTGTGAAGCTGTTAAAAAAATAAGCTTCATGGAATGCAATATGCTTTTTATATGTCATTTTATGGCTAAATCAAAAGTTATCAAACAATGTGTGGAGTAGAGACTCATTTTTGGAGCTACACATTTTACATGCATGTACCCTCATTGGAAAAAAAATCAGGAACTTCAGAAATAAGAGTAGGAGTTACTTCGATGTGAGTTTGAAGACGCATTTCACATACCGATTTTTTTCTAATTGCATACTGTATTTTACAACTTTCCCCACGAACTGTATGTATTACTTGGGTCATAAAGCAGTAACACATGTTGGAAAGGAAAAGGGGTAGAAAAGAAAACAAGGAAGTGGGAGCCCAGAAAGACTCCCTTGCTCTTACATTTGGACTTGACAGAAGCGACCTCAGCTCCTTTGAAGGGAGCCCGAGGTGAGAACTTTCTGTGAACGGGTTAACACAGAAGTTCACGTGGCTAGAACTGTCCACGTCCCTTCACTGAGGGGAAGCCAAGATACAGGGCTTGTTTGCTCAAACACGGCATCCGGAAAGTTGCCATGAACTCTGACTTAAACGTTAAATCATCAAATAGGGAAAACACCAAGAAAACCCCTCAAGCGAGAAAGACCACTGCACACGCCTCACTGTCTATTTCCAGTGGGAAGTGTGGAAATTCAAAACCCCGTATTCAAAATACTGTTCTTTCTCTCTATTTTCCCCTTCACACTTTGGCGATGACATTTATAAAGCCTGTGATTCTTGAAGATCACTAACATCTTGGAGGAGGAGGCTGGCAAGAGGGAGGAGGCCCCCTGCCTCCGCTCGGTCTGAAGTTCTTGTTGGAGTTTTTAAGTTTTATTATTATTATTTCTCTTTTTTTCCCCAGAGCATGAATTTCTCACTGTGGCTCCCCAGCAGCTGAACTCTCAGAGGAAAAAACAAAACAACTCAAAGAAACATCTGGGCTTTTGTCCTAGTGACGACTAAATATTTAGAGGGCCCACAGTGTGAGCTGGGGCTGCTCTCTTTTACTTGAAAGCATCGCAGGGTTTGGAAAGAGTGGTGGTTCCTTTTTTCTCTTAAATACACATGTCTATCAATAGGGGAACTGGTTAAACAAATGACAGGACATAGAAATATGATTGCTAGGCAGGTGCTGTTAGACCGAGGAAGATCATTTATACGTAACAACATTGAAAGGTTTACACACGGTTTTTAAGTGGTGACACAGTCACCACTTGCTATTTAAAGGAAGTGTATATGTTCCAAATGGGTGTGTTTTGAATGTGCACAGAAAATATCTGGAAAGATGTGCTAACAATTATTAAGCAGTCAAAGGGAGGATGAGAAGGGGAAAGAGAGACTTTTTTTTTTTTTTTGCCTTATACAGTTCTATGCAGTAAATATGGGCTGTGTGTGTGTGCGTGCGTGTGTGTATTTAACTCAGAGCATGTGTTATTTTAAAAATACGCCATGATATAGCTCAGACATACCATGAGGTATACAGAAAAGCAAGGGTGCATCCATGTAAGTACTACCTAGCTTAAGCAATAAAACATTTCAGGGTGGTCGACTCTTCTATGTGTAACCCTCTCCTCAAGTGCACGTCCCCCATCTCTACAAGCCGCCAATACTCTGGGGCTTGAGCTTTCCTTTCTGTATATATACGTTTATTCCATGTGCACACATTCCTAAACAGCATAAAGCACTAAAACTATCCCATGTTTTCAATCTCTGAGTAGATTCGTTTTTCCCCCTTGCATTATCCACCCAAGGTCATCGGGCTGGGAGCCACCCTTCGTGGCACAGACAGCTCCCATTCATTCATTTCCACGGCTCTGTCGTGCTCTGTTGTCCATGAGGCTCTGTCTTCTTATTCCCTTCAATTAGGCGATTTATGATAAACTTTTGCTCAATGAGGTGTTACTTTTATTATTTAAAAACAGCCTGATAAAGGGTGGATAAGAAGAGGCAAGACCGAGTCATCATGGAAGCGCTTTAGTCTCACGGTGAAATAGGAAAGCTCAGTCTCATTCGGTCTCCGTGCCCTGAAGCCCAGAGAGCTCTCCCGCTGGGACACTGGCTGTTACGGTTGATCGAATGCTTATGATTTGCCAGGAACACAGTTGGTGCTACACTTCCCTGTGATAAGTACTGTTAATATTCCCATTTCATAGATGAGGCCACTGGGCTCAGAGAGTAAACACCCAGGTCATGGTGCACCAATTTCTAAGTGCTGGTGGTGGGATTTTTCCACAGTTTGTCTGTTCCCCTGATGTCTATTTCTCAGGCTAATCTGACCCACAGCTGCTTCCACTTAACAATGTACCATCTTGGGGCGCCTGGGGAGCCCAGTCAGTGAAGCATCCGACCCTGGGTGTCGGCTCAGGTCAGGATCTCATGGTTGTGGGATCGAGCCCTGCGTGGGGCTCTGCACTCAGCACAGAGTCTGTTTGAGATTCTCTCTCCCTCTTACTCTGCCCCCCCCCCACTCATACTCTCTCTCTTTCTCTGAAATAAGTCTTAAAAATAAAGCAAAGCAAAACACAACACCCAAAACAGAACCGACCAAACCAACAAAAACAATACACCATGCCCCTGGCTTTGGAACGGTCTCCCTGCACGAAGAATGGCCAGGAATGAGGCTGAATTAGTAGCAGCTCACCCAGCACCAGGGTCCATATCCTGCTATACCAATGAGCCGTTGAGAGTAGCAGCCAAGAACTCATAGAGGACCACTGGATGCTGGTGAGAGACAAAATGCCTGAAAAATAAAAGGCTATAGCAATGAGGTCAAAACTGAACTTCTCTACCTCACAAAAGGGAAGACGGACAATAAGCCCAATGCTTCTCCCACCACCTTGCCCCAGATTAAGTGCATCCCTAGGTTAGACCTGCCATTGGCTTGGGACAAATGCCATACCCCGTCGGAAAATCACTCTAGAGAGAAAGGTTATGCAAGTACCAGCCAGCTCAGAAGGCCTGCAGAGCAGCAGTTCTGAAATGAATTACTCTTGGCCCCACTGCCACACTTCCTCCTTGTCACGGGCTCTTCAGTAAAGCTGGCTCTTCAAGGTACGGCTGTTGGACAAAAATTCCCATCCCCTAGGCCTCTGAACTTGAAAGATGGGAAGGAACCTGGTCATCACGTCTTCATTTCCCTGTGCTCCCACGAGATATCCTGCGCACACTCGTCAAACCTGATAGCATGGCATAATAACTTTGCCCTCACTTCGTGTAAAATTCCCCCTCCTCACCTTGCACGACCACAGTCTTCTTCATGTGGCTTATCTACTTCTCAATCTTTTTTTCCTGCCACGTCTTTCTGAACCTCTGAACCCAAATCTTCCAGCTACCCAAGCCTCCTTCCTCCTCTTCAGACATGTCAAGCTTGTTTCAATTTCGGGAACTTAGCATGTTCTGTTCCCTCTACCTAGAATGCTCTTCCTCCGCATGTTCACCTGTGGTTCCTTCTTTGAACTTCATGTCTCAGCTGAAATTTCATATTCTTAGATTTTTCCAGAATCTCCAAACATCAAGAAGCACCAATCCCCTGCCTACTCTTGTCACTTGGTTGTATCTCTCTGCCCTGCCTCTTTTACTGTCTTTCTCCCCCAAGATTTAAGTTCCCTGGGAGCAGAACCTGGATTTATTATTCACCACTATGTCCCTGGTGCCTGAGATAGCTCCTAGAGCACAGAGAGGCTCTCAATAAATGTGCATGGGATTAATTAATAAGGATACAAATAAAATAACAAATTGCCTTTCATACAGGTAATTGCTCTAAAGTTTTCCTGATAAAGAATAATGCCACAGACAATTTGAAAATATTTTTCCCACTCTGCATATATGGATTCCAGAGCTGAGGGGTTCATTAGGTCCTTCGTAGGCTGTTACTGTAGTATTTTTCCCCAAATGATTGATTTGCAAGCACAACTTCACATTCAATACACTTTAATGATGAAATGATTTCTCAGAAATTTTCTGTGTATCACCTACAGTGCCACATGAGGAATGCAAACAGGCCTGGTTCTTTCTGAATGAGATGTCTGCTGATTGGCTCAGCCCGCATGCTTCCACCTCCCTTGTGTGATATTGTCTCCTCGTGCCCCAATATCCTCAGCCCCAGGAGCCTAGAGAGGTGATTGAGAGCGCTCTGTATTGAGAAAATCTCCATGAGTGAAATAAAACCAAGTCCCATTTTTTTTAACATTTAAGCTGGCATAAAAAGATAATTCTGTGAATATTTGATTACCTTCATTAAAAGAAAAGTAGAACTTGGAAGTGCTTTAACTTTAAACATTTTACATCTTTCCTCGCTTCTGTAGAAACCTTATAAGGACCCACAGCAATCACTGCTTCTCTAAGCCATCATAGGACACCTAAAGGAATCCCATCTGGGTCTACTTCTGGGATGGGGCCAGTCCTTCACACAACACACATGTCTGTCCTGGGGCCTCCTTGCGCCTGGGCCCTGCGGGGGGCTGAGACTCCAGTAGGGAAGCTTTACGTTCCAAGAGATGAAACTACCGTTTTCAATGACTGCACATTCCCTCTTGCAAGGCACCTTGGCAAAGACGAAGTCAGTCTCTGCACTGATGTTTTAACTTTCTTGTTATTTAAGAACCTAAAAACTGGATTAATTATACTTGTACTTCAAAAAAAAATTCCTTTGCTGCAAGAACCGTGAAAACAAAATGCACTGATGATCTTTAAATGACCCAGAAACCAAGGTAATTATAGCTGTAATTAATTACATAACATTACGTCCCATGGTAGTCAGCTAGAGGTCTAACCCAGAAAATTCCGAGGTTGGAAAATTTGAATTTGGGGACTTATCGCAGACACACCGCTGTGGTGGGCACTCACCAATTCCTAATCTTCTCCAGGCATGTTTGACCTCAGGCAAAAATCACTTAACCTGTTCTTATCTCTCATGCTCATCTGTAAAATGGGGATGGAAGTCCGGGGTCACCTTGGGGATGCTGTGTTAAGCCATATATTAATGATTTGAAATAAAATGATTTTGCACAGAACACATTCGAGGAATTTTAATGAAGCTGGGTTTCTAATATATAACAGCATTAAAAGGCAGTAAATAAGTACCAGTATGATGTTCAGTTTATTTGAATCTTGTCTGAAACAGTTTTCGTTTTACCAAATCACCTGGGTGCATTTCTTGACAACTTGGGGATAGAATGTAGGAATACACACACGCACATACACACACACACACTGATTGCTTCCTTACTGAATATTTGCATTGTTTTTGGAAAAGTGCTTTAGAAACGTGCACCCCACTTTTTGCAATGCATTTTTTTAAAACAGTGAAAAATAAAACCAAATTTCATTAGTGAGCCTAAGGCACTGGGAACCCTGACTGTAGGATGAATGGACTGCTTGCTGATGGCTCGGGTTTTTGGCCCTACCTACTGAATGCTCATCCTTCACTTTGTTTTCAAGCCGGGACACCTATCACCTCTATCAGAGAATGTTTGTCCAAAATGGTACTAGGTAGTGATAAAAATGTGGCTAGTTTCATAGTTCCAAAGTAGATTAAAAATAATTCCTAAAAGCACAGGGAGACAGGGTGAAGGAGTAAAAGAGGAAGGAAGAAGGGAACCATTCATATTGTCACTCCATGTATTTGTAGGTAAGATGCTCTCAGGACAAACTTTACCAGACCCGCAAGGAATGCAGAATTTCAACCCAGAATGCATGTTAGTTACTGTGCATGCTAGATGCCTTTTCACCTTGGGGAGGAACAGGGGGGATCAAGAAGGGTATAAACAGACTCCTTTGTCAGATCTATACAAGAATGGATGAGCGCACTGAGGATGTCTGACTCGGAAGAAAACTCGCACCCTAGGGAAACTCAATACGGGTCTCACTTCTATGTGGTAGGGATTCAACGGCCACTGAAGCCATTCTTGTACTCTTACCAGCAAAACAGGGCTCCAGGATATTCCACTGTAATTTACCCTAAAAAAATTAAATTGCCATAATTATCCGAACTAAAAATATTTTAATCTCATAATATCTTGAGCCTGATAGGATACAATAGTAGAAAGACGTCAAGCTTAGGAATGAGGCAGTGCTGGCTTTGAATATTGACTTGATGATCGAGTAGTTAGCAATTTGGCCACAGAAGCAATTTTACTTCTCTGAGCTTCAGTGTCTTTATCTTTGGGTATGGATAATGATATTAATCTCCCAAGGTTATTGAAAAGATTAAATAGGATAATACATGCAAAATGTCTGGCACGATGCCTGAAACATAGTAGGAACCAAAAATGTTCCTTCTCTCTCACACACACACACACACACACACACACACACAAGCATACACATATGCATATCCACTCTAAGAAACGAGATGGGCAGAACTTGAGACCATCTTCTCCCACCAGTACATATGTTGTACGTGTTAATTTAACTTACCCCATGCTACATTTAGATTTGTGCTTGCCAGGGCCTTCAAATTCAAGTCCTGGCAGGTTAGGGAGGGGATGCATTTTGGATGGAATGAAAAGAATGCAATCATCCCACTACTTCAAAATTACCAGTTGTCTGAGATCAGATGGGCAAAACTTAATGGCAATAACTAGACAGATCACCAGGATAGTTGATCCTGTGCAAACAAAGCCATGAAAAAAACTGCTGGGAGCAAAAGAGCATGATTACATTCATGTTGGAGACAAAAGAGGGGATTTTTAGGTATTTCTAGAAGATGCCCCCAGTTTCTTTTATTATTATTATTATTATTATTATTATTACTATTTTTTTAATTCAGGTTTGGACATGACAATTGCCCCTTCATCCCATGCAAACTAATCTTCCTGTCAGGTTAATGTTATAGCAATCATGTGGAGGCGGGATTAGGGTCGGTAAGAGTCAGGTATATTCCTTGAGTAAAAAGCATTAATATACATATTGGCTTAAGGCTAGAGTCTGCTGGATACAGTTGCGCCATATCTCGGAACCCAAGCCCTAATGAATTATTCAACTCGGCAGAATAATCCAGCATAACTAGGAATAAGCAACACATCCATTTGAGGGGAATATTGTACGGAAGACCGACAGGGGTATCTGATGCGATCTATACCGTGCCAAACAATGTGCCAAGTTAATTCTCAGAAGCACCTAATGAAGGTCAGGCCGTCATTCCCCTTTTAGAGGGAAAACACCGGGGTTTCAGAGAAGGTAAGAAATAGGATTCTGGAGGACGGTAAATGTTTAAACCCATATTGAAACCCAGCTTCGTCTATCCCCCCAGATCCAGGCCCCACGCTATCTCCAGGGCTCCAGACTGCCTGCAAACCCCAATGCTCCAGTATGACGCCGAGCCTTGCCCCTTCTCTTCACTCCGTCGGAGCCGCAGAAAAGCTCGTGTCGCGTCTGCGTCCGTATCTGCCTCTCCATGTGTGTCTCAGAAATATACTTTATCTTTCAAGTTTTATGGCTCATATCTGTGACTAAAATATCATTTATGACAATTCCCATCTGCTAAGCTTCACAAGTGATATAGTTTCATCGCAAAGGGCTGCTACTGGGGGCCTCAGTTACAAGCCAAGAGTGGAGTAGAATCAGAATGTACCTGAATTCAATCTCACAGGAAGCTGAGCCTCTTTTAAAGATGTCCGCTTCCTCGACACAAGCTACGCTGTGAATGTGTCGAGGCCCCAAAGTGTGGGGTCTCCCCGCTCCCCCCCTCCCCAGATCACAGCAAAGGGCTGGGCTCCTGCAGCCCACGCAGGTCGGACCCCGTTTCTTATTCCAGGCAGGAAAGCAGGAGGCCCGCTTCCTCCGTCGTTCTCTGACAGTTATAGACTAGCTGGGCACCTTATTAAAGATTAAGGTTTGCCGGGGCACTCTCTTTTGGCCATCTCCTGTTCACAGTCCAGCATTTATTACAAAGGGACTGGAGATTAACACCATCCATTCTGCGCATCACTTAGTGGCCCCACAAAACCCAGAAAATGCAGCACGGTGCAGAACTGCCTTCCGAAGGTGTTTATGTCTCTGAGTCCCACGCTCTTAAAGATGCTTTACGAGCATCTTTAGTTTATTTTCTTTTATCATAACACTTAACTGTGGTCTTGTTTTTCTCATTTCAGATGTAACACAAGTTCCCCGTAGTACGTTTGGAAACATATAGAAAAGCTAAAATGAGGGTCAACCTCAAGGCAGGACAGTCTTTCTAGTTTTGAATAGGATTTTGTGTTCTCTCCCTCTCTCTCTCTCTCTCTTCTCCTTTTCCCAAAAAGTTGCTTTCAGATGTTGATATATGTTTTCTGTAAACCCCAAAATACCATAATAAATGACCTTAATTTATTACAGAAGGATGGAACAAGAAGGCCTTGTTTGCAGGCTGCCCTTCCTCTATTCAGGGCCCACAGCAGACGGCGCCGACCGATTATAAACTACTTCCTTCCTGAGTCACACACTGTCCTTCTCCAAAGTTCCAGTATATGGAACTCTTTCAGAATACGGTCCCTGCCCTCCAGAAACTTACGCTCTCCCTTTGACAGCAAAACAAGGAGGGAAACATCGATCAAAACGTTATTACAGAGGCACATATTATACACCAGGCATAGACTTGGTAGCTGTCTTACTGTTAGGGGAGTGAACACTGCTCCTTTTGAATCAGTTAGCACTTGCCTGATCCCTGTATCATGGGACCAGAGGACATAGTGGTTACTCTTCCTCATGTGACTCAGCGTTGAGGTCCTGTCTTTAACACCCTGTGGCGAACCTAGCACACAGTAAGAGGTCAAGGCAAGGACAGATAAATCTCTGAATAACGGATGCTCAATAAATGCAATTTTTTTTTCTTTCTTTCCATATATCTTAAAATAAGATGTCTGTGTCAATGGTGAGAAAGTGATATAAAGTGGGTAGCACTATATATAGTAGGAGGTGAGTTTTGAGTCAGATCTTTAAAAAGTAGATACGGGGCACTAACGTTTGACCCAAGAATCACATTACCAAGAAATTAACATGCCTGTAAAAATTAGCCAAGGTCCCTGTGTTTCATTTATTTATCTCTACCTCCACAGATAACTCAGTGTGCATGTGCATGGTATTAAATGGGACAAAGAGTCCATTCAGGGAAATGATTAAAGAAGGTACATCCTGGGCATAGAAAGAGGGACAATGGAAGGAGCAATGGGAACCAGCGTGTGCTAATATGAGAAACTCTTTATGGTACATTAAGGAAATTAAAGCAAGGCAAAAGGAAAATGGGGCATATAGTCTGATGTTTTTTTTGTGCAAATAAGATAAATCTGTACACAAATATACATGTTACATCTGCACATATGTATACACATTGTGACCTGCCCCGACCCTCAAAGGGTCTAAACAAAAAGCCACTGCTGATTAGCTTTAGTTAGAACTGAGATCCAGAGAAGGGATTTATTTTGCCTTTATTTTTCCCCTCTGGAATTGGTGCCATTTGAATTATTAATTGTAGGTATGTATCTCTTTAATTTAAACACACAAAATGCTTACTGGTTGGGCTGGATGGTGGGATCCTTGCCCATTTGTTTGCTTCTTGATTCTTCATGGAAAAACGTGTAACAAATAAATGTTATGTTAAAGAAGCAAATTATGATCTTCGGGTGGTGGTGCGTGATCCAGGCAAGAGAAGGGGAGAGAGGGAGGGACAAGGAAGGCCTGGGCATTTACTAAAACATCAGAAGGGCTTCTGAAAAGCTGCATAAAGCTGAAGGGTTGTGGAGGAGAGGAGAACGAAATACAGGCAAGTCAAAAATACAGAGACATCTGTGTGAATGAAATATCTCCCCTGCTGAGGCAGAGATCCCCCTTTTGGGGGTTTGCTTCTGGGGTCACCGTGCATTAGTATTCCACTCACCACGGCTACGGCCACCATTTCTCTCCATTTCTTTTTGACCTCAAGCATTTTATGCATAAATGTCAGTGTTCTTTGCAATTAATCATGCCTACCACAGACTAATTGTGGACAACAGTCATGCAATTAGCCAAAATGTGTTTCATATATGCATGAATGTTCGGAAAGCACTCACATTCCAAAACCTCAGGTACCTAAACAGGAAAACTGGCCAGTCTTTCACAATTTCCTTTCAAATATTCAACGCGCACGAGCAGGGATCATCAGATCATAGCTGATGGCGGCCATGCCCAGGGTCTGCTAACGAGAAAATGGTAGCCTGAAATTCGTGCTATGAACTCGGCAAAGCGGCGCATCTGAAAATACCAAGCGTGTCCTTTGGAGAAGTTAGAGGGAGAGAAGGACAGACAAAGACAGAACTTACAAGAGTGGATGAAAACAAAGATGTGTGCTATAACTGGAAAACTCAGAATCAGGTTCAGGGGTCACATACGACGCAATCTACCTCCAACGAGCCGAATACGGTTGCAGTGCCTGTCCTGTAGTGAGACACGAGCAGTTACTCACCACGGGTCGACCGTCCTAGATGACACATTTGCTCATTCGTCTTCTGTCTTAACAGATAGAAAGGGGGTAACCTAGAATAGCAGTTCTCAACTAAGGGCGATTCTGCTGCCCAGGGGACATTTGGCAATGTCTGGAGGTATTTTGGTTGTCACATGCGGGAGAAGAGTTTCTGCTGGCACCTGGCGGGCAGAGGCCAAGGATGCTGCTAGAAGTCCTATAATGCACAGGGCAGCCCCTCCCTCTCCCCCCAAGAAGGAATTTTCTGGCTAAGATGTCGAGAGTGTGAAGGTTGAGAGACTATGACACGGTCACTAAAAACGGTGGGTTTGGGGAATGCAGAAGACCTAGCACAGCACACAGCTCTGACACACTGTGGCTCCAAGCAAGTCCCTTAATGCCTGTGACCTCGGTTTCTGCCTCTGTAAAATGGGGATAATCGTGTCTACTTTGCAAGGTGGCTGCAAGAATTTGAGCTAATGGAAATGAAAGCACTGGTCCCGGAAGGCATGGCAGCTCTCATGATTATCACAACTTTTATTATCATTTCCGTATTTTTCAGTCACATTACAGGAACAGAAATAGAACAAACTTCTTGGAGAGTCGTGCTGTTGCTAATCGGGCACCACGGCAAACATCTCCCTAGCCTCCCAGGAATAAACTAGTCTCACTTCAAACAATTGTTACAGTTTGAATCCAATTGACTCCAGACAAAAGTATTGAGATAATCAGCATATTAAAGCCAACACTATAACCATATGTTAATTATGTAAATGATTCATTTTAATCAGCTAGAACCATGTAAAGAGTAACCAGGAATGCAAATGTAGGGAGTTATTAAAAACCTCATTATTATTCATCTTGGTTCCATGCGTGAACGTATCCATCCAAACAGATGAATTAACAGTGAGAGAGGAGATGAAAGTGCTGGAGGGGGTCTGCGGGACACCGTCTGTCCACCGTCTGTCCGCCTCTGCTTCTCGCTCAGGCCTCCACTTTGCAGGGAAGCTGCAAGAGGCGTGCGAGAAGGGTGCTCTGGGCTTCCTGGGGTGGGCTGTCAGCCTTTCGGAGCTCAGGGAGCATTACGGATTTCTTCATTTGCCTGCATTTGCTTTTTAAGGTTGGGACTAGGAACGGGTGGGTGACACCGAAGCAACTCTACTGTGGGTCCCCCAACTCATCCGTGAGTTGTGAAAACATCCCTCTACCTTCCCTTTTCCTTTCTCTTTTACCCTCGTTATCCCTTCTACTGGTACTACCCAATTTTCCTCCTCATCAAGGGAGCTTATTAGTTTACTCTATTGCTATTATTAATAATTGGTCATTGTGTTTTCTCGTTATTTTTATGGGGCATTTGCCACGCGAAGTTCTGCTTTCATTTGCTCTTCACCATGACCTCAGCCTTAGAGGGAAATTATATTGCCTAAAGCTGAACAACGAGTGACTGGTGGAGGAGGGCCGCCAAACGAGGTCGCTGGGCTCGAGAGCGTCGGGTAGTGGTGTGGTCTGCTCTCATCGTGGCTGCGTCCACCTCTGCCGCGGGCTAATTAGATGCCTCCAGGAGAAATTTAGTTTTGAAAGCTTGAGAGGGAAGGGGTATAACATTCCTGAAATATCTAGAGTTTTCATATTGGGTGGGCCTCAAAGACATGGGCTCTGCATTACTGATACATGGACTCATTGCATTATTCCCCGAACTTTCATGATGACATTTATTTATCCCCATTTTATAAAGATGAGAAGACTCAACTTAGAGCAATCCCACAAAGTCATAAGGCAAATTAGAAGCAGGACTGGGATTTAAACCTAGATCTGACGCCAAATCTCACAACTTCCCCTGTTTGAATCCTGATGAAGGTATTAAAATATCTCCGTGTGCTGGTGAGGAAACCATGACTCAGAGAGATTTAATGGCCGACCCAATGTCAAGTTGGTGTTCTGGATTTCAACCTGTGTCTGTCTGGCTTATTACTCAGAGGGTAAGACCCTTGTTGATTCCCTAAGATTATCACCACACTCTACCTTCTGGTATAATCAGCTAACCAACAGAACTTTCTGGATTGATGGAAATATTCATGCCTGTGCTAGGCAATATGGTAGCCAGGAGCCACGTGTGGCGATTAACCACTTGAAATGTGGTAAGTGTGACTAAGGAACTGAATTTTTAAATTTGATTTAATTTCAATTAATTTAAATGTAATCAGCTACACACGGCTAGTGGCTGCCGTTCTGAGCAGAACCACTTTGGATCTTCACAACTGCTGTCGCTTCACTGAGTGCTCACAAGCCCTCCTACATGTTAGGAAAAGGCCTTTCAAAGATGAGGACTACTGGGGCGGCACTATTAAATGAGCAGATGGAGGCCTGCCAGGTAAGTAATGCATGACCTCGAAGGATCACCTGGCACTTCCTTCTCAGCTCCAATCTCTTTGTGTTGGAAAGCAGAAAGATTCACCTTCCTTCCTGTTCCATAAAGGATGGGCAAAATTTCCTGCGTCATTGAAATGCCCTTTCTTTGTTGGCTTAATCTGAGGGTAACAGTCCAAGAGATAACCTCTCTGCTTACCATCAATCCCCTAAACTGTACTAGGACATTTGTTCCATTTCAAATTAAAGGGAATTAAAGTTAATGGTGTTTTGACATCTTTGTGAAACCTTTTAAAGTATATAAAGACTTTGATGATCAATGATGCTGGTCTCCTGGTAAAATGCTTAAGCTTTCCAAAATGGGGCTTTTCAAGATAAGTGGGAGAAAAAGAAAAGCACTCATGGAATGGAACACTAGTTTGGGAAACATTTATAAAGACCTTCTTTTTCTCTTTAAAGTAGCGATTATGAAACCGATGACCCTTCAGCTCATGATACTCTTGGTTATATGTTATGTGTGCATGTATGTGTATGTACACGTTAAGTTATATGTGATTTGTATGGTATGTTATGTGTACATAGATGTACACATATATAAATGAATATGCTTAAATTCGCTGTTATCATCTGAAAATCGGATGACTAGTCCCATAGATATCTCGATTCTTTTTTAGTTTCTTTTGAAACGTATCAGAAAATCTGTAACACAACCGGTATTACTACTTGGGGGGGAAAAAAAAGCTACAGTTAAGTAGAAGATGTTCTTTAGCTGGAACATACGTGAGGGGACATTTGTTCTCTGCTTCTCCATGGTCCCCGTCGTCCTGACTGATGTCTTGAGGGAGAATTATGTGGGCATCTGAGTCTGGGGTTGGAGAATATTCAAGCTGAGTGGATTTCCACCTCTCATTACCCCTAACCATGCAAACCAGGAAAAGATACTTTGTAATGATATGGGTGAAAGAATTTCTTCTTCCTATGAGGTGGTGTATTTTCTTTTCAAACATCTGGAGAGGATTTCTCAGAGAATCTATTGGAAGGAGAGGATCCAGGGGGAAAACCTTGCCACAATGACTAATTTCTACTGGTTTCCGCCTGGCTCTGTGGTGACAAGACTCCTTCAGGGCCAGCTAGGTGATGGCTGACAACTGAAGATAAGGCCATATCTCAAAACGGTAAATCCCAAATGTGACCCCCCCCCCCCAACAGTGCTTCTTCCCTGCAAATGGATGCTAGGGGCCTCCAGCACTCCCCCAGGGTGCAGCTGCCAACCCTGCCCAGCCCCAGAGCGTCTCCACAGACTCGGGAACTGTGCTCACTAGCAGCGATTTCATGATTCACCAACACCAGATTGTCTAAGACCAGGAGGAGAAAAAAAGGATCAAGCCAGAAAACCCATCTGCAATTCATTTCACACCAGACTTTAAAAACACGTCCACCTGACAAAAGTACAATCGATCATTTCATTTCATTTTTAAAAGAGTAAACATGCTCAAAATTAAATGATTTTGGGGGGTGAGAAGTAAGGATATCCAAAAAGCTCTATGTGGCTTTGTTCTTCATATTCTAATTCTTTCATGTTTCTCTGCCTGATGTCTCCTAATGTACTTTCGCTAGAATCCGATTTTTGATCTTTAATCCCTTTATGTGTTTTTCTGTGCTTACTCTTGAATGCCTTTGTAGCTGCCATAATTGGGTCTCTGGCACCATTTTAATAGGGTTTAGCACAATGCAGGCTTGACAAATTTCATCTAAGTGGGGGGAAAAAAAACCCACTATCAATATCATCTGAGAAACTGACCAGAGTTTCAAACAGGCTGCAACAAACATATCAAATAGGGCACAGTTAGGCTGAGGGAGACAGCCTCCATGATCAGACCAGGAAGATGAGAGAAACCATCTGAGGTTGCGTGACATCGGCCTGTCTGGTGGTTTACAGATTGACAAATCTGGAGACAGAAGGCTGGGCCAGATGATTTTTCAAGGCCCAAGTTGGTCAGCAATCTCACTCTAAATGTCAGGGCCTGGCTTCCCTGGAAACATACACACGGACATCATTTCCTCTCTAGGTGCCTGTGCCTTTGTGATTTTCGGCCAAGGTGCTCAACAACCTGGCAATATCTAAGTGACATTCTCCGACACAGCTCTGCTGGAAACAACATCAGATTTACAAATGGCCTGGCAATAACGGACAATGCAACTGAAGCAGGCATCAGTGGGAGTGGCAGCCTGGCTCAAAATAATCCCATTTCCTCTGGGAAAGGACTCGATATCCTTAAGTGGAGTCAGTGGCCATGTTCCTGCCATCTGACCCAGCCCTGTGCACAAGGCAATAGCTGATTGGTTCAGTGGTGGGCACCTGACCTATCAAAATCCTCCCTGGAAGTTTCTCCCATGGAACCAGAGAAAAGAGTCAACCATTTTCTGATGTCAAAACTGAGAGGCTCAGTACCTTTTAGTACCTTTATTTTAGTAAATATTTAGTAAATAAGTAAATTTAGTAAATAAGTAAATATTTAGTAAATAAAGGTACTTTTAGTACCTTTATTTCCCATCATGTACAGGAAACAGGTTTGTGGAAGCAAAAGTCTTAGGGTTCTCCTATTTTCTCTGAGTGCTGGCTGCTTTGGTCATAATCATAGGGCACATACCTGTGACTTCCCAATAGAGTCGCCGCTTTGTGTAAGTTGATCTGAGTGGCATTTCCATCTCCTACACTAAAAGAGGGCTTCTCAGTCTGTGCTGCTGCTATTTTGGGTGCTGTGATTTTTTTATTGTGGGAGGTTGTCCTATGTGCTCTGGGATGTTTACCAGCATCCCTGGCCTCCACCCACCAGGTGCAGGTAGCAATCCCCTCTTCCCAGAACCTCCAGTTGTAGCTACCAACAACGTCTCCTGTGGGGAAAATTGCTCTCAGCTGAGAATCACTGCACTGAAAGAATTTTATGCAGAAATTCAACATTAATAACCAGCAAGGTCCTCTGGCCCCACCTATCCTTAGCAACTAAGGTTTGGTACGTGAATTGAGACTATAAAAAGGCAAGTCCCAATTTAGATTCTCTTGGATATACTCTAAATTCTTCCTTGCTACAAAGATCTGGCAAGGTCCTTCACATATTTATTACCTTGTGGAGTGTTTCATCTGTTTCTCCGGTCTCTGGTGACATTTATACCTCTGGTGACATTTATTTAAACAAAGATGTTTATGATTACAAAGAGGAAAAGGGGTCCCTTGTACTCATGACACTAGCCTTGAAACACAGTCCATCATGAGATTGTATATGTATCACACTGAGATAGATAGACATACTATAATATTTACATATTATATATACCCCACAGAAGTCATTCTGATCACTGCAGCCCTGTTCTAATGTACTAAGGATCAGAATGCTTGACATCTAGCGGACATACTCAGTAGTATCCTTTACCCGCATCCTGTGGTATCCTGCACCTTTCGAACAGTATCTTGATATCCTTTTGCATAAATTGCTTCTTCCTCAATTATAAGCGGGAAAAACAAATACAGTGTTTTTACTATGGGAGTTATAATGACTTTTTCCAAGCGATTCTCTCAGAGCAAGAAGACAACCAGCAAAAATTCTCTCTCCTAAGACTTAGAATTTCAACTAGAGATGATTACAGAAGAAAGGAGAGCAGGGTCATTTAGATAAAAGAAAGGGCATTCATTCTAGAACTAGCTCCCGATGGTAGAATAGTCCTCTTGGCTTCAGGGTAGGCCCCTTTCTCTATCCTTCTGGTCAACTCTGTGAGCTACTTAATACCTACCTAACACACATGTTCTCTCTTGCCTAAGGTAATCAAAGTAAACGGCTAGTACTTGAAACCAAGGAACCCAATCTGATACTACCAAGAAAAACCCACTGAAGTGGTGAATGCAAAAACTGCGGGCCTCTCAAGGTCTATGAATTAGTACCACAACGTAGTCGATTTTTTTCTATTAAAAATGGCAAATTCAATAACCTACATTTAATTCTGAGGCCTCTTCCCCCCTAGTAATTACAAGATAAACAGATCTCACACTTAAAAGGGCTCTCTCTTTTCTGGCGGCCGAGTGCTCCGAAAATGGGGAAGCCTCCAGCCTATCTCATCCCTCATCACCGAAGTAGCAGACAACGGCTCGTCGCATGTAAGCTGTGGTAGATTTGGGAACCCCACCATTACCAACAGACCTTGAAAGGTGCTTTAAAAAAAATGATTTATTTATTTGACAGAGAGAGAGAGACAGCGAGAGAGGGAACACACAAGCAGAGGGAGTGGGAGAGGGAGAAGCAGGCCTCCTGCTGAGCAGGGAGCCCGATGCAGGGCTGGATCCTAGGACCCTGGGATCATGATCTGAGCCGAAGGCAGACGCTTAAAGACTTGAAAGCAGGCACCCCTTGAAAGGCGCTTTTAAATCTTTAAAAAGTTTGGACAAGATGTGGGCTGCACATGGGACTTGGGAGTTCCAAAGCTGACTGGTTGTCCCCCTCTTCCATCACACCTACAAACATGATCTTGCTGTCTCCCTGTTCCAAAATATTCCCCTCAAATGTCCTCTTTTCCTCCCCACGAGATACCAGGAAGGCCATATGCCTCCTCCCACTTTTGCTGAAGTGTCAGCAATGAAACCCAGAAGCCACATGTGCTCGGGGGCCCGGTCCCTCCCCCTCCGCCCTGATGATAAATAGCAAGAAGGGCAGGGGACCTTCTGGAAGCTTACTCTAGCCCCTGAAACAAAACACAGCTACTCCAACTTCTACGGAAGAGTCATTAAATGCTCCATAAAATGTACTTAGCCTTAAGCAAAATGGTTTTGTCCTCCAACAAAACAATTTAAATGCTGCCAGCAGAAAGGATCCAATGGCAGAAAGTCCCCGTGGGTTTAAAGGTTCTATGAACTAGTGGTGACCTTTATCCGGCTGCTCGGCGTCCTACCTTAAAAGACATGTGGCCCATTTTATACCAGGCACTTTGCCGGGAAGAGAGGCCTAAAGAGCCCGGTCTTTATTTATGTATTTTTTACTAGCTCCAGGGGTGACCTCCTCGGAAGAATCCAGCCTGGGCCAGACCGTTCCCAGGGCTCCACACTGGCCATTTCCTGGGCTGCACATGGTAGTGGGTCCAGAACTGGATTTGTTTTAACCCTTTGTCAAGTCAGGAGTCTCACTCGTTATAAGTAACACATAGGTAGGCGGGAGCCAGGATGTCTCCACTGCCCAGTCTTCTCATTTGAAGGTTCCCATCCAACATCACAGAAGACAAGGAGTCCAGGCCACAGAACGTCAGGACCGAGGCTCACTGTGATCTTCTCTGTGGTCTGTCTCTGCCACAGTCTCTCACAACAGCAAGAGCAATAGCCATAATGATAATAATAATAAGAGCAGCAGCCACAGCTGTCTTAACCAACCAATCTAATTCATCCGTCAGGCCACAGGCAGGGTGATTTACAAAGCATCTTGTCTAAGCCTCAGGAAACCCTCTTTGTAGGTCTTTTTTTTTTTTACAGATTAGGAAACTAAGGTTCAGAGAGGCTGAGTGAGTTGCCTAAGGCCACACAGCCAGTACACACTGAGTTAGAAATTAACTCAAGCACATCTGATTCCCATATCTGAGCTGTTCACTGGTACATTATAAATCACACAGGCTCTCACATACTACTTTCTGTTCAACGTTAAGCCACTTCCCATGACACTAAGCACTCAAAATGCACACATGCAGAAACACACGCATACACACAATTGCCTTCCAATTCAGTCTCTAGGATCCTATATGTGTTTTCTCCTACTTTCATGAGCACGTCTCAAGCTTCTCACACTTGGTTAGGCAGAACATGGTCATGATCAAGGCTGGTCTCCTCCCCTCTGTCTCCTCCCTCTGTTGGGTGTGTGAAAGTGATTCCCAGATGTTCTGGTTCTTAGTTATTATCCTTATGAGTAGAAACGAGGCTAGAGCAGCTGCAGAAGAAATGTTCTCCTTCGTCGTCTGCTTCCCTTGGGCTTGCCTGGTCTAACTTGGACTCACCTAAATTTGTTCCATGTCAAGGACCATGAGGGGTCAAGCAGGGGATGGACTGAGTCTCGGTCAAGCAAAAGAAACAATTCTTTAATGCTTTGGAAAAGTGCCACTGCCACATTCTTTGATGGAAAATGGTTCTAATCTTCCCCAAGACTAAACATCTGCTTAATGCAAAGCTTTCTAGGTCCATTTAGGCCCCCTCTCAGTGCTGTTAGATGTCCCACCACCGTTATGGGCAGGCCTGGCGAGATGGAACCGCTGTAACATGAGCTACGACACACATGGGTCTCTTGAGTCCAGAACCTGCACACAGCAAACCTCACCCCGCTGGCTCGCACGCAGGTTGGAGCTCAGGCCTGGAGAGAGCACTTCCAGTGGGCTCTTTCCATTTCCGGCCATGGGGCCTTCCTCATATGCTCCAGAGATCCCTCCAGGAGGTGGACAGTTTGATAACACCCATCTAGCCACAAAGCCAGTGCCTTCGTTCGGTTGGTTTGGGTTCATTCTTTCTACTCTTGGCTCCTAGGGGCTCGGGCCCGAGGCTGCCCTTAGAATGAAAGAAGAAATGTTCCCGCCCAGTGGATGTGCCTCTCCACAGACAGGGACGGATGAAGAGACTGTACATATACCCCCAAAGACTTCAAGGTGACCTAGGGGAGATCTCTGGGAGGCGAAGCTAGAATGTGGAAGCCTACTTAGTGGCCGTGTCTGAGGAGGTGAGAAGAAGGGACTTAGCCTACAGGGGCAGGGAGAAAGGAAGCACAGAGTGTCAGATGTGGGCAGTGTGTCCACAACACCATCCAGCAAAGATTTGCAATGAATCCCGGGGATGTGGCCTTTCCAAGTAATGGAGAGGCATGCTGCCTGGTGGGGACGCTAATTCCTCGGGCTGCACTGTGGCCTCCAGGAAAAGTCCTTCAACACCCCACTTGCCTGGGCGCGGGGCCTCTGCTTGCTCCTCTGGTGGTGTTCGCCTTCCTGGTTGTCTGATATCAGGAGGGGTGTAGCTAGGATGGGGGACGGGAGCTTTGCAAGAATAAGAAAGGGCTTCTCACATTTTCCCCACCATGAGTGTGCACACACACACTTGATTTAGCCACACAAGAGGGAGGGGAGCCACTGTTTGAAAACTTCTCTGAGGCGCTGTGAACTGATCACAGATTCGCGACTGCCTGAAATAGTTTGACCCTCTTCTAACAATTCTTTGACTTCTCACTTATCCCCATCAACCTCGGAAATCTTGACCCAAGAAATGGGTCAAAACGTCTGGGTCTATTATGTGCAGTGTCCAACACAGCGTCACAGTACGTAGTACATAGCATCTAGTATGCAGAATAAGGAGAGTGTATTAGATAGTATTTAAGTTAGAGGAAAGCTCTGCCCATCTCTCTATCGGTTGTATGATATTTTCATCGTATTTGGAGGAAGCATTTAAGATGGCTCAACCATATGAAGACTGCGTGGTGTGTGAAAAAATAAATTGTCCAGAATGGTTGAGTTTGAGGTTCCACACAAAGTCCTTGAGGTTGCTGACAAGGTGTGCTACATACAGCCAGGTGTTGTGGACACAAAACGCAAACACTGGTTTTGTGCCTGAGCCCTCGATCAGGACACAGGGACAGGGGCTTCGAAAGGCCGGTGACCACCTGCCATCAAGTTACTGCTCTTTTTGTGGGCAGCCCCGTGTATCAGGTTCCATGGGGAGGAGCAGCAAGAGTTTAGTTATTTAATGAAGGTTGATTATTTTCCCCAGTAACACACATACACACACACACACACACACACACACACACACACACAGCATCTCTCAGGTGCTTCCTGTGTGATCAGCACTATATGTATGCCACCTCATTTAATTCTCAAAACAACCCTGTTGAGTCAAGGCCAGGAACCGAAGCTCCCAGAGATGCCAAGACTTGTTGAAAGGTCACAGCATGTGACCTTGTCGTGGGTGTAGATGTGGTTGTGGGCCAGGAGGATGGACCCAAGGCCCATGAGTTGAACTCACATACATTTTCCTCTACTTCCTTAGATGGCTATGCTGTAGCCGGTAACTCTCATGTGATGTAGGGTTGAGTAAGTGTGGAGAAATCTTAACGAAAATCATACTTGCCACCCCCCAAACATAATTAATCTAGCATACGTGTATGTGTGTGTATATGTATTTTGTATAGTTTTATTTTTGCTTTTCTGGCTCTGAAATTCGAATCACTGGGAATAAAGAATAACGAAAAAGGAGTCAAAGGCAAAATTCTCTCGTGCCTTGTCTTCAAAAACCCAGATTTCTCTGGCTACACAGATACGCTAACTGATGAACACGTAACCTTCTTCTCTTTGCTAGTCTCTGGGCTTAATCGCATTAATATCACCGTATTGCCTATCGCCCTGGCCGTTCTCCTCCTACCAAAAAGTACTGAAGGGACACCTTAGCTTTTCCTTGGAAAAATTCAGGTGCTAATTAGAGAATTATTTGTCATTATGTATCAAATTGCTTGCCAATTATTTGCTCTGAGGCTGCCGGTACCTGTCCCCTTCAGTAGCATGGCCATCTCTCTGCTCTCTCATGGTGTATTTGTAGAAGGAGCTGAGTTGGCTATGAATTCTTCCAAAGGTTTATCAACCCTCTCAGGGCAGTTTGTGCATATCCAATGTGATGACAACAGATACATAATTTATTTTCTGGAGTGAGTTATGAAAGTTAATCAATAAGAAGTGGAAGTCTTGTAAATTATCTATCGAAGATCAGCCTATTAAATGTTCTACTTCTACAAGGCTGGTTTGAGTGGAGGTCTCAGGCTGCACTATTTATTAGCCCACATGCAAGATAATGTGATTCTCAAGCGGATGAAGGCAGACCTCGCTATTAAGACGGAGACAGTCAAAATAAAAATGAAATGTGTTTTGCTACAACAGCAAATCCTACTCTCACGATTGCCAGGAAAAAAAAACAACAACAAAAAAACCAAATAAACGGGAATCAGAGGGAGGCTGGGAACATCTCTGTGCACGGGTAGAGCAGAAAGCTTAGAGGGCAGTGGGGAAGTGAGCAGAGGGAGAAGGCAGGCTGGCAGGCTCTCCTGATCCATCTTGGAATAAAGCGGACAAAGCACCACTTTGCCCTGGGAAGCCTCTTCCACTGCCTGCTCTCCTCCTCGGCAGCCTGGCCAGGGCAAGAGGAGAGACCTTGGCATGGTCGGAACTGTGCAAAAGCTCTGAGCGGGAGACAGGAAATGGCCCAGAGACAGGGTGCGGGTTTGTTTCCAAGTCCAGAAACGTGGGTCAGAGGCACCAACGCATAAGGCAAAGGCTATGGGGCAGAACAAGGTAGGTCAGGATGGAAAGAGAGGGAGAGGGGTGGGCTTTATTCCTTCAATCAGTGGGGATCAGGAGATGTGCAGGGGCAAGGTGTGGCCGAAGAGAGGGAGAAAAACCCAGATCATTCTACCTGCATGTCCTTGGCCCCACCCCCCGTTGTGACCATCATGCTGCTTGCTCTCCATGAGGCTCAATGGATGTTGCTGACTCACTGGAAATTTTGTATTGACAATGTCTCTATCTAAAATACGATTCATGATAAAAACCGGGAGTATAATGACAATAACCATGGGTGTTTTTATTCACTGGGTTGATATCGGCCAAAGGGAGGCTCCTGTTCCTCCGATCTACCCCACTCAGGGTGATCTGACAGCACTGTCCATGACAGTGGAATCCAAAATGCCTGTGTCCCTAAAGGCCAAGACCATGAGTACAGGTGGCCCTGTACCCTGGCCCTGGCACCTTTTGGAGCAAGCTCATTCACTTGGATGCAGGATGCCTGCAAGACAGGCCTCGGTGTCATAGAGCACCCCTCTTGCTTCCCTTTCTGCTCTTGGGCAGGTCCCTGGGTATCCGAGCCAAAAAGGCTTTCTGCTGGGTAGGCAGCGGTCCTGCATGCAGGGGCCCTCAGCATTCGTGTACAGAGAGCAACCTGAGGCTCCTGCTACGCTTTGATCACGAGCTTTGCCTCAGAGCCCGCAGACAGAAGTCTGGGCATGACTCTACATCCACTCAGGCCGGCTCCAGACCCTTTCCTCCATCACTCGAGAAGGCATTGTACAACACATCTGAACACAGCTCTCCTATAAGACAACCTTCAACTCTTCTTTAATGTATTTGTATTACTTAAAAAGCAAAGCCTTCATAGACTTCAGAATTACAAGGACCTTTAACTTAAAGCTCTCGGAAACCAGACTGTGCTGTCGCCCTGCTTAAAATTTTCCAAGAGCCTCTTAGCACCACTCGATAAAAATCCGAATTCCTTACTGCACTGAGAAGGGCCCTATCTCCCCCGGCCCCTGCCTGCCTCCCCCACATCGCCTCCCACTACCCTTCCCCTTGAACACAAGACTCAAACACTACTGGCTTCCCCTGAGCGCTCTGTGCTTGCCGGTCCCCGTCGGTGGGATGCTCCTTCTCGAATTTGTTCTAGTCTTTGGTGTCACTGCTCAGAGAGCCTCAGCTGACCACCCTTGTCTAGGAGAGGCCCGCACACCCAGAGATGTCATGGAGCACCTCTCCCGTTTCCCTCCATTCTTCTCTCCATAACAAGCACACATCTGCTTGTTTGCCTCCATCCCTACTCATTAGAAACAAAGTCCCATAACGGGGGCCTTGACTCTGTTGAGGGCTGTATCTTTAGTGCCTAGAACTATGCCTGACATTGAATCAATGCCCCATTGCTACTGATGAATAAATGATTAGATGAACATATTCCCTATTATAACTGATTGTAATGCATCAATCAATATGTTGGAGCACCGGGGTTGAGACACACAGCCTTGGAGGGGGCTTCTTGGACCTCGCTTGTTCACCTTTCAAACCGATGAGGCATTTCACATATACCATATTTACCCAAGTAAACACCCCTCCCACTGAAAGGAAATACGCTTTTTGGCCTTGACCTCGTTTTGCCTCCAGCAAAATGCCTTTGGCTGTCAGCAGCTTGAAGCCTGGGCAGAGCAGGTGGAGGGAGGTGTAAATGACCCTGAAGGTTGAAAGGAAAAGAAATTATCACCCAACAGATTGGCAAAAATTTAAAAGATTGATGATGTCCACTTTTGGCATGGAAGCCAGGAAACTGGTCTATCATACCGTCTTTGAGGGAATAACAATTGGCAAAGCCATTTTCTGGAGGGCATTTGGCAGTACCATTTAGAATATAAAATGTGCATACCCAGGGAATCAGCAAACTCAGTTCTAGGATTCTGCCCTCAACCTATTTTCATACGTATTCACAAACACAGATGTGCAAGGGCATGCACTGGAAGCATCGTTTCAGGGAGAAAAAAACCAGAAGCTACCAAAACGGGTATAAAAGGCAAGATGGCTAAATAAATCGTGGTATGACCACATTTGGAATTTTGTTCAGTCTGTTCAGAATACTAGGGCAGACTTCTATGTGATGACCAGAGAAGGTGGCCGAATACATGTTGTTAGATATACAAAAATCAAGTAGCAAAACAATGCGAGTGGACGTGATCCTGTCCACATGCGCATGCACGTAATGACACGGGAGGGGGGTGGGGGCATCTCAGACTACCGCCCCGATCTGTCACCATGCATTACCTCTTTGCCAGGGAATGGTGGGGAGAGGAGTGGGACTGTGGTAGACAGGCTCACATGCTTTACTCTGTGTTAACGTTTATTTCTTGAAGCCGTTTTGGGGAAAATACACCATTACACTACAGTTTTAAAAGTAAAAAGAGGAGGGTTGCGGGACCTTAGCAGAACCAGGGCTGGGGCGAGGGATGGGATCTGTGTCTCCATCAGAGGGAGACTGAGGGATGGAGAAGACAGAGTTGACCGTCTTGGATTCAAATCCCAGGCTTCCCCGTTCATCCACTCTGTGAACATGGTCACGCCACCTAACTTCTCTGCCTCTCAGCTTCTCCTCTATGAAGCTGGGATAATTGCAGTACCCGCCTGTTTGAATTTTTGCGAGGATTAACTGAGATAATGCCTGTTAAATGCTTAGCACATCACCCAGCATGGAGCAAGTGTAAATATTAACTATTAATTTTATTATCGTTGGGTTGTTCTCATGTTTCAGCATTCAAATCTGCTCAGAGGAGGGAAAGGCAAAGGAGAGAAAAGAGACCATAACATGGCCATTTAATTAATTCCATCTTACAGAGTAGTGCTGCCCCCACAGAACGTTCAGCAATGAAAGAAATGTTCTAAATTATGCTGTTGGACACAGGAAAGACAAACCACAGGTGTCTACTGAGCACTGGAAATGTCAGGAGTCTACCTTAACTTACATTGCAATAGCTACATGGGGCTAGAGGGTACAGCACATTTCTAGGGAATTTCACTCTCCCAAGAGAAAGTAACCTCCTTCTCTCCTGACAGTCCCTGGTACTGAAGATGGGCCCAAGTCACAGTACTGAAAATATCAGGAAACCCTAAGCATTTCATCTCGCTTGGGGTAGAAGACGTGAGTTTAGAAGGTTTTACGAGGTAGGTCCCTTTTCAAGCCTCATTCAGTTTTTCTGATTGCTCGATGAGACTCAGATTGTGCCACCCTGCCTTTCACGCCATCTTTGGGACATTTTTGAACCTCCCTAATCTTCCCACGAGAGAACAGGCCTCACACACGGCAAACATCGTCAGCAAACACGAGTAATGGGGTATTTGATAACATTGCTTTGTCTCCAGTACGTTTTTTTTTCATCGAGCTACAACACATACCATAAAATTCACCCCTTAAAGTGTACAATTCAGCGTTTTCTAAGACAGTCACAGAGTTTTGCAGCTACCGCCACTACTTAATTCCAGAATACGTTCACTGCCCCTAAAAGAAAGCCCGTACCCATTAGCAGTCACTCCCCATTCTTCCTTCCCCAGCTCTAGCAACCACGACTCTGTTTTCAGTCTCTATAGATTTGCCTACTCTGGGCACTTTGTGTAATTGGAATCAAATACTATGTGGTCTCCTGTGTCTGGCTTCTGTCATTAAGCACAGCATTTTCGCAGGCCACCCGTGTTACAGCATGTATTACTACTTTGTTCCCTTTCATGGCCGAATGACTTCCCAGTGTATGATGTACCACTCTTTGTTTATCCCTTCATTAGTCAGTGGACATTTCGGTTCTTGCCGTCCTTTGGCTTTCACGAGTAATGCTGCTATGAACACTCGTGCCCAAGTATCTGTGCAGGGATGCGTCATCGTCAGTTCTCTTGGGCTTGCACCTAGGTGCGGAATTGCTAGGTCATATTGTGACTCTATATGTAAGTTTTTGAGTCATTACTAAACTGTTCTCCAAAGTCACTGCAAAATTCTACGATCCCACCAGCAGTGTATGGCCGTCCTGGTATCTGCATGTCCTCACCAGCATTTGTTGTGGTCCGTCTTTTTATTACCCCATTCTAGTTGACGTGATCCGCATTTCTTCAGTAGATACTATTTATTGATGCCTTGTGGTGGGGAGGTTTGAATGAATTAGTGATGCACAGTTTCCTTTTGTAAATTAATTTATACTACTTATAAAAACGGAATAGAATTCAATCATAGTGTTAAATATATAATAGTGCTTGTGCTACGACAGCTGAAGGTCTGAAGTTGAGGGAACTGTGGCTAAAGACAAAGCTTTGGGTTCCCCTTATGGGGTCCCCACGTAGACCTGAGACCTAAAGTCATCTGCAAAAGTGGTGTGTGTGTGAGCGCACGTGTACGTCCATGTATATGTATGTGTGTGTGTGCGCATGTGCGTGTGGGCATGTGTGTGTGTATGCACATACATGTGTGGCTGTGTGTATGTTTGTATGTATGTGTATGTTTGAAAACTTCTGCTTTCATCTATTTCATCTATTTAGCCTTTCACTCCATGCACATGAATGAGCAGCAGAGAAGCCAGGAGATTTGCTCACTGATGCACAGACATCTAGGGACAGGTCTGGAATAAGAGTGAAGTCTTCAGAACTCTTGCACCAGGGTCCTTCTGGAATTGCACGGAAAATTCAAAAGTATCGCTTGGCCAGTTTGTGTAGGTGGGGCTATTCTCACTTTTCCTGGAGAAGGGTCACAACTGCTGGCTTTCTTTATTATTCTTTTCCACCTTACTTGTCTTTGGGATTTGGACACAGGGCCCTGGAGAACAGGGCCACCAAACAGCAGAGATGGGGAGCCTGAAGCAAGTTTAGTGCAGATGGATCCCTGTAAGCTTTGCTATACCCTAGCTGACAGTGTCTTGTGAAAGGGAGGGGTAGCCAATCCCAGGGAGGCGTGCCACCACATCTGGGATGGAGTGATACAAATTCTGAGCTCAAATATGGAACGTTCTGTCTCTTCCTACTTGGTCATCTGGCACAGAGTGGGGGGTAGGACTAGCCCCTCTGCCCTGTTTGGCGACATGTACAAAGGTCACAGAGTATTGCAGTGGCCAGCTGACCTCCTCTGAAAGGCCTTCTCCACCCAGAAGCCACAAAGTCAGAAAGCCATGGCTGTTTCTGGAACGGAGATTCGTAAGTACGTTTCTGCATGGGGGGTGCTGACAATCAACTGGAAGTTAGAAACTCTTCCATCACAAGACCATAGGCTCACAGCTTGACATATACTTCGAGGGGAAATATCGAGGCACGCCAATTAAGAATCCATGCCCACAAATCACTCTGAGGGCATCCCTCTTTATCAGCTCCAGAGAGTGGCTTTGAAGTCACTGGTAAGGGTCACGATGGACTTTTTCCTGGGGTTGGAAACTTCTCAGCAGCAGTTAGGAAACACAGCTGCTGACAGCTGAAAATTCTCTGCCTGGGCCTCGAGATCAAGTGACAGAATGTGCGTTTCCATGGCACTCCCAAGAAACAGGTGGCTTCTAAACTCTGGAAAAGCACATTCCCCTGCCCCACAGTAAATCAGCTGCTCTCTGTGGACATGTGTATTTCAGGCGTGGATGGGTGCAGTGTCAGGTGTCTCCAAGACAAACCGAGGAAGCTCAGAAGAGAGGAGAGGAGGGAAGAAGGATCTCAAGACGGTGTAGAATGTGAGCTTAAGGGCAGAGCACCATGATCTTCCTTAACAGGAGTAACTCTTTCTTCCTTCCTACATTATTTCCTTCATGACACTTACTAAAATGATAATTCATCAACTCTTGTGTTGTTGTAGCTGCTCTGTTCTTGGCTTTGTCTCTTTCTCCCATGAGATCACTGAGGAAGGGATCATATCTGACTCCTTGCACATTGTGCTGTTAATGTCTAGCATTGCATCTTGCATACAGTAGGTGCTCAATAAATGTCTGAAGAATTACCCAACGAATGAATCAACCAGTCATACACAATAGTCTTTTCTGCTGCTCTCGAACACACAAACCTTTCCTTCTAGTGTACCCATGAGTAAACTGAGGCTCAGAGAGGTAAAATTGTCTATTCATGATCAAATTTAATAGGAGGGAAGGCTGATTCTGGAATCCAGGTCTGTCTGAATCCAGACTCCCAAGTTGTTCCTGTTGTCACAAATGACAAAAGTGAGACATCTCGCCCCCAGGGGCCTTCCCTACATCTACTAAAATAAAATAAGAGGAAAATCAGCCAGCCCTAAGACAGAACTGTCCTGTGATGGAAAATCCAGTCCACGAGCACATGGCTCACCAGATGTTGTGCGCAGCTTTGGTACCGCAAGACTTCAAAAAGCACCCAAGACTGATCCTCCATGCTCAAGCAGGTTCGCTTGGAGCCCTTGGACATATTTGTGGGTCATTAACAATTAAACACACATGCTGCACTCCCCTGAAGCCACAGAAGTTACCAGACCCTCAGACACAGACACACTTCTATGATTCCCAGTCTCCTCTCACTCTCTTTCCGTAATCATTCTGATTTTCTGCTCCGATCTGCCGGCCCCCACTCCCCGCCCCCACCAGAAACTGTCCCTCCTTTCGGGGCAGAATTCTCTAGTTGATAAAGATTCAAGAAATGGTGGCATAAGGAATGGATATTTATTAGCCAACCATGGATACCTTGGTGTTGGCAATTTCCACTGAATGCACACTAGCCCTCCTCCCTGTTTCCCATCTTGTCCCACTAAAGACCACTAGACCATGTTCCACGTAGCTTCTGGAGGAAATCTTTTAAAAATGTAAAATCAGGTCACAGTGTTCCTCTACTTGAAGCTTTCCATGGTTTTCCACCTGTCTTAGACGGAAATCTAAACTCCCTGCAAAGCCCAAGAAGACCGAAGGTGATCTGTTTGCTGACCACACAAATGACTTCATGTCCTACCTCTTCCCTGTCATCCACCATGTCCCCATGATACTGACCATTTCTGTTAGTCCCAAATGTGCCTTAGGGCTTCCATGTGTCCCCCTTTGCCTGAACTGTCTTCCCTACACTAGGACATTACGTAGCTGGCTCCTACTTGTCAATCAGATCTGAGCTCAACTTTGCCCCTTCCATAGTCCTTCAACTACTCCAAATAACCTTCCCAGGGATTATTATGTAATATGTTTTATTTTCTTCAGAATACATAATGCCATCAAATGTTCTGCTTATTGCCTCTTTTCCTCTATTAAATCTGAGTGGTCTTATTCACCTCTGCAAACCTATTGCCCAGCATACACTGAACGCTAAATAAATATTTACTAAATTAATGAATGCATATGGAAACCAATCTAGACACATCTGAATTTCCAAACTAAGTCCTCTCCTCGGCCTCTGCAATGCATGGCCTGTCATCACCCTCATTTTGATTGTGAGGGTCAGATATAAAGATGGAAAGAAAAGCACAATAACCAGTAAGCTACTGATTGAAAAAAAGGTCTTTTACATTTTCTGTGCACACCCTGGCAAGGGCTGGCTGGCTCACCTCATCCTAATGCCGTGGGCAAGCCCACTCCGGGACTTCTTTCTCCAATCTATAAAGGGAAAATGTTATACTTTTAGGACTTAAGGGAATTAGGAGAAGGATTTAGTTTTTAAGAGAGAAAGTGAAGTCATTTAAATTGAAAACTGATCTTGGGCCCTAGACGTGCATTTGGCTTGCAAGAGAAATACCCAGGCAGGAGTGATGAGAGCTGACAAGGCAAGTCTGGTCTGTCTCCCAGTCTCGGCTTCTGAGAGAAGGCTGCCCAGAAGATAGCTTGATCTCTTGAGCAGCTTGGTTTTTAGTCCTAAAATGGGCATGAACTTTGGCC
The DNA here is from genome assembly GCA_028534135.1 of Potos flavus. Taxonomy (NCBI): domain Eukaryota; kingdom Metazoa; phylum Chordata; class Mammalia; order Carnivora; family Procyonidae; genus Potos; species Potos flavus. The sequence goes on from CM052890.1 coordinate 28,310,224, forward strand.
AGATCTCTAAAGGGGAGTTGTGTGTTCCACAAGTCATACGTGCACTCATGCCTCAATGATGGAAGGAGTTTCTCTTTTCTTCACAGGAAAGCATATCTTTTAGAGTCCCCACTGTATGGAACGTAGGAGAAAGCTGAGAGCAGAAGCCACCCACTTGGTTGGTTGGAGCCAGCCAACCTCTGCCTCTCTCTTCTCTTGATCCTCTAATCCCTGGGGATACGTGGTTGGTTCCTCTCCTTCATCCCTGCCTTCCCCATTCCACGGACTTAAATGCTGCAATTTTCCGATGCTCCATTTACTTAAGATACTAGCTACAAGTTTTGTTATAAGCTATCACCTTAGTCTTAATGTTCCAAACAGAAAGGATATTTATTAGTTGAAAAAAATAACTGATTCTATTTTTAAAAGATTTTTATTTAAAAAAAGCTGGCTGCAAGTGATATAAATGTTTGTGTATAGGATGAGAGTATGGGAACTTTTGTGTAAGAAAATCTACGCGCAGGAAAAAGATGAGAGATGTGTACAGTGGTTTGAAGTGCTTATTTTTGGGTGGTGGGTTATAGTTTGTGTGTCTGTGTGTGTACGCGTGCATGTGTGTGTGTGTGTGTGTTTCTCTGATTACCAAAATTTATTTTGCATTTACCTTGCATTAATTTTATAATTAGAAAAATGCGTAACAATTATTTTCAATGAATTTTCTGTTGGAAAGGAGCCCAAGAAGGAAGTCATAAGCTTAAATCAAAGACCAAACAAACTGGCTGCTTGCTGAGACTGGCACCAAGGTGTGACAACCTTCCTGCAGGTGGAGAGCTCTATGCGAAACACACGAGCTGGGCTGGACTTCGGCCACAGGTGAAGTCCACCGAAGGCCATCAATAACCCATCCTATGACTCATCTCTCGGGATGGGTTCTGGCTCAATGGCAATCCGCAACCAATCTCTTTCCCAGGACTGTTCAACGAGACTCCAAATGGGCTCCAAGTACATGGGGGTCTGGGACGCGGTTCACCAATTCAGAGGTGAATGGTACCCCAGGCTGGATCCATCAGATTCTTTCCTGGGAATTTGGAACTTGAATGGAGACACAATGGCTAGTGGTCTTTGTAGCTGAGTCACTGTGGTTTCTGAACCTTGGCAAGAATGACACTTTGAGCCACAGAATTCTGGAGAATTCTGAATAACTCTGGTTGCCCTATGCATCGAAGAGTGCCAACGGCAACCACCCTCTGATCGTGACGACTAAAAATGTCCCTACGGGGCACAATCCCCCTGGCTGAGAACCACTCACCTGAAGAGAATATCCACCAACGCTGCCTGCTGAGGTCCTTAGGCCCACCCTACCTCCTGTACTTGCCCTGGATTGATTTTCTTTCATTTTCCCCCTTTTGAATCCAAGAACTTCTGTGCATTCAATGGCTTATGCATTACACCTCAAAACCCGTAAAAATGTAAGCACCTCTACCACTAAATTTTTGTTGAACTAGGCAGGATTGGGTTCTGGTCCTTAACCAGAGGGATCTTAACACAAACACTCATGTTTCAAAAATCATCTTTGGTTTCTTGATATTCAAAATTATCTTTCAACCCATAGAAAGCGAAACAGTTCTTAATTTAGCTTCTCTCTGCTATCAGAGCAGATCTGAACACAAAGGCATGGATGAAGCAGGGGCTTCTGGGCCACACGGGACACTGAAGTATACCTAATGCATCAGCAATGAGACCCCCCCAGAGTAAAGCAAGATGGCAGAAGAACATTCACCTAACCAGGGAGGCTGGGGGCTTGGTTGTGATTGGGGGTTTAGAACTAACACCAGCAGGTGAGGAAGCTGGAAAGCCAGGAAGCAGAGATGTCATCGGACACATGCCTTGCCCATCCCCGGGAGGGAACTCTACAAAGTGTTGCTTCATGAAGCTCTGACTAGCTAGAACCGAACACTAAAGAAAGGACGCATGCAGACAGCATTGCACACCCGAACCCCACAACTGTTTGAACAGATAAGAATTCCATATGGTCTGCATTACCCTCAGCAATGGAAGGCTTTTTATCCATCCCCAGGCTACCCCATCACCAGGCAGCAAGTGGGAGCTCTGGTCCCTTACAACGCAGACAGGGACAGGACGCAGCAGCTGATGACTGGCGTTCTGTATGATGGGTGAACACATCCAACATCTGCTCAGCCCCCCCACAAATCTTAAGGCCCTCTGGCAGGCACCACCAAGTCCCTCAGCTAAGTCACAACGGGAACCACCTGCCAAAGCACCAGGTGTGAAACAAGCCCTAGCTCATTAGAGTCCTTAAGCCCCCACCTAAATTCCTGGAAAAGGCTCCAGGCAAATACAGGGCTGCCCGCACAGCCAGTCTCTACGAGGCCGCGGGAGCCGCCTTATCAAGATGGTCCTTGGACGGTCCACGTCAATTTCACATTTTCTGTCAAAACCTCCCAGAGAGTAGGCACCTCGGTGTTTACACTCCTCAGCAGAACAAATGCAGAGCTGTTGAAGGGAGAAATAACACACCACCACGGTAACAATAGAAGACAAGGCTTGCAAGCTGTCCGCGGCCCCTGGAGTAACTGACATGTTTGACAGAGAATGTGTGTTGGTAACGTTGCTTGATTTGTGTTTAAAGGGAAAACAGAAAGTGCATTTCCAGGAGGTTTAGACATTGATAACCAAAGAGAAGGTCTTGTAAACAAAGCCACAAGGACCATGTCCCAGCAGTCCCCTCCTCGCCGTTTGTCACTGCCCCAGCTCCCGTTTTGATCTCCCGGAGGAATCGGGCTTCCACGGGGGAACAAGACCTCCTGACAGAAGGCTGCAAGACAGAGGGAGGAAAGCTGATCAGAAATGACAGCGGCACAAAACCCTGTTAGCCTTCTGCTCAGAATAGGTTGTATGGGGAAGAGACAAGGCTGTTCCCCCACGGAGGACGAGCACAGGCGCCGAAGCCACAAAGCACAGCGCGGTCCTGGGGAGCATCCCCAAGTCTGCCATTCCCAAGCCCTGAGAGCTAGGGCAGGTTATTTTACTTTCCTGGGCCTCAGTTTCCTTGAAAATAAGTCTCTCCAGGACGGTTTGGAGCAGTAGAAATACCCTATGGAAAATACCCGATGGAGTGACCAGCAGCAGTAGCAACGGTAATGTAGTTATTAGCATGTAATTATAATATAGTAATGATAAGAATATTACTACTATTTAACCATATTACATAGTATCATATAATCATATGTATTATACAGTCACATATTATATGACAATTATTGTATATGTTATTTATAATTATACGGTACATAATATTACATATAATTATGATTTACGTATCATATAATTATATGTAATAGTAGATTATAATTATTAAACATAATTATACCTGATAATTACATACTATATATTCTGTGCATTATATCCAATACATCTTATTATATATATAATATATATTATGTAATATTATCTAATCCTTATGTTATTTTTGTTTCTATTCTTTTTTTTTAAGCTTTTATTTAGGGGTGCCTAGGTGGCTTAGTCAGTTAAGCGTCTGTCTTCGGCTTGGGCCCTGATCCCAGGGTCCTGGGGTCAGGCCCCAAGGTGGGTTCCCTGTTCAGCAGGGAGTCTGCTTCTCGCTCTCCCTCTGCCCCTCCCCCAGTTCATGCTCTCTCTTGCTCACTCCCTCTCAAATAAATAAATAACATCTTTTTAAAAAGCATCGCTCAATCTATCTATCTATTTTGGGAGAGAGGACGAGAGAGCTCGTGCTCATGGGTGTGTGAGTTTGGGGGTGTGGGAGAGAATCCTAAGCAGGGTAGAGCCAGATGCAGGGCTCAATCTCACCACTCTGAGATCATGACCTGAGCCAAAATCAAGTCAGATGCTTAACAGACTGAGTCACCCAGGCGCCCATTATTATTTCTATTCTTACTGAGCCTTACTATATACCAAGTACCATTATAAGTACTTTACAAATATTAACTCATCTGATCCTCAAAAGCAATTCTGGTAACGATCCCATGCAATGGAGGAGGATACTAAAGCACGGATTTAGGTGCTTTTAATATGTTCATTTTACAGATGAGAAATCTGCAGTACAGAGTAATTTAGGAACTTCCTAAGGAGATAAAGCTGAGGTTCTAACCCAGCAGTCTGGCTCAAGAGCTCACACTCTTAGCCAATATGCAATATACTTAGACATATATAGATGTACACATACATCTATATATGTACATGTATTATATATATATATGTATATATGTATATAATATATGTATTTGCAAACACTCAATATTGCCTCTATTATATAGTTATCTGCGGTAGTAGTGTTACAGTGTTGCAGTTGTGCTTAGAAATACACTTGCTAGTATGTGTACTGAGTACTTCCCACATGCCGGGCACTGTGCTATGAACTTTACGGGCACTGTGCTATGAACTTTACATGCTTTGGTAAATACCACCCAACAAAGTTAATGCTGCTGAGAGAGGGGAGCGACCATGCCCGAGGTCACACAGGTAGTAAGTGATGCCCAAGGTCACATAGGTGGAGGCAGGAGATGAGCCAAGTGTCCACTCCAGAGCCCCCATCCCTACATCATCCTGTTAGCCTGCTTTTTCCTCCCCCAAATACATCACTTCACTTAGATACCATAGGTGAAGTGCCTTACACACCTCCTGGTACCTCGTAAAAGCCTGAAAACAAGCAGCTGATGTGGTTTTTATTATATCTAAATACAAAAAGCCCAGTAGGCATTGTCTTCCAAGAAAATGACGGAAGTATGAATTTATGACACCGTCTGCTCAGAGGGCAGATCCTTCGCCCCTTTTGAACCTCAACAAAGTCCCTGCGTTGTTGGGCAACACCAGTTCCCAAATCCAGCCGCTCATGGGAAACCCGGGATTGCTGGTGAAGCACATGGCTCACCCGGCCCTGCCCTTCCGACGCAGACAATCTGGCATCCGGGGCAGACAGTGCGGTGCTGACGAACTTGCCTGCACTCTCATCAGTGGCAGGACTGGAGAACACATGGATGGAGGAGGTCCTCCAAGTGCTCGGAGCCGTGTTTTTCCCGAAGGCTTCCCACAAGCTGCCCGGTGCCAGTCGGCAGTCTTGCACTCACACTCCTCCCTGCCACCGGGTGCTGACAGATGGGAGCTATTCTTATTATTTAACATTTATTAAGCGCCCCCAGTGTGCTGAGAGCTGCATGGAACAGGGGTGTGGGTGGTCCCAAAGAGTTTGTCCCCAGAAGGCTATGGCCATGTGGAGGGGAGGGGACAGGCCTCTCTTCCCCCTTCAAAGTCTACTCCTCTCAGCCAACTCCAGTTCCAGCCCCAAAGTCCTACTGGAACCAGTGGACAAAGATTGGGACAAAGATTCAATATGAGTGAGACCTGTCCATCCTGCTTTGTGTGTGACCAGCATCCCCAGCTCCCCAGGCCCCCCCCCTTTTTTTTTTAAAGATTTTATTTATTTATTTGACAGAGAGAGAGAGAGATCACAAGTAGGCAGAGAGGCAGGCAGAGAGAGAGGGGGAAGCAGGCTCCCTGCCGAGCAGAGAGCCCGATGTGGGGCTCGATGCCAGGACCCTGAGATCATGACCTGAGCCGAAGGCAGAGGCTTAACCCGCTGAGCCACCCAGGCGCCCCTCTCCAGGCCCATTGACTTAGGGGATGGCAAGGGCTACGCACGTCAAATCCCTTTCTCTCTCCTCCACCAGCATTCCCCAATGGCACCCTACTCTGTCCAGCTGCACCAAAAGGCATGTCCCTGGTTATCGAGAATCTCCACGGAGAGAGGGAACAGACAGCTACACATGCGCCCACTCACCCCCAAATCTAGAGCACCTTTATATGAAAAGAAAGTGCAACAACCCAGGAAATGGTGAGAAAAACCATGACGGCAGCAACGCCGGCCATCCGTTCTGTGGTGCCTACAGTGAGCAGGTGCTGTTCTCCATGTGCCGCAAACATCATCTCACCAGATCTTCAGGGCTCCCTCCCGAAGTGAGACCGTCCCCCACCGTCCAGCCGAGACAGCGGGAGCTCAGAGAGGTGAAGCCTCACTTCACACAGGGGCCAAGATGCCTGCTCAGATCGGTCTGGGCGGGGCGTGCCCAGACCTCGGCCTTATGTCATGCTGCCTGGGTAGCTTCGTGGTTGCACTGCAAAGGCCTTGGGCGTGGCCATTTTTGCCCTCTTTAATGCTGACATCAACTTTGGGAGGTGAATATGGCATATCACTACCATTTTCAAGACGAGCAAGTGGAGTCTCGGAGAGGTCAAGAAACTTGCCCAAACTCAGCAGGAGAAGGTCGTGGCCAGATTCAGGTTCCCCTGGTCTAAATCCTACACTCTCTCTGATCTCAATCTTTAACTGGGCTGCCTCACGAAACAAGAAGAAATAGCTCTTCAGACAGCACTCGGTGAGATTGCCCTGGAAAGCACCAGCTGACTGCTTCCTCCAAATCCTCCCCACCTCTAGGAGCCAGCAGATTAGAGAGCGGAAGGGAAAGGAGACACTGAGGGGGGCCACCCCCTTCCCCCAGCATGTGTGCTGAACTCACTGCATCATTCTGAGCCAGATACAAGGTACGACAAGATAGAACTGGCCACTGCTTCAGAGGTATGGTTCTTGCTGTCATCCTTCTTCCTCAGAAAAAAACAAAAACAAGCAAACAAAACCCCTACCCTTTGTCTCCTGGAACATATCAGAAACCCTGTCATTTGGGAAGGATGGAGAAACTATCTACAGGGAGCGATCTTCCTGGGACTGTAGAAAAATCCATCTTGACTGCCTAAGCTGCTGACGGTGGTGAGGAGCCCATACTGGGTGGGGTGAGTGGGGTTGAGATTCTATAGAGTTCCACCTTCCAGCAGTTGTTTTTAACTTCTAACTCTCCTGCCAATGATGTGGTCATGCTTGCTACCTCCAAGGACAGAGACTGGGTCTTAGTCATCTCAAGGTCTCCAGAGCTTAGAAGAGAACCCGACATGGAACCCATGACCTATAGATAATTATTACAATGAATAAATAAATGTCACAATGACTCTGCTCTGACTTTTACAACCCAAAGAGCTCAAGCTAGGAAGTAGGCATTGCAGAAGACAATGGTCCCAACTGCCCAGAGGAAAAGACCTGTGGACTACCGAGTTCAATGTTTCTGGACACCTCTTAAGGTTCAGTGGTTAATCAAGTGGACACGCTCGCTGCTTCCATGCTGGTGGGATGCATGTGTGATAGGACTATCTTTAGATGTGAGAGAAACATAAATAGGGGTGAGTATCTCTGTCATAAATCAGCCGGGGAAAACACTTACCCAAAACAACCTTTAAAAGACAGGGAGGGGGCTCTGCTTCACCATCAAAGGCTCAGATTGCTGAACACCAAAGCAGCAAAGTGGAGTGTGAAATCCACAAGTCTCTCCAGCTCTACTTGTCCCATGCCAACATATTATAAAAAGCAGACTTGCTGATATAGCATGCCTTTAAAATGATCAAAATGACAGATGGTTGCTGCAGAAACACATCCTTTTTATAGGACTGATATTAATCAGAAGAGACTGACAGTGTCCCTTTAATCTTTTAATTTAAAAAAAAAAAAAAGCGCGTTTCTATAAAACAGAACGGGGCAAGTCACTAGCATCTCCGAAGTGCTTTGGAATGACGGACAGTCCACATTATTTCAAACTTAACTAGAAGGCTTGGGTTTTTCTTTATTTATATATTTATTTATGTATGTATTGCTAATATAAGAGAAATGATGTTGCATGAGAAGCCCAATCTTGCTTTGGTTACGGTGTTACTGAATGTCCTTATCAGACTGTCTTTGCTTCCCTAGACTATGCCTGGCGTCCTCACCTGGAAAATAGTGGGAATGCCCTAAACATACCATACAATAGTGGGAGACAACTACTGTAATTAATTTAGGTGTGAAAACACTGAGTAAAATTGCCATATCCTACTTTGATACATCGGATCACTAATGGAGAAGCACAGTGCACTAGACAACAGTTAACTGCGTGGTGAGTATGATCACTGGCATCGGGCAAAGAGGATAATTAAAGTCAGAATTCCACACTTCGTTCCCTGGAGAGGGTGTATGTAGGGTTCAGGGAGAACAAACATGCCTAGAGGTCTGTAATAGCTTCAGCTAGTACTGCTGATCATGAGAACCTGGTATTGGCCTGTCCAGCACCCTATTTTGAGAATAGGACTCATTTTTTCCCCTCTATTCACAGCCCCTTACAGCTCAGTCTGGAAGGACTAGGGCCTCCAGCTCCAATGTGAACAGTGAGTCAAGATGATTGCTTTGGGGAGGGGCATGGTTTACAAGATAAGCCGAGGAGAATGCTATGTGGAATTTTTGCAGGAACAGTTGGGAAAGAGACTTCCAAAGATGGGTTAGGATGTGAGTCTGGAGTTGCTTGGGGACCATTCTTGCCACCCCTTGGATGCGGTGTGCTTGTGAATGAAGATCAGGAAAAGACAACCACTGTGGAGTCTGGGAGAGACAAGACTTGGGTTGTTGGAGCCTCTGAATTCAACTGTACCTGAAGCTGGATGTTGTCTTTCCCCACCCCCACCCCCAACCAATGCGAATTAGATTTTTGTTGCTTACAAATAAGAGTCCTGACTAAACACTCATCATGCCTCTCTCTTTCACGTTCTCTCTTCCTCTCAAACAACGCAGAATAAGCATCTACCCTGATATCTATATCTATATATCTTTCTTATGAATTAGGATGTAAGCTTTGTGTTCAAAAGGGTCTTGGGTGTTTTCTATTCTGCCTCATCACCCTCTCCTACTTCACAGCCTGACATACAGTAGGTGCTCAATAAATAACTGGTGAATGAGGAGATGAATCACATTTAAAGCTCACAACCACCTTGCAGGACAGGTATTCCTGCTTTCATTTTGTAGCTGAGCAAAGAGCCTTGGAGAGGTTAATTGACAAGCCCAAGGCCACACGCTTAGTAAATGCCAGAGCCAATACATCAACCCAGACCTGTTTGACTCCAAATTCTCCTTGCCACCTCCCTGACTCTTTAATTTAGTCTGCTGTTGACATGGTCTCTTTGGCAGTACAGAAAAGTCACTCAGTGACTAAGATGGAGTGGCCTCAAAGTAAATGACACCACTAGCATTTATATCAGGTGTACACTCTGATTTCTTTCCCGATCAGCAGACACTCCAAACATGTAGATAACATCACAAGGCAGCAAGAGCAGGATCTGAAAACGGCTCCACTCGCCAAAGACTAAAACAAGTGTACGTCTTTTAGGTCCAGCCAGAAATGTATCCACATGACCTGCAAGTTCCTTCTAGGTTCCTCTATCCCCTTCTGTGGGGATGGTTCCTCTTGGTTCCCTGTCAAAAGCAGCACTTCGGTAATTCCTGGCATCGCTACAAATGTGTATGCAGATCTGTCATAAACTGCATCGCCAGACTCAATGACGCTGATTTCTGCTTCGAAATCCAGAGTACACGGTTTGCTTACACCATGGCTAGCCCCATCACACAGGCACTGATCAGCATTTCTCTGCCGCTGCCTACTCTGTGAAGTTTAAGGAAAACTTTCAGCCTCCAGAGAGCTTGCAGTCTCGGGGAGAAAAGATGGCAAAGCGTGCTCGGGACGCAAATCCAGCAAAGCGGACCCTCACCTGCTGGGTTCACAGAAGGGTATTTCGGAGCCCATTCCAGTGTCGAACACCGGAAATTTCATTTCTGAGATTCCTCCCAGCCCCTTTTGACCTATGTCTTTGGACTCTTGAGTCCTACGTTTAAACAATGCCAAATTCCACAGTGCCCGTGGGTTGGGGAAGATACTGAAGCTCTATCTCGATGTGTCACCCCAACACCACGAACTCACCCAGGTGCTAAGGAGCATTCTCCCTAGCTAACCTGTGAATGCCTGCTGGTGCTCTACAGCTCAACTCAAATGTCACTCTTCCCTGTTAACCACCCACTTCCCCACTCTAAGAGACATCCACCTACCCCCTCTCCTGTGTTTTCATATGCATTCCCATGGGTGCACCTCAATAATAGATTGGTGAAGAGGGAAGGCTCTGGCCCAACACACCTGATCCAAATCTGAGCTCTGTCACCGACATTCCTGTGACCTTGGGCAAGTTACGTTTCTAAAGTGTCAGCTTCAGGTTCTTTGTATGCAAAAAGGGTATCATAATGCAGGACTATGATTCCTTATCTGAGATCTCTGGGGTCATCTCTATTTTGAAATTCAGATTTTTACGGGGGGGGCGTGAGGAATTGCCTTTTTTCACAAAGGTATTTCAGTGGAAACACTGATTATGTAATACCTTCAGCAGGGTCTGGGATAGCATGGTCTGAAATCAGACACATAAATATCCCTGTAGCAAAATATATGAATATTCACACCAAGTGGGATAAAGAAAGTTTATAAATAGCCACACATCATTTCAGGTCAAATTTGCTTCCCAAATGAGTTGTGGTGCCAAACTCCCCTCCTCCCCAAAACCCTCATTTACAGAGCTTTTTGGAATTTAAAATAACAGATAAGGCATGGTAGGCCAATCATACCCAATGTGAAGGTTTTGTAAGAACAACCTGAAGTAATATCCCTATGTATTTCGCACAACACCTGGCTCATGGCAAATACTCAATAATTGTTCCCTGTCATTCTTTTCTAATGCGTTCATTGCAGTATCAGCTTTGTGTTTATCCAGTGTTCTCATCCGTGGGCTGTGAACCCACAGCTCAGTGGCTGTAACTATCACTTTTGTGTGCCGGGTATCCAGAGCAGTGTCTGGTATAGGTTACCGGGGAATGGATGAATAAATTAACAAACGCGTGGGGAGAGGGACGGGGCTCTGTTTATACCATCCTCTGTCTAGGAAAACAGTCTTTTGATCCATTATCTGTAATACTGAGATGAGATGGGAATTACTTGCCCCAGTATGGAGAATGATCCACCACGTATCATCAAAGGGCACACCTCTGGACAGATATCTACAGTGAGGGGTGCAAGTCTGAACTTGCAACCTAGAGCCAAGGCCTCATTAGACCTAAATGCTAAGCAAACAGAATAATCGCTTACGAAGCCACTGTCTTCTTACGTTGCCTGGTATTGTGCGGCTGCGGTCCATGGCTTGGATTAGTCATCTTGGTAACTTCTGGATTCAAGACTGACTGACAATTGACTTGTCAGACTTTCTTTGTTCTCAGATCAGACAGCTCATCGATCATTCAAGGTATTGTTGAACATTTAGAAGTAAATAAAGAGGTTCAATAGGAACATATATTGTTTCTTTTTATCCAAAGAGTCCAAGATTGAGATCCATATCAAGGGAAAGGAGTACTGTTTATATAATGCACTCGGTAATATTACTCTTTTCCTCTTCTTTTCTGCTTCTCACTGCCCATGAAACTCTCCAAACTGTTCAGCTCAATCCCACATGGCCATTCTGGAATTCTTTACAGGCTAGAAGGAAAAACTATCCACCTTGCTATATATTCAACAATTTTAGAAATGAGATGATGGGTCTGGGAGATCCAATATAGTAACCGTTCTGGCTTTCCTAAGGGATGGCAGGTGGGGATCAGTGGTAACTTCTGGAACAAAAGACTCTGGTGAGTAACAGCCCTAGAATTAGTAGAAAACTCCACTGTTTTCTTTTTTTTTTTTTTTTTTGCCAAACAATGTGACGTTCCCTTAAAGCCTGATATGATATCTGGCCAATTATTTATTTTTTCTGCCACTAAGTGGACCAAAGCAGGGCAACACTAGTATGAATTAAAAAGTGGCACTTGAAAGAATTATGAAATGGAAGTTCTTCCGCCACAGAATTGTTGGCTCTTGAGGTTGGAAAGACCTTGGGAGGAATCTCAAACTCTGATCCAACAACCCTGTCAAGTGCCCACTACAGCTCTGTTTGCACATCTCCAGTCACAGGGAACTTACTCCCGATGATGGAGTACACACACTATTTTGGATCACTTTAATGTCTTGCTGATGACATTATTAAGGTGTGGGTGGCACCTTCCACCCCTACAGGAAAGCTCCTGCAACACTTGAAGAGTTGGTAAAAACAAAAACAAAAACCAAAAAACAAACCCAAAAAACATACAAGGTCAAGGAATTGGTAAGCAAGCCTATAGAGCCTGCTGGGATGCAGTACAAATGGTGTCAGAAGCCTCAGCAGGAAGGGGAGTGTGTGTGTGTGTGTGAGTGTGAGTGTGTGTGTGTGTGTTACAGTTTTTCTCTCTTTGAGCTGCATTTCTTCCCCTTGCAAATGTTACTGCAATGGGGTGATTTGAGTTTCTTGATGCCAATGGGTAAGTGACTTAGGCTCTCTTAGAAAACCAGAAATGAAGCTAGTCTCTTTCTAGCCATAGCATTTCAGTGTGTTCCAGGGGAATGGGAGAGGAAGGAGACGAATATATCACAGCAGCTGGTCTAGAGGGTCCCCGCTGCACTGCTCTCCTGACTTATGAGTAACTAGTTACCAGAAGTGTCACTTGGGAAAACAAAGTATGATAGGGCTAAGATTTGCAAGTAAAATTGCTTGTTCCTTCAAAAAATAACTGGATATGTTTCTCAAACCCTCTGCAAAGGAGGAAGAAATAGGGCCTCCCCAATTTCTCAGCTGCCCTGTGTGTCTCCTCATCTATCATTGGGGTAATACGTCCAGAGTGGCATTTCGTAATGACAGCAACATTCCAGCAAATCGATAGTTATTTAATTCCCAACAAGCTCTCAAGTCCATTAAGCCTGATTACATTCACCCATTTCAGTGGGTGCCACTATTTTTCCTACACCGGCACTTAATCTATAACAGGAACTTATGAGAACTTTCAAAAGCAATTTCAGCATCAATCAGCATAGAGTGAAGGGCACGATTTGCTTGTAATTATTTATCGGACGGGGCGGCAGAGGGTCTGACAAAACTCCAACAGCCGACCTTCACCCCACGTTTCCAACAAAAGCAAAAGGCCTTCCAGTTTGCCATGGAGTCCTGCTTCAGACTCCACACATGCCCCAAGGGCCTGCCCACACCAGGAAAGATGGAACAATTTCCATGTTGTGAAGGACCATTCTCCAGATGGTCTATTTATTTCTCACCAAAGTTCTTAGAGTTCACAAGCACCATTTGGAAAAGGGGGAAAATGTGTTTGGCCAGAACCCTCCCCAGAAATTTTCATTAACAAACTAGGGTATTGCAGAATTTTAAAACATAGTTGGGGGAGGGGGTAAGAATAAAGGTGAAAGGGCACAGTGAACACAAAAGACATTTAGCTTTCCTTTCCTGTAGAAACTCGGTACAGATTTATTACAAAGGGATGGCTGTTCTCAAACAAATAACAAACAGACAACAAGCACCTAACCATCTGGTTTCCCATGATGTTCAGGCTCTGTCACCGACTCGGCGTTAGCTTTCCAGAGAGAACTTCAAACATACACCCAGAAGCCAATGCTTGTTTAAAAAGACAAACTTATGGTGAGGGGGAGAAAAAAAGTCCCAAGTATCTTATTGGTAGATGATTCTCCCTGCACAGAATTAACAGCCTTAAAAGTCAAACCAACACACATCTCAATCCTCCACTTTCCTGCCATCATTAAGATGTAAACAGCTGGTAAGGGATTCCTAGAATAATCTCTAAACTTCATAAATAAACCATCAACAGAGTGTTCCTTTTTGCCTCAATGCCACCCCTCAACCCAGGTCGGGGGGGGCTCCTATGAAAATAGACAACCCACATGAAGGCAAACACATGAATTAATGCATATTTCATGCTCCGTCTATTTTCTGGGTTAAAGCTCTTAACCAAGTCACCTCATGATAAGTTACTCTGCCTCATGATCAGCTCTGGGAGACCGAGTCCCTCAGAAAGCTGGGAAGGAGAGCAAATCCTTTGCCCTGTGGTCAACCCTCCTGAAGCAAAAGCATGAATGTTAAACAGTACCCAGATCAATACAAGCAAATATAGCTCAACTACACCATTTATTCAGCCATGAGAGATGTCAATAGCCAGATTAGGGTGATCCATCTTTTTGATTTCCTACTGTCTTCCCACTGACTACACGAGGGCTTTTTCCTGTATTAAAAGTGTTTGCTTTCTCAACCATAAAAATTCCAATTATTACTCTGAGCGCTCCGGAGTTAAGTTGCTTGCTGGCAATGGCCTTGAATTACCTGGATCAGTCCGGGGAAGTAGGGGGCTGCTGGAACAATCATAGGCACGCCATAGGGATGCAGGAGGACTCCTTGAGAAGGCAACATGCTTTACGTGAAGGTATTATTCCCTCTGAAGCTCAACACATCAATGGCGAGTTAGGGGAAAATCTATAGACCCAACTTCTTCCGAACTACAAAGCTGAGAGCCAAATCGCGTCTGTCAGGAGCCAAGCGCTCATCAACGCGGAGCGGGGAAAGAAAGAAAATCCGCATCAGCAACTCTTAATGTGAAAGTTTTCTTCCCAGACGACCAAGAGACACAGCAGCTGCAGAGTTGAAGCTACCAAAATGGAAGGTGCTATTTTGGGAACGGCTTGCCTAACATGACTAACCAAATACTCTTCGTTAATTTAGTTCTCAGAGAGTGAGAGAGAGACCAAATGACAGAGCGAGAGGTAGCCGGGCTGTAGGATTTGGGCTCTTCCTAAAGAATTGGGGCAAAAGGCAAGGGACAGAGTCTGCATGGGATTTTTAGCGAGAAAAACTGAGACTGTAAATTGATATGATTATCAGTTGCCACTTAAAACTCAAGTAGGTTAATGTGGACAGCCTTTGGTACTGATCAAACAGAAGCTAAGGTGATAGTCTAGTTTGTGCTTCTCTCCCTCTCTCTGGTTTTAATTTTAAAGGGGCAATCTGTGCAAATAATTCAATAATCATGCCAGCTAACATTTGCAGAGTGTGCTATGCACAGGGAATGAACTAAGTTATTTACACGAGCTGAGTCATTTATTTTCGCAACTCTCTGAACTATTTACTATCTGTTCCAGGCAACACATGGGAAAGGGTGCTCACCCTGGTTGGATTGTTTGCTCACAGTTCGAGTCTCTGAGCCTTGGTTTCCTCATCTGGAAGACTGAGTAATAAGAGACCCTACCTTGTAGGGTTGTGTGACAAAGTCCCCGGCATCACACCCTCTGTACAATACTACAGGCTATCAGCCATTCTTATCCCGTCTTTCCTGTTCTCCTGGCAGTCGGTATGGACACACCTCTGGCTTCAGATCAAAGGTGCAGATACATTCAAATCATCACTCGCATAGCAGGAAGGCATGTGGGCTGGTGGAGAGCTCCCTGATTTTGAAAGCAAGGATGTGAAACAGACAAAGAGAGTCGGCCCAGCTACTGCTTCATGAAGGCCCAGGGATCATTGGAAATCACCTTCAAACCAAACATCCACTTGCCACATTCCACCTCTAACTCTAAGCAGGACACAGGATATAGATTTTGTAGAAACTCCGAGAGCTTCAGACACCACAAAACATATTCAACTATTGGCTTTTTCTAAATCCAAATGTCAATTCTTCCACTTTCAGATAGCCAAGGTGTTTTTACACTACACTAATTTTAGTTGCTTGATTTAGCTGCATAATTACATTTCTAGATAACGACAGTGGACAGCGTTTGGCAGAGAATTCAATTATTTAAGGCTGAATTTTGGCCATCTTGACAAGGTTTCTCTGTAATTGATTCTCGTGTATCAAAGTGGCCACACTGTTACAATTCAGAAAGCTCCAGTAACAGCTGCAAGTTGACCCCTCTTACTTAACAGCCTGATACTGTTTCTAACTTTAGCTTTTGACTCTGACTTTCAACACTGTGCTTCTGAGAAGTTACCAGGGAGGACAGAGGCATCTCCATGAGACAGCTTCCCAGGATGGGAGAGCTATTCATTACTTTGGTAAGGGCTGGGTCAGATTGGATTATGCCTCCTCAGTGTTATAAAATGGAAGGGCTATTAGAGGAGAAGACAGGAAATAATTTGGTCACTAAGGACAGAAACTTACACATTTAGATCCTTAATTTCCTCAACTAGAACAGAGGTAACGATATCCCACTTACTCTTCACCAAGACTGCTCCAAAGAGCAAAATTCTGGGAGTGTTTTGGAAACTGCAGAGTTACATAAATACAAAAGATCATCATATTTATTACTGTATATATTGTTTTGGTTAAAGAACCTGAGGAGTTCAGAGAGAAATGAGAAATATATTACACATGGGCATATAGATACATAGCTATACCCTTTGCAGAAGGCATTTTCTTTTCTTTTTTTTTTTTTTTTTTTTTAAGATTTTACGTACTTATTTGAGAGAGAGAGAGAGAGAGAGAGAGAGAGAGAGAGCATAAGCTGGCTGAAGGGCAGAGGGAGAAGCAGTCTCTCTGCTGAGCAGGAGGCCGAGGTGGGGCTCAATCCCAGGACTCTGGGATCATGACGTAAGCCAAAAGCAGATGCTTAACTGACTGAGCCACCCAGGCGCCCCTCTGTTTTCTTTTAAAGAACTCCATGATACAGAAGTTTCTGTTGATTCTGAGTAATGAGTATCCATTTCCTCCTGTCTCTTAAGATAAGGGCTAATTGTTATGTGACCTTTTTCATTTTGACTGCCAGGAAGCTCAAAGCCAAATAAGAAGTTCAATTCTGTCCATTGTGTTGGCCTTTACTGCCTGTATATTTGTGTTCTTGTCTTGTCCTCACCACCTCCAGTCCTAACTATTGCTATTCACATTGTCTCTGATTCTGGTTGTATATTCATATATTACTGCCATGTATCATCTGTAGTAGTTATATTTTTGGAACTGTATGAATTGAATATATCCTTCTTCCAAACCCATCTCAAAAATATTATGAAATAATAAAACATAAAATTTAATGACAGCCATTAAACAAAACCTCTTTTTCTGAATATGGGTTCTGCTTTTCCAAATAGGAAGCACCTAGTATTACCAGACAATAATTCTTTTTTTTTTTTTTTTCTTAGCTCCACTTTCTCTGCTAAAAGGCAGACGACCACCTTCTGCACATCCCTCCTTACCACGGACTAGTGCGCACGACTCATGATAAATGAATGGTTGGCTATCCAACATCTAGTGTGTGGTATTAAACTCATGGGTTTTTTTTGCAGGAACTTTGAAATGTAGAATAAAAGAATAAAGTAGAGAACAGAGGAGCCCATGGTAAGGAGACACAGGCCTCAGAAACACAGAATTCAAGTGAAGGGTCATGCATCAGTATCTGCGACGGCCATCCCAGACAGGATGGCACACTTTTTCAATAAATGGGCAGATGATAAATAGCTCAGGTGCTGAGGACCTTAGCTCTCTTCTGTAACAACTCAAAAGTGCTACTGACACATGAAAAGTTACAATATGTAAACAAACACTGAAATTTGAATTTCCTATAATTTTTACCTGTCATGAGATCTTTTTCCTTTGATTTTTTCCCTTTCTGAAAAAGTATAAAAACCATTCTGAGCTTGAGGGTTGTAAAAATGGGTAATGGGCTAGGTTTGGCTCACAAACCATGGTTTGCTGATCCCTAATTGAGAGCGTGTATTTTAATTAAAATTCTGGAAGTCAGACGTTAATACAATAGCAAATACATCCTCCTTTTTGGTTGCCCTCTGCTTCCCCACATACTTCTTGATTTTCCTGTCACGTCCTTGGTGCTAATTCTGTCGGTCATCCCTGTGTCAGGGATTTCCGTCAGAAGATTTTATTTTATTTTATTTTTATTGATTGATTGATTGTCTTAGCCAGGTTTTGATAGTTCAAAACCACCTCTCCGAAAAAAAAACAAATCAAAAAACTAAAACAAATCAAGAACAAACAAAAGACTCCACCTTCCATATTCTTTTCCCACCTTGTATGATGACACTCCTTTCTCAGAGACTGCTTTCTCCTTCCCCTTCCTTAGATTAAAGTGGTTCCTCTGCCGAGGTCAGACACGACATCTCCTTCCCACATCCAAGAGCAAACATGAGGATTACGTGGCTCG